>JALAZF010000118.1:0-350000 GCA_022829125.1 Lathyrus tuberosus
AAGTCAATTTTATTATTAGGTTATTTGCATATATTATTCCGGCTTATCCAAGAATATTTGGTTGAGAAGGTAAGAGTTTCTTTTAGTTTAATCAAAAATTTGAATTCGATAAAAAATTTGAATTCGAATTTAATTTCGAGCACGTAGCAGTGTTAAATTGCAAATGAATTTTACCATCTATTATAATATTTTTTGATTCGAAAGCTAGTACCTACAATTGCGCATTGAGAATTTCACATGTATAAAAACAATATATTGTTTCGGCGGCATATTTGGTTTTAAACAATTTCAGAAAATAAAATGGAAGCGCCGTTTGTCATTTGTGGGGTAACGTGTGTGCCTAACAAATGTCACTTCGTCGTCGTTGAAAGCAAGTTTGAAAGTATGAATGGTGATATTTGAATCTATTACATTCGGTTGAAAGTTTGATCTCTATAGTTTATTGTTCAAATTATTTTTATTTAAGTGTATTCAATTATAAATTGTTATATACTTAACTCACAAATGACAAACATAATCATGAGCATGACACCTAGCGACTAATCCAAAGCTAATTTATTGCTTCGTGAAATCATGATCAGCATGTCATTGCGATGCAAGATTAAGGAATACAACGTGGAACCAAACATAATCTAAGTTACTGCTGTTTTGGCGTGAAAATGAATTCCTAATAATAATGTAATGGATACTTATAGGTGGCTCGTCAAAATAGAGCAATATTTGGAGGAGACTCATTAAGGATTTTAAGTTAGAACGAGAAACACATAATGTCGAAGGAATGAGTTTTTCTGTGCAGTAGAGCAGAAAAGATATGTAAGGTTAACATTCTAATTTTTTAGTCAGTAAAATCATAAAGAAGTACTTTGAGAGTGAGTGACATAATACCTGAAATGACGTGTTCTTGGACATATATAATAGTGTTCGCTGTTGATCTTGGCGAACAACCTCTGGTTTACCAGAATGGTGAAATCTGGGTTACTTGCAGGATTAACCAAACAAATCCTAGGACGTCGTGCGAAAACTTAGATCAACGTGATAAATTTTAAATTAAGGGTGATATTTTGGTTCTTAGTTTTATGTATTTAAGTCTTTTGGAACAAAAGATTTCAACTAACTCTAGATGAAAGTCTGAGATAAAAGAAAATGACTTTGAAAAGAACTTTTAAAGTAAAATGGCGAAGAAAGAACTTTAAAGTAAAATGACGAAGAAAACATAAAGATGCTGGTAAATGTAAAGGAATTGGTAAAAAAGAAACTTTGATTGATAAAGAAATTAAAAGATGATGTTTACACGTACATTTTTCCAAATAACTCTTTTCTCTCACACGGGTACTTTGAGTAATTTCAGGAAGTTTTGTACAAGTTTTTCACACTGAATTTTAATAACAACTATCCTATTTATAGATAAACAACATAACTGCTATTAACGACTAAATCCTAAATCTTCGACATCTGGCCTTCTGCATGTCTCCCTTTCGCCAGGTGCTTCCACGCGTCTTCTGCCAAACGTTATAATTCTCTTGAATTTGAATCTTCAAGTTATGTCGAACAAACGCGTCTTTTCAGACTTGTCGAATTGTCGAACTGTTGTAATCTTCTTCATACTTGTCCAAACTTTTTTCCATTTGCAGAAATCTTTACTTGACGAAATGTCGAAACGTTGTCCTGTCGAAATGTCGAAGGATGTTGAAGAATATCTCCCAAGTAGATATACTCTTTCAGTTGTACTTCTTTTGGCACGTTCCTCCATTTGTCGAAAACAACTTTTTACGTGTTGAACTCATGGCGTCAAAAATACGTATATACAAATTGCCCCCCAGCAAAGGTATTTCGACTATCCTGGAGAAATAATCCTTTGGTGTTCAACCAATATTTTGACGCCATGTCATCCTAATTTTAAATTACATCATTTCAAGTTCCAACATATTTCATCATTTTACTTTCTCAAAACGTCAACTCTAGCCCACGTTTTAGCTTCTAGCCCATTATTACTTAACCTAACGTCATGGCCATCTCTTTTTTAACTTCCACTTTTCTTCATCACCGTCAAGATGATGCCACGTGCCCTCCATGATCACCACTACACTCAAAAAATCATTTCCTCTTATAAATACATAAACCCCTATTTCTCTTTCTTCTTTACGCTCTTGAACCTTTCTTCTTCACCATCACTCCAAATCTTCATCTTCTTTCTAAGAACTTTCTGATTCAACAATGGCTTTTCAAAAATCATCAAGCAGCAAACCTTCTAAGAGCGAGCAACCTTCCATCATCCCTCCTGCGCATAGGTTGGATGAACCAACACTGATTGGGGATCAACAATACATTCCTGAGCCTCCAAATGCGAGGGAAAAAGACTGCATTTTTAAATCCCATGTACTCATCCCTGTTATTATCTCTGGTAATCACTATGTTATGTTAGGACCACTCCCTAACCCAGACATTAAACCTGAGCGTTTACAAGAGTTTTTTCCCACTTATTCTCACACAAAACCCATAGGTGCTGGGGTGAAACCCCCCATTCTAGAGAAACCAGTAGAACAAACTGAACCTCAAGGCTCAAGTGAAAAAGATGAGGAAGTAATAAATTTAACTTATCTAAATTATACTAGGATTTTTAGAACTTGCCCTTGGTCGAAAGACCTTTCAGACTACTTGTCTTGGTTGAACAGAGTCGAAAACGTTAAAGAAAAATTTTGGAAAGAAATAGGAATTTTTGACTTGATACAATTATCAAGAGTAGGACCCAATGTTTGCCCCAACATGCTGCTAGCCTCCCTTTACTTTTGGGATAGTACGTATAACACCTTCCACCTTCCCTGCGGGATGGTTACCCCTACGCTGTTCGACATAGCTGCCATAGTTAGCCTTAGTCCAGTTGGCATTGGCTTCGACCCCACTCACCTGAACGAGGACTCCATAGATTTCGACACTAGTTTCGCCCCATACTCCCTTTTTATGTCTCACTACCATGGCGAAGATGACCAAGAAGTTTCTGACAAATAGCACATAGCTTTTCTAACCTTGTGGCTGACCAAATTCGTCTTTTGCTCCCGCTCACTTCAAGTGGCTAAGAGGTTCATCACTATGGCGAACCAACTCCATGCTGGGATCAAATTATGCTTGAGTGAGGTAATCTTGGCGAACCTGTATGAGTCCTTGAGTGAAAGCGTGCGTTCTTTGAAGACATTGAAGGACAAAGGGAAGCTTAATTTGGCAGGCCCCTTTTGGCTTTTGCAACTATGGCTGAATGCCACTTTCGAAGCCTTTATTCCTGCGAAGCATGACATAAATGAAGAGGAATTCAAAAGCAGAAGTGTCGAATGGCCTAGATTGGTGCAATTGACACCAACTGATGAAGCAATTAGCCTTCGACGGGCCTTCACTAGCTACGTAATGATGTTTGCTGAGAGACATCATTTTACTTCGACTATGGCTCCGTTTGCTGACAGAACAATTGGCCCTGAATGGTTTACACGACAATTCCCCCTGCAAACCAAAAAAGATGAAAACACCTTCCTAAACGTCTGGGAATCCTTTTTGACCCCTAGGCTCCTGTTCTCCCACCGTAATACTACGAAACCCCAGATTGCCTTAATTGTTTATCAACCTAACTTGGTTGCCAGGCAATTTGGCCTAATTCAAATCATGCCTCGACCTCTTTTCCCTAAAAAAGGGGCCATCATTTTCTACAACTCCTTCCACGACGAAGCCACCAGCAGGGAATTGTCGAACAAGCTGACTGACGAATCTTTGGATATTCGACCGGTGGTTTTTCAACCATCATTCCTTTGCACTCCTGAGTTCGACACATGGTGGAGGGAATACTATCCTACCAAGTTTTTCGACGTAAAAGCTTTCACCACTCATCTGACGAATGCTTTTGCTCTTGTGCAGGAACGGACTAAAAAAGGTACACAAAGACACATCCAAGAAATACAAAAATTTCAAAAATATTTTGAAACCGTTTACAGACCTGATGATCTTAGTCGAACCATACGCGAAGCAGCGGTTACTTTAAAAGAAAAATTCACGGAGAAGTTGGAGAAGTTGACACTGCCTCCACACATTCGACCAGAAGTGCGTTACAACTTGGCTTTCAGCTATTACCCTCCTAAATTTCCACCTTTACCATCTGCTGAATTTGGTGTGGCTTTAAGTCCTCCATTTCCAGATTGGTTCACATGTGGGAATCATATGAAAATTCTTCGTGAAAGTTATAAAAAACCTGCTAAACGCGTGGTTGCGACTAAGTATCATCTGGATAACTACCCAGGGCACCTTCATATTGGAATAGAACACGTTCGCGTGGAAGATCCCATTCTTGAAGGTGTTAATAACAACACGAATTTTGTCATTTTATTATCACATATTTCTCATTGCCTAACTTTTCCCTTTTTCTTTTTAGCTGTGAAAATGCCTGCCAAGAAAGCTTCCGTCGAAACTCCACAAAGTGCCGCCCAGACACCTTCGACTAAGGTATACATCTCTTCCTCTTTTGATCTATTCTTTTATTTCTTTAAGACACTCACTATTTTTAACTTATATGATCAGGTAAGTCAAAAAACCTCTACATTCCAAAAAAGAAAGAAAATACCAGAGATAATCCCTGTCGAAGAGTCCAGTGATGAATCTCCATCTCCAAATCCCCCTCCTCAAAAGAAGAAAAGACTGCAGAAAATTGCCTCACAAAAATCCATTGTCAAATCCTCTAAAAGGGAATCTTCTAGCAGTCCTGCTACAAAACATCAGATGAAGGATACGGGGAGTGGAAAGTCTAGCTCCAAAACTGAGACTTCTAAGGTAAATTTCAATCTCGACCCTTCTCGTTTATTTTATTTCATTTTTAACTTAGGAATTTTTCTTTTGATAGAAGCCAAAGGTCGTCGAAAAACAACCCGAGACAATCCAGGAGGAGGCAGCTCGAGAGGAGGACACTCCCATTAAAGAACCTGAGAGACAAACGGTCGAAGCATTCGACACTACTGCGAGAGCTGATTCTGATAACAATTCTCCTTCTCATCCTGGATTACACGCTGAGCAGCAAAAAGATGATGATGTTGAAGCAGACACTGCTGTCAAAGGAGATCCTGAAGAGAAGACTGCTGACGAAGGAGATCTGTCGAAGCAATAAGAAGCTAGGCGAACTTCAGAGCATAGCAACCAGCCTACTCCTGACCAAACTCAAAGGAGTTCCCAAACAACCGGTTCGACTAGTCTTTCTCATGAAGAGCTTGAAAGTCTCAAAGTGCAGAAACCCCTGGACTACCTGAAAGCCATACTTAGCACCAGATTCAACTTTAAAGACTCCTCCTACAGCGGTTCGACTACTTCTGGAGCCACTTCTGAAGTGCAGTCTCTACCCAATATCATGACTCAGATCAAGGCGAAGATCCTTGATGTTGACTTGTTCCAAGTTCTAGAGGAGAATGCCACTGCTCCAATGAAGTTGAAGAAATTGTTGAAGCAAGTTAATGTCTTGGATGCTTCTGTCGAAGTCTGCAATTTTGTGATAGAGCTGACAACTGTGATTGACTTATCCAGTGCAGATCTTCACCGTCGAAGGGACTTATGTCAACAAATCTCAAAAAAAATGGACCAACAAGCTGCTGAATGGAACTCTGTTTCTGTTTCGACAAATAAGGTTTCAAAACTACAAGAGCTTTCTGAAGCCTCTGTCAAGAAAATTGCTATTTGCCATAACCACATCCAGACATGGAAGAAACAAATAGCAGTTCTCCAAGAGAAAATTTCCAAAGAGGAAGAACTCATAGCTTCTATCCAGCAGCCTAGGCAAAGCGAGATTGATGAAGAGTTGAAGGTTGGTATTCAACACGCAGAGACCGCTCAAAAGATCAACCAAGAGATTGAAGTTGCCCATATTCACAGGAACCTCTGTGATCGTCAACTTCAATTTCAGAAAGACAAATTTACCGCTTTGAAGGCACAGTTTGCAAACCTTCAGCTTTAGTCGAATTTTTCTGTCAATTTCTAGCCCTTTGAGGCTTTATTTGTAATGATTTAACGCCATCTGTTTGGCAGCACCATATTTACTTTCAATTTCCATTTTATTCGACTGCTATCTTTATTTCCTGCAATATTGGTTTATACCTTTTCAAATATTTGCCATTTATTTTTAATATCCTTTCGTCTTCCCCTATTTCTTCGACCTCATATGCGCCATTAGAAAATATTTTCAAAACTTTGAAAGGTCCTTCCCATTTGGGAGACCATTTTCCCATAACTCTGTCTTTTCGATCCATAGGAAGAATTACCTTCCACACATAATCACCAATTGAAAAAGTCTTAAATTTCACTTTTCTATTGTAGAACTTTTCGACTCTCTCTTTTTGTCTCTTTATGAGATCTAAGGCACGAAGCCTTTCTTCGTCTAAATCAGCCAATTCATCCATCATCATACTCCAGTATGTCTCTGATGGGATCTGATGATGCCTTTGAACCCTAACCGATTGCAAATACAATTCGACTGGCAAAACTGCATCATGCCCATAAGTTAATTTAAATGGAGTCGAATTGGTTGCTTCTTTAGGAGATGTTCGACAAGCCCATAAAATTTGATCTAAGGTATTATGCCAATTTTTTGGCTTTCCACCTACATGCTTTTTGATCAAATTTATCACTACCTTGTTAGCTGCTTCGACTTGTCCATTAGCCTGAGCATAATAAGGTGTCGAAGTAAGGAGCTTAAAACCTGCATCTTGTGCGAACTTCTGCATCTTTCGACCAGTAAACACAGATCCTTGATCTGTTGTTATTGTTTCCGGTATCCCAAATCTGTAGATTATATGCTTTTGGATAAAATCCATAACTGCTTCTTGATCTACATTCACCAATGGTATGGCTTCAATCCACTTAGTAAAATAATCTACTCCAACTAAAATGTACCTTTGCCCTTTTGAAGAAGCTGGTCGAATTTCACCAATTAAATCTAACGCCCAACCTCTGAACGGCCAAGGTTTTACAATCGAATGTAACTCACTTGCAGGAACATGTGGTATACCTGCATGTACTTGGCATTCTTGACACCCTTTTGCAAACTCGACACAATCTTTTAGCATTGTTGGCCAATACATCCCTTGTCGAAACAATAACCACTTCATTTTGTGGCCTGCTTGGTGTGCGCCACACGCTCCACTATGCACATTTGACAATGCTATGTATGCTTCGTTTTCGCCTAAGCATTTCAACAAGACTCCTTCCGCGGTCTTCTTGAACAATTCATTGCCAAAAAGTACATAACTCAAAGCTCTATATTTTACCTTTCGTTCGACTTTTTGATTTGGATCTTGCAAATATTCTTTGATGGGTTTTCTCCAGTCTTCGACTCCTGCATCATCTACGTTGCAGATCTCATAATTCTCCTCGTCACCATATCCTAATTTTATTGTCTCTAAATCTGATGGGGACAAACCTACAGATATGATTCTTCCTCTGACTTCAATGGCTTTTTCTAACTTCTCCTCCGACACTTTGTACCCTGATGCCAGTTGAGCAAGATCATTCGCCTCTTGATTCTCCATCCTGGGAATGTGCCTAAAAACCACATTGTCGAACTTCTTGAGAAGTCTATTTGCTATCACGAAGTACATTATTAGATTCTCTTTCACACATTTGTACTCCTTAGTCAATTGCTTTATTACCAACTCAGAGTCACCCATTATTTCGACTCTTGTTGCCCCCAATTCCAACAAGATTTCAAGTCCAGCAATCAAAGCTTCATATTCGACTTCATTGTTCGAACATAGCCCTTCGACTTTGTACTTGAACTTTGTTGGAATTTTGTCAGGAGAAATAATCACCATCCCAATACCAAGTCCATTCTTATGCCTGGAACCGTCGAAATACAGTTTCCATGGTGCTAATTCGACGTACTCCATAGTTTCGACTATAGAGTGGTCAGCTATAAAATCAGCCACCACCTGTCCTTTTATAGCCTTTAAAGGCAAATATTTTAAGGAGTATTCTGTTAGAGCCAAAGCCCACTTTCCAATTCGACTATGCAAAATAGATTTAGACAACATATGTTTTATTACGTCGAAATGAGAAGATACATATACATCAACAGGCTTTATATAATGCTTCAATTTCATACAAGAGAAATATACACATAAACATAGTTTTTCTATTGCACTATATCTAGTTTCAGCATCATTTAAGACTCTGCTGAGATAATAGATGGCCCTTTCGACGCCATTCTCATCCTCTTGACACAACATACTTCCTAATGTCTTGTCTGATGCAGAGATATACAACCTCATGCTTCTTTTCCTACAAGGGGACATCAAGATTTGAGGACTAGCCAAGTACTCTTTTATTTTGTCGAAAGCCACTTGTTGCTCTTGCCCCCATGTGAATTCTTCTTTCTTTAGTCGAAGTAGAGGAGAAAAGGGTTGTGTCTTTCCACTGAGGTTGGAGATGAATCTTCTTAGAAAATTGATCTTCCCTAGTAGAGATTGCAATCCCTTTTTCGTTGATGGCGCTTTCGCTTCCATTATAGCTTTGGCTTTGTTTTCATTTATTTCGATCCCTTTCTTGTGGACCACAAAACCTAAAAAATCACCCGCCTGCACACCAAAAGCACATTTAAGGGGATTCATCTTTAGACCAAACTTTCTCATCCTCTCAAAGGATTGTCGAAGATGGTCAATATGATATTTTCCTGAAACAGACTTGATTACAATATCATCAATGTAAATCTGCATAAACGTCTCAATAAAATCATGGAAAATTGAATTCATAGCCCTTTGGTAACTGGTTCCAGCATTCTTTAAACCAAAAGGCATCACCACCCATTCATAAGTTCCAATTGCTCCAGGACAACGGAAAGCTGTCTTAGAAACATCCTCTTCAGCAATAAAAATTTGGTTATAGCCAGAGTATCCATCCAACATACTTAGATACTCGTGACCTGCTGCAGAATCTATAAGCATTTCTGCTACTGGCATAGGATATTCATCCTTTGGGGTAGCAGAATTTAAATCTCTAAAATCAATGCATACCCTAAGTTTGCCATTTTTCTTAATAACCGGAACTATATTTGCAATCCAATCAACATACCTGGTAGTGCGGATGAAGTTGCATTTTAGAAGTCTTTCGACCTCTTCTTTTATTTTCGACAGAACTTCTGGTGCAAAGCGCCTTGGAGTTTGCTTGGCTGGCTTCTTCCCTTCTATGATTGGCAGCTTCAATTCGACCAAACTTCTGTCCAAACCAGGCATTTCGTCATAATCCCATGCAAAGCAATCTTTGAACTCTTTCAACAACTGGATTATTTCGACTCTGAACTGAGGATCCATCCTTGCACTTATGTAGGTTGGTCTTTTTTCTGCCCCCAGTCCCAAGTTGATTTCTTCTAAAGGATCCTGCGCCACCATCTTCAAGTTGTTCGACACTGGATCTTTTTCGAATCCCAAAGGTTCGTCGTCATAAATGGCGTCAAGTTTCTGGTGTTGCCATTCGTCTATTTGGTTGTTATCACTATTTTCCTCAACGTATTTTTTGAGACATTGTTCATTTGAATCTTCATGATTGGCTTCAACAGCCATGTATTTTACTTCGGCCTCCAGAGCCGCTTTGACTTTGTTTTCGGCTATGTAAGCCGTAATTTTGTCGAGCACTGCTTGTTCACTCATCATCATTGTCGAACTCATTCCCCCATCCTGTTGGCGCTACGTTGGTAGTCCCCCACATGTAGTTGGAGTCACCAATGACTTCCTTATCCCACTGAAAACCATGTGTAGGATGGAGATACATGGAACAGTACGCGTTGTTCGTTGCCGTCAAGTCCAATTTCGCCGGACTGCAAGGAGGTATGTGGGCTAAGTTTTTGTCGAAACTTCGATCGCTTACATTGTTTACTTCGGACATGAAGTAACTTTGGTCTGCTTCTATGTTCTCGACGATTCCATCTGGCCTCCAAATAACTATTCTCTGGTGCATCGACGAAGGAACAGCACCTATACCATGGATCCATTCTCTTCCCAACAGCAAGTTGTAGTTCACCCTAGAAGCAATGACTATAAACATTGTTGGCCTTGTTATAGTACCAACTGTCAGATCCACTTGAATAACTCCCATGGTTGTTCCTACCTTTCCTTCGTAATTCGACAGAACCATGTTGTGGGGCTTTGCATCCGAGTCATCTTTGCCAATCTTTTTCAGCATGAAATGGGGCATTAAATTCACAGCGGCACCACCATCCACTAGGATCTTGTTCACACCAACACTCTCAATCTTTCCTTTGATAAACAAAGGCTTCAAGTGCGCCTTCATGGAATCGTCTGGTCTTTCGAAGAAAGCATTTTGCTCTTCGACACAACCATTATTCATTACGTAATAGCACACGGGCTTGTGCACCATCGTTTCCTCTTCCATCCCATCCTCTTCGTCTTCGACTTCCATGATCCTATCATAGTCTCTGGGAAGGACCGAGACCACGTTACAGACAACGTCGAAGGATGCCTCCGAATCTGACTTGAAATCATCTGTCATCTCGTCATCCTCCAACTTCTTCTCTTTGGGCACACTTTGCGCTGCCACGCTGCTTGGTTTGATTTGCTGGAGAGGCTTCTTCTTGTTTGCCATTTGAGCGTTGCTGCTACATTTTGCTTCGTCCTTGTTTCCAGTCACTTTTCTCATCATACCTTTTTCAGCAACTTCTTTCTCAACCCTCTTTTGCCTTTGGAACCTCCTCCACTGGGATCTCAACATGGGGTTCTTCCCTTTATAATTCTCTGAAGGATATGGCCTAGGTTTATATTTTTCCAACTCCTTCTTGTTTTCCATTGAAGTGCCTCTTTGCACATCGAAATCCTTCCACTTCTTCTGGCCTTGGGCATCTCTGATGGGTTGAACCCATTTGTCATCTATCACTTTGTTTGATGGCTTGTAAGTGCCATAGTGTCTGTCTCCGCATCTCCATTGGTGGTGCTCACTCCTTCTTGGATCATATCTTGTCGCTCCCTCATTTGCCTTCCTTCTTGCTTGATCTATTGCCTCCAAGTTGGTGGCAGCCTTTCTGTCGAAAATGGAACTGCAACGAGGGCATAGCATCACGTCACTCTTCCTTCTCTGGCATCTTTTGATGAATTCGACCAAACTCTCATCTTCTTTGGGGTACGCCAGCTTTTGGTATTCCTCTCGACGTTGATCTTCATCTACTACTGCCTGAGTTTTCTGCGAAACTTCTACCATATTGATTCCCACATTTTGCTTGTCGGCAATGGTTAGTCTGTTCATTTTTTCAATGAGCTTCTCCTCTTCGACTCTGTCCTTCTTTTTCGTCAGGTCGAACTTCCCTTCTGGGCAGCAACACCAGGATATGTTCCTAGGAGCATGCTTGCAGCAACATTTGTTTGACTTTTCTTTAGGATCCTCCTCTATTCTTCGTAGGATCCCGTAAGTCCCGGATTTCCCACGGCCGTGTACAGCTTTTTCTTTCATTTCTGTTACTTCCTTGTCGAAAGGTCCCATGATGTTGATGCAGTAATTTGCAACATCATCTTCCTTCGTGTTGTCAAGATCAAGGCCTTCAGTAGCCTTGTTTACAGCAACGAAGTCCTCAGTAACTTCTTCCTTGGCGATAGGGGAATCACCATCGTCATCAAAATCACTTCCCCAACCAGTTGGTTGGATTTCACTGATGTTGGTGTGATATGTTGCAGGAATAGTGTACTTCACCAGGTAGTCAAATTTTCCACTTGGCTGTCCCAAGCAATCCCAAATTTCTCCTGGTCGAACCACCACGTCTTCAGCAACACTGTCATCGTTCTTTTCGTCGGAACCCTCTGTAGTTTTCTTTAATTTCTGATTGTCAAAGCTTTCAGTAACTTCGACCTTACCTTCATCGTCGAAGTCCTCAGCGACTTCAACTGTGTTTTTGTTGTCAAGATCTTCAGTGACTTTGACCTCATTATCCTTATCGAACGCCTCAGTACCTTCGACTTCGTTCTGGCCTGCAAGATCTTCAGTAATCTCGACCATGTTGACACTGGTGTCGAAACCTTCCATAGCCTCCACCATCTCGAAACTGCCATCAGAAGCAACTTCAATCTCCACCATATTCACAGTGGATGGTTCAGCATAGTGTGCTTCGACAACCTGCATAGGATTCGAATCGATCCCCATTTGTTGTTTTGGCTTTTCGCCAAACTTCAGCCTTCCATCACGGATAGCATTCTGAACTAGATCCCTGAAAATAAAACATTGAGATGTTTTATGACCCAAAAAGTTATGGTACTTACAAAAACCCCTCTTTTTCTGCTGTTCGACAGGCGGTTCTTTAGCGCCTGGTGGCTTTATTAACTGGCCATCTTTGACCAATAAATCAAAAATTTTGTCACACTTGGTGACGTCGAACGTATAAGTTCGTTTAGGAAACTTATCATTCTTTTCATGTTCGACTGGATTTTTTCCATTCGACGGAGCTAGTACTTTACAGGCGTATGGTGGGCCTGACTTTAGTTCTGCCAGATCAATTTCTTGTTCGTCGAACAAAATTAGTTCATTTTCGTCACCATCGCCATCCTGGCATACTCCTACATAGGCCACTCTTTCCTTTTTATTTTTATTTGATCTGAATTTCTCAGCTTTTAGTCTTTCAATCTGTCTTACCCTATCTGCTAATTGTGCCATATCTCTTAAATATTGAGTGTCTAATTTCTTCCTTATAGAATAATCTAGACCCCCTGCAGCCATTTCGACTAACTCTCGTTCTGGCACTTGTGTGAAACATCTTGCCTTAAGCAACCTGAACCTATTTAGGTAATCATCTATAGGCTCTGAAAATTTCCTCTTAACACTGGCTAATTCCTTCAAACTTATCTTAGTCTGACCCATATAGAATTGTTCATGGAACAATCTTTCTAATTGGGTCCATGTGAATATAGAGTTCGCAGGCAAGGATGTAAACCAGGTGAATGCATTTTTTGTCAAGGAACTTGGGAAGTACTTCATTTTCAAATTTTCATTATTGACTATTTCTCCTGCTTCTATTAGATAACGCGCTACGTGCTCTATAGTAGATTCACTAGTATCTCCTGAAAACTTAGTAAACTTAGGAACTTTCCATCTTGGGGGTAGTTCCTCTTGCAGAATGTGTTCTGACAATGGGGAAGTATAAGTAGGCCTTTGCAAACCTATATTTACACCGTTTTGGGCCATTATCCTTTCGACCATGGCTGTTATGTTATTTTCGACAGGAAAGTTATTATATCGTATTCACTGTTGCAACACATCATCAGCATCTTGGCCTCTCTGGACTATTACCCTCCTAGGCTCTTGTTGAACGGGGATTTCGACACAAGGCTGTTCGACCACTGCCTCTTGGTTTCTAGGGTTTGCCTGAGGATTCTCTAAAGGCCTTTGATTTATCGTGGGTTCCTCTTCAACATTTACTACTTGGTTTTGAATCACTTATTCTCTTTGTCGTGTTTGAGGTACACCAAAAAAGTCAGCAATGCGCGTCATTTGCGCAGCCAACAATTGGTTGGTTTGGGTAGTGTTTTGTATTAAAGGGTTAAACACTGCTCCCATTTGTTGAGTCAACATTTGGACCATATCATGATTACTTTCGTCCATTTGTTGTCGGATTACTTGCGCAGAATTATTGGTAATTGCTGGCATTTGGAAATTTGGTAGGGATTGGTTCAATCTACTCATATTTCCACCATATCCTGATCCTTGCAATGGTGAAGACATGTGGACCATGGCGTTAGAATACAAGGGTGGTGCACTTTGCAAGTTTGCCATTATTGACGTTGGCATTCCATATGGTTGTTCTCTTCCGAACATAGGCATGGAAAAATTTGTCTGGAATGGCCTAAAATCTTGTCCTCCCGGAGGAGGCGTCCCCAAAGGCCTTGAGTGTCCCATTGTGGAGGAACTAGGCATACTTTGGGAGAGCGAAACCGCTGGTATAGATCCTGTTGACGAAGGCATAACCTCCTCCAGAACAGGGTTTGAATCCACATTTCCCCCTGTCGAAGGTATAGGGTTTGAAACTGGAATATTTTCATTTGAATTTGGATTTGGATTAGGATTATTCGACTGATTCGCCATTTTCCTTACTCTAGTTCTTTTGGGTCTCTCTACGTCAGATACGACCAATTTACCGCTTCTTAGTCTCATACAACGAAGACAAAACCTTAATAATTTTTTTTTAAGTTTTATATTGCACTGGTCCCACCGGGTGTGCCAATTTGTTCACTGTTGATCTTGGCGAACAACCTCTGGTTTACCAGAATGGTGAAATCTGGGTTACTTGCAGGATTAACCAAACAAATCCTAGGACGTCGTGCGAAAACTTAGATCAACGTGATAAATTTTAAATTAAGGGTGATATCTTGGTTCTTGGTTTTATGTATTTAAGTCTTTTGGAACAAAAGATTTCAACTAACTCTAGATGAAAGTCTGAGATAAAAGAAAATGACTTTGAAAAGAACTTTTAAAGTAAAATGGCGAAGAAAGAACTTTAAAGTAAAATGACGAAGAAAACATAAAGATGCTGGTAAATGTAAAGGAATTGGTAAAAAAGAAACTTTGATTGATAAAGAAATTAAAAGATGGTGTTTACACGTACATTTTTCCAAATAACTCTTTTCTCTCACACGGGTACTTTGAGTAATTTCAGGAAGTTTAGTACAAGTTTTTCACACTGAATTTTAATAACAACTATCCTATTTATAGATAAACAAAATAACTGCTACTAACGACTAAATCCTAAATCTTCGACATCTGGCCTTCTGCATGTCTCCCTTTCGCCAGGTGCTTCCACGCGTCTTCTGCCAAACGTTATAATTCTCTTGAATTTGAATCTTTAAGTTATGTCGAACAAACGCGTCTTTTCAGACTTGTCGAATTGTCGAACTGTTGTAATCTTCTTCATACTTGTCCAAACTTTTTTCCATTTGCAGAAATCTTTACTTGACGAAATGTCGAAACGTTGTCCTGTCGAAATGTCGAAGGATGTTGAAGAATATCTCCCAAGTAGATATACTCTTTCAGTTGTACTTCTTTTGGCACGTTCCTCCATTTGTCGAAAACAACTTTTTACGTGTTGAACTCATGGCGTCAAAAATACGTATATACAAATAGACAGTTAAAATTGTTTTTGTCTAACCCGACATGAGATGTGAGGAGTCGTCTTATCATATCAAACAATGGACGATGCTTAAGTAGTTAGGATCAAATGTCTGACATTTAACGAGGTATCATATATTCCTTTGTCGGCTACGTGGATATTCTAGATGGAGCCTTACAATTGAGCCTTCATCATTAGGCATCTGGTCATCCCGAAATAGTTTCTCCGAAGTCCTTCCTGATATTTGGTGGAGTGAGGATCACTTTATCTTTCTGGGCCAGCCTTCGGTTCATGGAAGAGGAGAAGAATGGTGAGTGGAGGAAGGTGACATTGGGAACATGCGCATTAAATGTTTTTCTTAAAACCACAATGTTTCGCATGTCGGATTTGACAGTGGCCCTAGGTTTGATGGTAAACGCGACCATTTTAGAGTACATTAATACTTAAGTAAATAGAGGTTTGATCCAGCCTTTGGTTCATGGAAGGGGAGAAGAATGGTGAGAGGGGGAAGGTGGCCTTGAGAACATTCGCATTAAATGTTTGTCTTAGAACCACAATGTTTCGCATGTCGGATTTGATATGCGTGCCCTAGGTCTGATGTTAAAACTGACTATTTTAGAGTACTTGAATACTTAAGCAAATAGAGGTTCGATCATGGCAGTTGATAACATGAATACACTTCCACATGTTTTGTGATGGCGATCGTGTAGCACTTAACCAAGCAATATAAAGAGATTCAAGGGAGAACTTTCCTTTCTTCCCACTTTCAGTGCTCATGAAATTCCACAAATTCTCATGTTACCCCATCTACTTTCAACCCCATTTTGTGATACAGTTTTCTGCTACTTACTGTTCTGACATCCTTCAAGGTACTCTGGTGGTTTGACTCAACTGTGAATATCAAGAATCGCGGCTATCTAAAGGTAACGATCATGATCCCTTTTCCTTTGTACTTGTTTATCATTTTCCACGGTTCCCTTGACGAATCCAATTGTAAAAAACAACTAAAGGAAAAAACTAAAGGCTCAGACATACATCAAGGTGCATCGTCGTGCATTAAGTTATAATCTTACAAACACTTAAGTAATGTGGTAGTTAGAATCTCAATCTTGTTCTTATACTTACAATCATTCCTTTTTATATGTTGGCAGTAAGATTAAAATGGAGAGAAGCGGTCATCAAGTTGCTAAGAATATAGGAGAGGAAGATCTGGTGTCATGGTTGGACCAGGAGACGCTGGACATTGTTGGCGTATTTTTCTAAAAAGGAGATCTAGACCATGATTTTACCAATGTAGTTCATTCTCAAACGGGCAGGTTCTCTTGTCAAAAGGGAGAAAAGGTTGTGTCATAAGTATAAATTTTGTTATTTTATAAAACATCACAGACATATTTTAACGAATGTTTACATACACTACTACAAATAACACATCTCAACTTGGACGCGAAATGGATTTTACCTCAGTTACACAGCTAAGGTAATGAAGGGCGACATGAAAACTAACCATTTAACCCCTCGGTTATAAAAAAACTGAGGTTATAATGGAAAAGGTCATTGGTCTGATCCCTAGCAACAACATATTTTTATTTTCAAAACTATGAAGCGCGCGTCATTTTACCTCTCGGTTTTATTTAAAATCTAAGGTAATAAGTTATGTTGGTACATCGATTTTATTTCATAACTAGAGGGTTAAATCTTATCTATTTCCATATATAATTTGTGTTAAAGCTTATTTTGACTGGCTTGTATCATTTTTTACAAAGAAACGGAATATTGACAAAACAAGAAGCAAATCATTTTAAATGCACAAATTTACATTGTTCTCATCGACACAAAATACAAGATTTACATTGTTTTTAAAATCAAATGTACAAACTTACATTGCTCTCATTAACACAGCACACAAGATTTACATTGTGTTCAAAATCAAATGTACAAATTTACATTGTTTTCATCAACACATAATATAAAATTGGGTTAAATATGTATAAGGTCCCTACAAATATCACAACTTTTAAGTTTGGTCCCTCCAAAATTTTTCTTCAAACAATGGTCCTCTGAAAGTTTTCCGTCCCTAACTTTAGTCCCTCCCGTTAGTTTCCACTAACTGTGGCTTATGTGGCATGCCATGTGGAAATTTTTTGATGACGTGGCTTACATGTGGCAATGCCAACGTGTCAAGTGTCAATTGTTTCAATTTTATTTTTTTATATATTAATATCATATTTAAACTCAGAAATGGTAGCTAATTTGCAGCTACTTCCTAGCTAATTCCTAGCTAATCTCTATCTAATTTAAACACACTATTCTAATATTAACATTTTCATTTGAATTCTTACTTAGCAATCATCATTGATTTTTGTTTGTTTTATGGTAGGACATTCATTCAATGGATCAAAAACACATAAAATTCAAGCATTCAAGGTTTATTGAAAGATTCAGTTACACATATTCATCTCATTTCGAAAGCTTTTTCATCACAAAAAGATCCAGATAACATCCAATTACAAAATTAGATACCAAAGAATACTTTTGACCAAAGTCAACTCATATTTCTAAGTCCTAGTCACAACTTTGTCTTTATGAAGCTTTAGTGCTTTCCAAACCACCACTTTGATATGCCATGACTTGCCTAGTTACCTGCAGCAAACAAAGCCAATTCACCACAATTAACTAATCAACAAACATTTGAGCCAGATTCAAAAACCAAATATTTCTAACAGTATGCATTTTTTAGTGGAACTAACTGTCAGTAAGGATTTCAATCTTTGGCAAGTAATACATGACACCAAAATAAGAAATTGATGCATAATGTATATATAATGTTGAACTCGTGTTCCGAAAGCTGATACAACATTATTTATCAGCAGTATTAATATTACATGCTACCACATGCTAAAGTTGTTTAATATATGCATCAGTAGCCATTACATTTCCAATATATACACTGATATGTTAGTTAGAAATATATATATAACAGTAGTCGTTAGTTAGAAATGTATATACTATTAGTGTTAGTCTAGGAACTATATATCAGTAAGTTGCTCATAAACATGCTAGCCCTAGCATTCATTTAACTAACATTTAAACTCAAATTAACAAGTACAGTTCAGATGCATTCTGACCAACTGTTATTTTCAATTCAATTTTCAAAACGAAAGCTTACATATCAACTAATATAGTTATACTAACAAGAGCTATAGCAGAAACTAACACCACTCCACAATTCAAATAACTTATCCTAACTAACTGATCAAGGCATAACTAACTTAACTAACTCAATCCAAGTACCAAAATAACCTCTAACTGATTTCCACATTTCAAGGCAATTTCAGATGCATTTCAAATGAATTTCTAACAGATTTCAGAATTGAAAATCTATAAACAACACAATCACAGTTCAGTTCAAGGGATTTTCCTCATTCTTCTCTCTCTCACACTCAAATTAAGTACTATTAGAAGGAATACCGGTGAAAAAGGGCTGCAACTGTAATGGGAAAAAATATTTAACTAAATTGAATTCAAATTGATGTGCAGCAGCATAAAGGAGGAAAAGAGCTGAATTCTACTCACTTGAAAATAAATTCTAAAATTGATCATGAATACTATCTTATAAATGAGTCATATATAGCGTGTTGCCTATCTTATAAACATGAACAAATTCATATTCAAAATTCGAATTCCAACATCTCTGTTGGTTAGTTTCTGCCAAGATTTTAATTTCAGTAATGATACATTGATGCAGGTGGATGCTGCTTTGGAACTTCTGAATAATATAACCTCAAATGTGAGTTGTGGGCTTGTGGGCTTCATACTGTTGGGCATGCTGTTAATAATAGTCTATATCTCTAACGCCACATGTTTGTATCCAGGATTTAGTAGATACATGTCTCATACCACAAGATGTTTGGGATCTTTAATTTTTTAAAAGACCAACTTCATCGTAAGTGCCTTTTATTGTTTTAACTTGATTGTAATAAAATATGTTCTAAAAGTTGTTAGTATTTTAATGAAAGCTTATCATTTAAGCCAGTAAATAAATTCAATCACGTATTATCACATTCTTGTCAACTACTTAGAGATCAAGCTTATCATTTCATGCTTACTTAGAGCAACACTACTTAAACCAATTTATAGGGTTAGTCTATCATCATGCTTATGCTTTTGCAGGGTTGAAGGGTTGGTAATAGAATGACATGTTTGTATGGAATTTGAAGCAACTTGTTAATGTCATGGTTTGATTCGATGGTGTGTTTAAATTAGCTAGGAATTAGCTGTAAATTAGCTAGAAATTAGCTACAGATTATTACTAATAGGATGGTGTGTTTAGATTAGCTAGGGATTAGCTAGGAAATAGCTACAAATTAGCTACCATTTATGGGTTTAGATATGATATTAATATAAAAAAAATTAAAATTGAAACAATTGACACGTGGCAGTCGTGTCAGCATTTTTTGCCACGTTGACATTGTCACATGTCTGTCACATCATCAAAAAATCCAAATGGCATGCCACATCTAAATTTAGGGACGAAAAACTTTAGGAGGATCAATGTTTGAAGGAAATATTTTGAGGGACCAAACTTCAAAGTTGAGATATTTATAGGGACCTTAAACATATTTAACCCTATAAAATTTACATATTTGCACAACCAAGAAAAACTATTGTTGTTGAGGTTCATAACAAGATAAGAATGAAGGTGGGAAAATACACAAGAAGGGGGGTTGAATTGTGTTTACTAAAAACATTTTTGCTTATGAACGGAGTTCAGATTCTAAACACATAGTTCAGAATCTGATCATAAATGTAGCAAAATAATATATCAGAAGTAGAGTATACAAAACCATGAAAACATCAGATGTATCATGGTTCCTCTCCAACCAAGAGTACTTGCCTCGCAATATATTTTCCACTATAATAAACTCATGATTACAACTTCTTATGCACTTAAGCATAAGACTTTTACTGCCCATACCTACACTCTAAGACTTCTTGCTCAATCAGCACCTGATCAAAACTTCTCCTCTTAGATCCTCAGATCCTAAGACTTCTCTTGCTTAAACCCACCTGGTTCAAGACTTACTTGCTCATACACACTTCCTAAGACTTCTCAGCTCAAACCTCTGTCCAAGACTTCACTGCTCAAACCCACCTAGTTCAAGACTTCTGCTCAGACACATTGTCCAAGGATTCTTTGATTAATCAACATGGATCAAGACTTTCAATGCTCAAGCACGTAGCAAGAGAGTTACTTGGCTCAAGATTTTCAAGTGGAGACTTTGATGCTCAAGCACATAGCAAGAGACTTTGATCTAAACTATTGAACAACATGTGCAGTAGAATAGAGAACAAAGTGTACTTGATACAAAATCAGAGGTACAAGGTAATCACCTTAACAAAGACCTTAAGCACTTGATTTCCAGAATATTCAATGTTTAGGAAACCTTAAGGTTGTTTACAATTTACAACAAATAACAGGATATTCTGCATTATTCAGTAGTGTTTCTCATTGTTGATCTTGTTATTTCTTCATTCATAAAGAGACTCTGAACATCTCTATCTTCTTTGGCATTTCTTCTTCTTTTTCCTTGTTGAAGATTCAGAATAAACCTTCAGCTACTTATATAGCAGTTTGTAGAAGACTAGCCGTTGGAAGAGATAACTTAATCAAATGTCCTTGTTTTCTCCATAGAACAATGTTGAAGATAGATACACCAAAGGATCTTGATCCATTTTGTAACACGTTTAACTATTGCATCTTCAAAGAGATCTTGTATTTCAGAGTCATTGAGAGTGGTTATCTATAAATCATGTTAACTCTTCTTGAGCCTTGTGAGCTTAGGCTCTAGCTAACTAACTGATTTTACGTTACATCTTGCTTTCTGCAGTACAGATAACTTCAGGTTTGCTACTACTTTTGAATGATTACAAGAAGCTAATACAATCACCAAGTGTAGAGACAATGTGTTGCTTCTTCTGATGTTGAGGCCTTCAGCTTCAGAGTCTACGCTAGATATCACTTAGCAAGTGTTCTTCAGATTATGCATCATCAGAAGCATGTAACTCAGCTTGTCTCAAGTGTTCCTTTATATCAGATTCTGAATATGTCTTTAAGTATAAGAACATGCATACTTGAACACACATTAGATAACACCATTGTTCTTTTAATACTTTGTTACCATCAAAACCCAAGGAATATATGTCATGAACAAATCTTGTTCCAACAAAGAAGACATCGGCCCAACGTGATCGGATGTCATCTATATCTTCTTGTGAATATGGTGATCTGTAGCTAAACTCCTATAATTAGAACAAAATTTGAATTATAATAAACTTACAACAACAACATTAACTTAAGAAATACTTCCTCCGTTTTATATTATAAGTTGTTTTGAACTTTTCACACGTATTAAAAAAAGTAATGATTATTGTATGAAAATGAGAAACTGTGAATACTTTTACAAAATTTCCCTTTATTAATGACATGTGGAGATAAATTTACATAATTGAAAAGAGATAGATAATAATAAACTTTTAAGGGTATAATAGGAAAAATAGCATTAATTATTCATTGGTAATGTAAAGTGACTTATATTGTGGTACAATTTTTTTTCCAAAACGACTTATAATAAGAAACCGAGGGGGTATACATAAATTAAAAGAAATAGATGTGTAGAGAAAATAAGGGTGGGGTGGTCATTTTGAGAGTAAGTTGGGGGTAGAGGTGGTAAAGCCTAATTAAAAGGGAATAAGTTATTAGAGTGAGGGAGAGGTGAGAAGAGACGGTTTTCATTTTGTACGTGAAAAGTTGGAAAGGAGAAGAAAGCTGGGGCAAAAAAAAGGCTTAGGATGAGCACCATTGTTAGAGCTTGAGAAGCATTTTTGCAGGAGAAAATCTAAGGTGAGGGTGAGAAATTGCTTCAATAATGAGGGTATATGCATGAAGGGTAGGGTAGAAGAGTCCTTAAACTCCAATAGGGCATTTGGGATTTTACTAAATTCTGAATTTTTATGATATCTTGATGTTACATGCTGTGATTATTAAAGATTTCTCTGCACTATGTGTGGCTGTATTTTCTATTTTGAGTGTTGGGATAATTTCACCAATGTTAAGAGTTTCGAAGGTTTATGGAATTTATAAAGTTATGAATTATATGATTTAATTGATTCCAATATGTGATAAATCATAAATTTAATGTTTTAATCATTGGATAAGTGTTGGGTTTTGAATTTTGAGACCAGGACTTTTTACGGAATCGAAATCGGAGGTCCGGAAACCTCCAACGGTGAAAAATAAGTTTCTAGGCTGGTCTTCGAACATGTAACCGGTTACTGAACTGAGTGTAACCGGTTACCACTTGAAATATAGGTTTCTGGGTTATTTCGAACTCGTAACCGGTTATGGGTTTGAGTGTAACTGGTTACCACTGTTACGTGAAAATTTGGAAATTGAAAATGACGTAACTTGAGCTCGTAACTTCGTTTGACGTGCAGTTCGAAGCGATGGGAAGCTAACGCATATTAATATCTCATGGTGATGCCTTAAGAGGCTGAATATGATGTATTTAACATTGAATTAATTAGTAATGCATTTATTGTTGTAGATGCCTTAGTTGTTATATGGAAGTTGTTTATGTGAAAGTTACAATTGTCGATTTTCCGCGTTTTGTTGGTTGTTGGCTACTATTAGCTGTTGTATGATGTTGTTTTGATGTCAGTTCCTGATTTATCATGATTTTAATCAGTATTATGTAGTAATTGATGAATGATGAATATATGCCAATGATAAAAGATTCATTGAACATGAATAATTGTTGTATGACAATAATGTTGTTATGTCGGTGTTGCTATAATGATGTTATTAAAATGATTGTGTTGATGTTGTTATGTTGCTATTTTTATGATGACGATATGAACATGATGAAATTATCTTGATGATGTGGTGTTGATGTTGGCATACACGGTCAAGAGTAGACCAATGTGTATGTGTTGATGATGTTGTTGTTGTTGCATGTTGTGCTATGCATCCATGTTGTCGGAAATTCGGTTTTATTTATGTTATGGCCTCGATCCAATGGTTGTGGTTTGGGTGCGAGTAGCTAATTCCTATGGTGGCTGAATTAGTGAAGTGTTACCTACGGTAGCGATAACGATTTTTGTTGTACTCCGGTTCAAGAGTGAACAAGATCCTATGGTGGATCCTGATCCTATGGATTTGGACCAGGGAGTGAAATGAACCATGAGAGTTCATGTTTTGTACCACATGCATTTTCGAGTTGGTTGTTGAATATATTGCAACGTTGTTGCATTTGTATGTTTTGTTGTTGATGATCTTGTTGAATGTTGTTGATGATTGGTTTTGGGCGTGAGAATTAAGATATGTTCTTGTGAATGATTATGTTGAGTGCAATCTATCTTATGCTTAGTCCATCCATTTGTAACGTCTCCGGAGATAATATAAAACATTTGTCTCATAAGATAGTATCCACAAGAATAATTGTCGGTTTGTTTTCGCCACTACAAATAATCTTCATACATTTATATCACTAATATGCACAAATAAAATAATGTCAAAAAGCACAAGTAATATACTTAGTTTTGAATAATAGAACATTGGCTTTTTAGCAAGTACATTATGTCTGATTGCATTGTATCTCTCCATCGCTCTACACATGTCGGTTAAAATTAAACATGAGTAAAAATTATTCAAAACTAAAGGTGACATTAGAGTATTAAAAATAATATCACTTATCCACTCAAAGTTTTAATCATAATGTCTTCAAGTTCCATGTGCAATGAGCAAAACATAACTACAACATTTTGCTTCGGACATATAATTATTATTTTCCAATGATTACTGCATAAACATTCAGAATAGTTAATAATATGTATAAAATTGATTTATAAATGAAAACAAAAATTAATACTTACCGGCGGGAAAATGGAGCCAAATAACATTCTTTGTTATTAATCAATAACTTGTCATGGGCGTAAAGTGTAATGGTGTTTGCTACCGCACAACCATGCAGGCTAATGTGCTCTGGATCTATGAAACCATACTTTCTTAAATTATTTTAAACACATATCTCATGCAAGAACCTGCAAGAGTCAAATTTTTATGTTAAACTACGAGAATGCATGAATATAAATAGAAACCAATGTAAAAATTATAGTTACGACCATCACAATTGTAATATAGTATTGTCTAGTCATTCACCCCCCCTTCAAAAATTCTATAATAGAAATCTTAGGAAGTATGAAAAAATGATCTGGATCATGACTTAATTTTATATTCTCACAGATGTCTGGAATACTATCTAATGTCATTGGAAGTCTCTTAGTGTTATCTAGTTATGGTGGTTTGGTTTCAATATTATTATGGTGGGAAGAACAACTTTCTTTCGTGCTTTTACCACCCTTAACTTTATTATGAATACAAAACTGAGCATTTGAAATTTACTGGTTGAGTAGACCCAATGAATTCAATTTTTGCATCATAAAAACAACAGAAATACAATTAAAAAAATTGAAATATCCAAACAATAAAAACAACAATATACAACACAAATTTTTTAACTTATACTTATACCTCAAGCATATCGCGGGTACACTTCTCAGACATCCTCTCAATCTCTTCCTCCTTCGACTTATTTCGCTCCTCCTCGGCCAATCTCTCTCGTTCCTCTTGCTCCTTCTGGACAGTCTCCCACACCTGCTGCAACAAACTCTCCCTCTCCTCTTAAATCCACTTCTCCCTTACCACCCCCACTTGTACAGCAACTATCTCTCTCCTATGTTTTACTGGTCTACATGATTTAGATGGTCCAAAATGTGACTTGAAGCCAACGCCTCTTCCAATACCACGGACACGCTCAGGATGATCCTCAGTTCCAATTGCTTCTACCAAGATGTCATGACGATCTTGCAGAACGAAGAGGTCGGGTTTAGATTATTCAACTAGTACATCCTACAACACATATAAAATTTCATTTTTACCAAATTGATTTAACTAAAATAATTATTGTTGAAAAGTATCTACTTACAATTTTTTCTACTACTTCACGTGTAGCCGCTGATGTGAACTCGCTGCCTTTTCTTTGATGTTCCCACTTCCAATTCTCATGGTGTGGTGGTGGAGATGGAGTACTATCAAGGCTTATAGAATCTCCCAGCTCCGATTCCCTTTTCTCTTTTTTCTTCAATCATCTTCTTTTCAAGTTTTTCATATCCTCCATGAGATAACCTATGTGGATAGATATTTCTAGATCAATTATACTTTCCTTTTTCGCTCTTAGCCAAGAATTCAGGAGTGGTGAGACTTTACAAATTTCTCTCAAACATCCTGATCAATAAATGAATACATCAAGTATGTAGGCTTATATCCAGGGTCGTCTTCATCTCTTAGATTATTAATATAATCACGGGTGAGTTGTGTCTTAAATCTCATCCAACGCTCACCAGCATATGTAAGCAATTTCTTTTTCACTATAATATCATCTTAACTAACATCAAACACCTCCTACGTTTACACAATATAGTTGTTATTAGTATTAAACAAAAAAATGATAAATATACTTGTAAAACAAATCATGAAATTCAAAATAAATGTCGTAATATCGGTTCATATGTTGTTTTTCAAATCATCTTCAACGTCGTGCTAACTATCTATCAAAATACTCATTTTACTTCCACCTTGTAACGTAATGCAACCCATAAAGTCCTCATCATTTTCACCATAAGCCCTGCCGGTTGCAACATCAACTATAATCGGGTAGCGAATACCCTTTTCGTGGGATTTTTTCACCTCGGAATACATCGTGGCACATCTAGTTTTTCTTTTACATTTTATATTAACATAGGTTGCAGCAGATGTCATATGAGAGGTGCTTCTCAAATCGGCCACACTACTACAAAAAACACATTAAAGTTAGGATGCGAAATGCATTTAACCTCGGACGCGAAATGCATTTATCCTCGGCTACAGAGGTGAGGTAACGAAGGGCGTCATGATAAGTGGCTACTTTACCCCCTCGATTTTAGAATAACTGGGGTGTATAGTTATCTGCACATGGGTTCGATCCCCATCATTTTCCTTTTTATTATTTTATAAACTTGATAGCATGTTGTTAGTTGGGATTTTCGACAGGGTAAAATCTCAGCATAATAAAAGGACTTAGGAAAGTTGGAAGTCTAAAAAGGCATTTCAACACAAGTTTTCTAGTTGGGGAAGTTGAAGTCTCAAGTGCAGGATAAAAATTGGGACTTAGTATTTTTCCTGAAAAAGGTATTTCGTCCATCATTTTGATGGCAACTTGGTTCAAGATTTCGACGTCAGCAAGACATGTTGACCTACAACATTTAGAGCGAAGAAATATTTTCAAAACAAATAATTATGTTTCAGTCTTATCTAGAAGGACATGTGAAAGACAGTTCAGAGGCGAAAAACATGCAAGAATTACACGTCAAGTGCTGGAAAGGAGAATGTTACAAGTAGTTATTTCAACTTTAGCATAAATAGGAGTTCTAGTGTTAGGATTTAGGGTGTTGTGTTGAATTCACTACAAAAAAAAACTCACAAACTCAAAGTACCCAGTGTAGCGAGAAACGAGTTTAACTGGTAAAATGTATGGTTTTTGAAACACCATTTCAATTAAATGCAAAGTCTTTTACTTCAATTTATTTCCTTTGCATTCTTGCTTTCATTCCTCTATTAATTTCTTGTCACTTGACATTATCCTTTTACAAAATTCTTACTATTTTATCAGTGTATAAATTCTTTACATTTCCAAACAATCTATCTTTTTGCACTATTTTACTTAAAGATTTCGACCAAGTTGAAATCCTTTAATTTTCTACATAAAACTCAGAAAATGTTTAGCACTATGTCCTAGGATTATCTGGTCGATCCTGCAAGTAATATTTAATAAGAGACTGGTGCTTGTTTACTAAATTTCACAATAAACAAATTGGCACGCCCGGTGGGACCTGTGCTAAAACTTTTTTCTCTATTTGTAGATACTATAGTTTGCTTTTACAAATTGTTATGCATGCATGAAATGTTCTAGATATTTTTATGCGTTTAAGAAGTGGAAAATCTTTACCAAAAATGATGTGTCCCTCTATGGATAATCAAAGGCACAACACCTATGTTATTCATTGGAAACGCTAATGATGGTTGGCATTCATACCAACATGTAAACATATAGTGACAATGGAATGGCCACTGAGCCATCATATATTCCTCTTAATGCCTTTGCTTTAACCATAAACAATATGCTTCGACCATGAGGGATAGATTATATCCCTCAAGTGATGCCATCATTAAATACAACGTCTATGATGGCTATGAGGCAGCAAATGGATGAGAGCAATCTTGAAATGGTTAATACTTTGACCCAAAAAATGGGTATGATATTTAATCATTTGATTACAAATACTAACCAAACATATGAGTTATTGGCCAATCAAATGGGTCGAATAGCCGACTTTTTCGGCACGCCTCATGTTCAGGCTCGACCAACCCCTCAGATATCAAACGTTAGGTAAGCCAAAATGCCTGCAAATGGAGTGGCCCATATAAACTTAGGCCAACATCCAGGATTTCGACCACCAGAACGTACCCTAAATAGGGAAGATGGAGAATACTTAGATCCGCATAACCTTAGGCCTGCAGTGGTACAGAGAAATCAAGAAGTCGATCAAGTGCTTTAACATGTCCAACAAAATAACTTTGGGAGGCATATCAACATAGCTAATGTGGTCGAACAAATTTTGGCCCAAAATGGCCTTAATGTGTGTCTCCATAGACCCAATTTCATATCCCCTTTGTCAAAATACGTTCAACAGACAAAACATCCCAAGGGCTAGAAAGTTCCCAAGTTCACCAAGTTCGTTGGTGACACTAGTGAGTCTACGGTCGAACATGTCGCTGGGTATCAGACTGAGGCTGGAAACATAGCAAACAATGGAAATTTGAAAATGTAGTATTGTTGCAGTGAAAATCGGATAACAAGCTATTAATTAACTTGCATCATTTTCTTTTACAACCGACTTTGATTTATCCAAAGGAAAGGTTCAAGATCGTTAGAAAAACCTAAAGGGGGGAAGATCTAAGGTTCGGGGGTTGGTTACGCCTAGGGAAGGTATTAGCACCCTAAACGTCCGTAGTACTCTACGGGAGCCTTTTTTTTAATGTTATATTATGTTTGCTAAAGGTTCTATGCTAAAGGTTGAAACCCTAGGGGTTAGTATCTAAGTATACTCGACAAGGCATCGCACCTTGCGCCTACGTATCCTCGGGAGTAGAATCAGAGTATGCGTAGTTCTACTAAGTAATGAACTTTTGACTATGGTCAAAGTTCACAGGGGAGAATGAGTACAAGCTCGTTCTAGAGTTCAAGAACTCTCTAAATCTAAGTTATAATGGTCATATGTTGAAGTTTTAGTCAATAGGGAAAGTGAGTATTCATTAGGATGAATATCACCAAGAGTGTAAGAACTCTCTCCTAAGGCTAGTTATAATTCCATGGCTCTCACGAGGCCAAGAAATGAAAGTCATTTCCTAAGAGGCTACTAAGGTAAGATGGGGGCTAATGACTTAGGAGTCAACTTAGTTCACCTTCCTTTGGAATGGGGAAAAAGATAATAGTTGATAAGATACCAAAAGATAACAAATTAATGTAAACATGATGACATAAAAAGACATGAATATGATAATGAGTTGAAACAAGATCAAGATGTCAATTCAAAGTTTGGAAACATACATGAGACAAAGATCAAACATTATGAATAGAAATAACATGACAAGGTGAATAAGGAAGTGCAATAAAACTTTAATAAGCATTCATAATCCAAACATGCAAAAATGCCTCAGAAATTGATATTTTTTACTAATTTCTTTTTATATCCATAAAATAGACATGTTAAGGAGCATTTTGCAAAAAGAATGGATTAAAAAGAGTGAAAAATGAGCAAGTTGTGAGTGTTTCAACACCATGTACAAACAAAAAGAAAATAACATGAACATTTAATAAAAAGAAATTGGAAATGTCCCATGTAGGGTTGAACCCACGCCCTTGATTGAATGCCCAAAACTTCCACCATCTGGGCTGTGCGCGTGTTGTGAATACATATGCAAGCAATGAATAATATAATAAGGCCAGTGGAAAATCAGAAGAAAAAAAAGCAAAAGGGTTGATCCGCAGGATCGAACCCAGGTAAGGCATGTGAATGGCAAAGGCATGGCTAGTGTGTGACCGTTGGGACGGCATGTTTCATCCAACCTATATACGCTTCTAATATAATATAAGGCAAACAAGTTCATAAATGCCCAAATAACCAAAACAAGCACGCGCCCTGGCCATGTTCAAACTCAAATCTTACTCACTGCCCAACCAGATTCAAATGATCATAACTCAGTCAATACTCAACCAAATTACACAAAGTAAAACTCTAAATTAATCAGCAAAGAACAAGGAAAACAAAGGTGTCATTCGTTTACACTAAATCCTAGCACACAATACACACATAAGCTGTCAAAAGAGAGGTATCAAGAAGTTCGAAACAAAGATGAAAGATGTTACCATATCAAACAGGCATTGCATACTGAATCGGTTCTGATTATCATGTTTCAGGACAATCATAAGCAATTAGGGTTCATGTTAGCACACATGGGGATGCTTGGCATACATTGAAAACAAAGAAAGGCCTTGGCAGCAAACATACTCTCAATCTTTCATCAATATGGTTTTAACCAACAACCAAACAACTATACTGACATAACTCTAAAATCACATGATAGCAAACAAATAAAACTAAATGATCTCCACAATAAAACCTCACTATCTCATAAATCGTGAAATTTAAAACAAGAGGCTAGAAAATTGAGATTCAAGCTAACAGTTCTAAGCCTTGAGGATTTGAGTGTATACTACGGTTCAAAAAACAGGTGCCACATCAAGATGCCATCAACATGAGAGAAACATTAACTGATAGTGCAAACAAACAATCCTTACCAAATTATACATTAACCAATGAATGTCAAAGAGCAAAGTTAAGTCAAAAAGAAAGAAAACACACAATAGATTCATGCTACAAATGAGATGAGCTGATTAATGTAAACATGTAAGCTTCGATATTGGTCATGTTTGAATGAATAGTAGAACAAGTTCTAAATATTGCAAGCAGTATATCATCATAACAGGCAGCGCCATACACTTAGCATGAATATAAAGTAAACATAGCAGCTTTTCAGTTTGGATGACAAATCACAGTAGGACAAGTATATATAACATATATATTGGCAAGGTTAAAATCAGGCTGATACATATAGGATACACCAATCATAAACACAATTATTCAAGATGAAATAAAAAGATGTAGCACGATCTAGTTATGAGCAGATTTAGGCAGGAAGCTAAAAGGTTGATGATTAAAACAAGGTGGATAAAACTACATGAGTCAAGCTCACATATGAGTGACAGTTGACAACCCTCTGAAATTAATGCCAAATGAAAATCAAAGACAAATCATAAACTTAAACAGTCAGTTATCATAAAGTTGTACTAAGTTACTTCTCATATAAGCAATTATGGAGGATGTGCTCTGTTACTTAAACTAGAGGATTTGTTCCATAAAACTCACATACATGAATTGGACAGATAACAAGGCAGCAATAGCTCAATCATCATATGCACTAGATAGCAAATTGAAAGTTTTCATACTAGTTTGAACACATATCATTTTGGTACACAAGGTGCCATCAAAAGACAATCTTCATACAGCAGCAACAATAGGGTAAACTTTGGATATAACTCAAGGCCACAAGCAGGTTTACACATTGATCATTCATAGAGAAATAACAACAAAAAAACTAAGAAAACTATTCAACAACATCAGTCAAACATAAGATCACCACTAAAAGCATCAAATAGGTTCATCCACCATACCACTCTTGAGCATATTAGAGTAAGATTTATGAGTTTCTCATCTCACAATCACATCCGAGCACAAATAATACATGAGCATGTTAACAGATTCAGCTATCTAAACTTGACAAAACACCATTAAAGTGAAAACTCGTGACCTTCAGCCAGCCAAAGAGCGAAAACTTAATCCTCACAAAAATATCTCAAGCATGGTGACTTGAAAAAAAGAAAAGAAGAAAAAAATATAATGTCTACTTCAACAGCACAATAATCATGATAGTCAACCATAAGTAAACAGGCAAACAAAACTCAAGCACACCTTACATATGAAATAAGACATAGCTTCAAAATAACCTCTACATGTCTAATGAACAAAAGAAAAACAACCTCGTAACATTCCCATAAGAAAACATATGCACATCATGTCAATGAAGAGCAGTATCTAATTATGAGCATACAGATGACACAGAGCATACATAAATAGGATTCAAAGGTAATACACGATCATGACAAGAATGCTATTAAATGAACATGATAAATAAGAATGAAAAGAGAATGATACCAACTGAAGCTTTACTTATGACTTTCAAGTGTGCAGACTGCTTCTTCTTCCACAGCAAACTCAAAAATCACTACTCACTTAGCTTGCTCGAGACTTGGAATATTTGAATATTTTTTGAGAAAATTGTTGATGCTGATGAACTGAACCTAAGCCTATTTATATAGGCAATGATATTGGGTCGGGTCAAGAGAATTCCCAACTTCAAATATTGGAGGCTAGGGTTTTGCAATTGAAATTCAAACGTTGAACCTTGGGAGGCAAACGCTCCTTGTTGCAGAAACTCAGAAACTTTGCAGGGTCAATGTTTAAATTGTGTATTGCTTCTGAGACTAAACTTCTGGGGGTAAACAGGTGAGTATTGAAAGAGGAATTTGATAAAGACATTGCTCTGTCTGGTTCGCAGGGTGTGCAGAGTTGAGCTGAGAATGGAAAGCTTCACAATTGCTTTTTGAAGAACCAAGGCTTGGAAGCTCAAAGAGGAAAAACTTGGGTGAATCCAAATTTGAAGAAGGACGTGCCAAGATGAGATGAGAACTTGTTGAGTTTGAATTTGTTGAATTTAAATTTGATTGAATTCAATTTCTCATCTGCAAATTACACACGACAAGGAGAGGGAAGAAAATGAATTGATTTTTCCTTTCTTCAATTGCCACGCGTTGCACTTCTACTGGTTGTTGGGAAGATTGAAAAGTCAACAAACCACAAGCTCGTTCCTTATTGGCCAACATCAAAACTGATTCCTCCAATCAAAGCTAGTAAGAGTGCCACAGTGGACCAGTGGGTTCTTAATGAAAAAAAGTTTTAGTTTTCTTTAAATTTGAAATTATAATATGACAAATAATAAAATGATAAAAATTAATTAACCTTAATTTAAATTAGTTAGAAAAAGTAAAGTAAATTAAAAAACTAATTAATCAAACTAAATTTTCTTAGAAAATTAAAATTAAAAAAATTAAATTGAGTTTGGAAATTAAATTAACAAAATAAAAACAATTTAAATATAAATTAAATAAAATAGGCCATATTGAAATTAAATTAAATTAAAGACAGATAAAGATGTTAAAATAAATATTAAGTTAAATAAATAAAACATCAACTAGCAGAAAAATGAGGGTAAAATTTGGGGTGCAACAGTTGCCCCTATTTAAATATCTTCACCTGATGACATGAGAGATGAAGATCCTCATGTAATCAACAGTGAAAGATATTTAAATACAGATAACTGAAAATTTTGCCCTCAGATGCACACATATGCAATGCAATAAACATGATGCCAAGAAGATGCAAAGATGCAGACACAACGAGACACCAAAGGAAAAATAGGAGGCAAAAAGACCAGCTTCACTGGGGAAGGAAAAAGGTTAGTATCCATGAGAAACGCTCACTGGGGATACAGGCTAACCAACAAAAGAGACCCACCAGGGAGACTCCAAAGAAACACTGGGGAAAAGAGCACAAACAATCTTCACCGGGGAACGATCCGGGGAGATTGACTACTGGGGACAAAACAAACTCACATTCTTCCTGGCATGAAACCAGAAAGAAGAACCTGATCACTAGGGATCAGTCAAAAGGACAGACAACCAAGCAAAGACTTCCTGGGGATCTTATACTGAAGAGTTCAAAATGGGATCTTCAAGAAACGCCAGGAAGACAGAGACAAACCCTGCGCACCAACTAGGAGTCTTATAAGGTTGAAGAAATTTGTTCCAAGAAGATTAGCTTAAAGCAGGTTTTCAAAAACCCAAGGTAAGGGTTCAATGTCCGACACGATTCGAACAAGAATGGTTTTAAAACAAGAAGACGGTGCTTGACATGATTCAAACATAGTCCAAGTTCAAGTTTGACACGATTCAAATGAGAACAGTTTTAAAACAAGAGGCAATGTCCGACACGATTCGAACAAAGACTATATTCATGTCCGACACGATTCGAACAAGAACAGTTTTAAAACACAAGACAATGCTTGACACGATTCAAACAAAGTCCAAGTTCAAGTTTGACACGATTAAAACGAGAACAGTTTTAAAACAGGAGGCAATGTCCGACACGATTCGAACAAAGACTCTGTTCATGTCCGACACGATTCGAACAAGAACGGTTTTAAAACAAAAAGACAATGCTTGACACGATTCAAACAAAGTCCAAGTTCAAGTTTGACACGATTCAAACGAGAACAGTTTTAAAACACAAGACAATGCTTGACGCGATTTAAACAAAGTCCAAGTTCAAGTTTGACACGATTCAAACAAGAACAGTTTTAAAACGAGCAGACAATGCTTGACACGGTTCAAACAAAGTCCAAGTTCAAGTTTGACACGATTCAAACAAGAACAGTTTTAAAACGAGCAGACAATGCTTGACACGATTCAAACAAAGTCCAAGTTCAAGTTTGACACGATTCAAACAAGAATAAGTTTTAAAACGAGCAGACAATGCTTGACACGATTCAAACAAAGTCCAAGTTCAAGTTTGACACGATTCAAACGAGAACAGTTTTAAAACACAAGACAATGCTTGACACGATTCAAACAAAGTCCAAGTTCAAGTTTGACACGATTCAAACAAGAACAGTTTTTCAAAATCTTTAATGTTAAACTTCTTGGGGAACAGCAAATGGTTTAAAGATTCAAATCTGGCGCGCAAAGGTTAAGACCAAGCAAGCACGACACAAAGCAAACCGAAAATGTCTTTACTTCACTGGGGAAATAATGACAGACACCAATAAAAGATCACAAGCAAAACAGAGCACAAAGATGCGAAGATGCTAGGGTATGATGCATATGCTTAGCTATATGCTAGAAACGACGCGAACGACGCAAAACAAGAAAGAAGAAAGGATAACACAAGTCAACACCCTGAAACCCAAACATCAAGGATAACCGGGGCAATCTTCTTTTCACTGGAGATGGCAAATCCAGGCCAAAGATACAGTACTACTAACTCTTCCTGTACCAACTTGATTCCATAAAACATCTTGATACTAGAGTAAAACTTAGTTCATCTTTGTGTTTCTTAAAACTTGTTCGCTTCCAAGAATAAGATGAAAATGACGAAGTTATTCTATTCAAAGACCAATAACAACTCTAGTGACTAAGAATTCTGTCGTCTAACAGCTGACTTCTCCGGGGACTCCTGCATAAAGAGCTGAGGTCTGGTACTCAAAGGTGAAAACCAAAGCATAAGCCTAGCTTAGACAAATGTTTTGGATATATTGGGAAAGTTCTTCTTTATTGGGGAAATAAATCCATTGGGAATTTGTTAAAATCAACTGATGTAGCAACTTGATGGGGAGCTAACAAAGTAATTATGCATTCCACTGGCATAACTACCATCTTCAAATCTTATCTGCCCCAGGCTAGGCGGTCTATACGATAACAAGAGGATTTTATAGAAGAATTGGCATACAGGGTGTTTCAATATCTTCAAACTCTTGGAGAGATCTCGGCATAACTGCCCCAGATTAGGGGATGAATAATCAAAAGAATTTTACAGAAGGATTGAAATACCAGATGATTCAATATCTTCCAACTTGAATAATCAAAAGAATTTTACGGAAGAAATGAAATACCAGGTGCTTCAATATCTTCCAACTTGAATAATCAAAAGAATTTTACGGAAGACTTGAAATACTAGATGATTCAATATCTTCTAACTTGAATAATCAAAAGAATTTTACGGAAGAAATGAAATACCGGATGATTCAATATCTTCCAACTTGAATAATCAAAAGAATTTTACGGAAGAAATGAAATACCAGATGATTCAAAATCTTCCAACTTGAATAATCAAAAGAATTTTACGGAAGACTTGAAATACCAGATGATTCAATATCTTCCAACTTGAATAATCAAAAGAATTTTACGGAAAAAATGAAATACCAGATGATTCAATATCTTCCAACTTTTGAATCTTGACGTAGCTGTTTCTGTTCAGTTATACTCGAGATACTGAAACTGTAGTAGAAATTACTGGGGAACGGATTTGCCCCTGCTGATGGGTTACTGAAGTCAAAACTTGTCATAAGATGATCTCAAGAATATTTGCCCCAATATTCTGAATTTGCAGAATTCTGCCTCTGATTTGTCAACTCACACTTGGTATAATAGATTGGCAAACCTCACACTTGGTTGCCCCTGACTGAGTCAAATTTCCTTTATCAAGTTCAATTCCTTGACTGGTCGCGTTTGTTGGGATTCCTCGATATCGAATGGTATTGCAAACAAGTGTTATTCAATAAAATTGGCAAAATTTAATGCAAAGTTAATGCAAAGTTTGAAAACAAAGCTTTGATAAAAAACGCACAGTGAAATGATTAAATAGTCAAAAACAATGATGGGTCTAGTCATTAAGAAAGTGACCAACACACGCGAGTAACAAAGATTATTAGGAGTCAGGTTACTCAACCTTGCTATAGTATGCATTTCAAAACAACCTTACCTCAATTAGGTCTTTTAGGGGTTGTAATGTGGTATGGTTCATGGTTTATGAAACAAAGGATGAATTCCAATCCTATTCTCAGTTAACTCAAGACATACGTTCAAATCTCCAAAACTAGGAAGTCACTTGATTTGAAAGCTGATTGGCGCCTTATATGAAGCGCTCGTGTTTGAATGCATAACCGAGTTAAACTGAGAACTACCCTGCCCCCAAGGTTGAGATTTAAGGTTTTTTTTTTGTAAGGAAAGAAAACTCCTACTTCTAGGCTCGAAGGGGTTAACAAGGGATTATCATCCTTACTTCTCCAATGTTTAGGAAATGTGAAACAATGCCTTACATCCTCGGCGAGGTTAATTTGAAAGTATACCACAGCAATTATGAACATGAGGTTTTCATCATCCTCCATCATCTTTGCTTTAACAAAAGTTTGAAAAAGGGGTGAAAAAGATATATATTTTTTGCTTTTATGAAAATAAAAGTAAATGAGTGAAACGAATGGATTATTTCATTAATGTTGCCAATTTAAAGGTACAACAAAGCGCATATGCAAATATCAATACAATTAGAGGAAATACAACTGAAATACAAAACACAGCCAACCAAAGATTTTAGTTCCCGGGTCCGGACGAAAAAAAGTCTTCACCACCAATCACTTGTTCCTTGTGGTATCGAACTTTGAGAGGCCTTGCAGGTCCTTTACCTTTTGCTTCAGAAGTTGAGGCACCAGCGTCTGAAGTATCTTCCTGAGGTTTCAGTTTTTTTTAGCAGGCTCATCAGCTTTTCTTCGAATTCCTTGCATTCTTCAATGGGATGCCCGATGGTCCCAGTGCGAAATTTGCATTCAGTCTTTGGGCGGTCTTCTTCGAAGATTAAGTCCTTGTCATGGATCAGCTCTTGTACAAAATATTCTAAAGCTTGGCAATTGTCCAAATCATGCCCTTCAGCTCCCTTATGGAATTCACAGGTTAGGTTGGGATCATACCAAGGTCCCTGGAAAGGTGTGAGAAGTCGTGGAGTTACCAGCTTGTTTTGCATCAACAGTGGGAAAAGTTTGCTTAACGGCACCGGGATAGGCTGGTGGTTAAATTTTCCTCTTTTGGCAGCACACTTCTTCTTGTCTAGGGGAGAAACATACGTTGGAGACTGAAAACCCCTCTTCATAAACACCTGACGAAGATTACGTTTGGATGCAGGAACAGGACCAACGTTCAGCTGGCATGAGGCTTCTCCAAAAACAAATTCTGGACACGAGAGATCCTTAGGAGATGGCAAAGGATAGTTGATTTGAATGCCTTGTGGTGTAAATGATAACTTCTCAGAATCAAGCAGCGTCTGAACCTGGCTTCTGAGTACCTTGCAATCCTCAGTTGAATGCCTCGGTGCCCCAGCGTGGTAGTCGCATCGGATGTTGGCATCAAAACCTAGTGGGTATGGAGGGGTCACTGGCTCTAAATCCTTCGGTATTATCAATCCACTTTTGATCAAAACTGGCAAAAGCTGACTGTATGCCATCGGCAACGGAGTAAAATTCCTCTCTGGTTCCCTTGATCTTCGTCGAATGCTCTTGAAAGCTGGTCTGGCGGGATGAATGCGATTCTCATTTTTCAACAGAGTTTCCAGAACCCAATTCATCTGGCACTTGAGGATTCTGATCTCCTCTCTCATTTCCTCCTGGTACTCCCAAATTTCCTTCATCATTTCTAGCGTGACCTTCATAGTTTCCAGAAACTGCTCCATTCCTCCTCGGAGTTCTCTCAATTCATGGTTGACTCTGTCCATTTCACAATATTGTTCAGACATCCTTTGTCGAGTTTGGACTTGGGTATTGGCGTTTGGAAAATCAAGGTGACGGGTTCTGAAGAGAACGAAACGACATGAGACGGGGAAGAACGCACATGCACATGCAAAGATGCAAATGAGATGCATACATTTTTGCAACATATCGTGAAATATCAAAAGACCTCATTTTCATTAAATAGGGGACAGATTATGATAATTAATACACTTTGAGAGTCCATAAAAAAAGAAGCTGAATAAAAGCCTAGACAGTCCTAAGGAGATTCTCCTAAGAGTCGTAGATTGAGCCTTTTGTTTTCCTCCTCCATCTGATCTCTTTCTGCAACGAGGTTGTCGACGATCGTCTTCCAAGCTGTGGGCTGAATAGTAGAAGAACTTGGGCCTTCCTGAACCTTCCTCTTCTTGTAAGAGGTTAACTCGTCATCCTTGGCACGTAGTTGTTTTCGGAGTTCAAAGTTCTCCTCAACAACCACGTGATACTTAAGCCTCCATGCTTCTTCTGATCTTTGAGTCTGCCTCGGTGATATCTCCAACCCTTCTTTCCTTGTCATGAAGTACAAAACAGGTTCTTCCTTCATGGGAATTTGTTCTTCCCTCTTGTATGGCATCTTCAGTTCAATGGCTCCCTTACGGGCCCACTAAAGATATGACTCCAAAGAAACACAATTGGGTTTCCCCAAGGAGCTACTTCCTCTTTTACACTTGCTACCCCAGGCTTTCAGGATTAGATCCCTTTGTTCTTCATTCTCCTTATACTCTTCAAAATAAATTCCCTCCACATGGATGCTTAGAGGTTTATCCATCAAAGGGTACCCCAATTGGCGTCGCGCCAGCACCGGGTTGTAATTAATTCCTTCTTTGATGCCAAGAAGCTGCACGTTGTTGTATTAGCCACAACTATCAGTTATTGAGATCTTGTCATATACCCGGTTGTACCAGTCAATATCTGTGTGAGAAAGGGCCATAATCTTCTTAGACCATCATCCCTTCTTAGGATCCCAAAATGCACCCTTCTTAGGCAAATGTGAAACAAACCATCTGTATCATACAGGGACACAGCAAATGATTTGTCCATTACTGTGGGCATTCCTTGTATGGATTGAATGATAGGCTTCAGCAAGTAAGGTAGGTACAGGATTCTACTTCAGGAAAATCTTGATTGCATGTAAGTCCACAAAGTTGTCAATGTTCGGGAACAGGAATAATCCATAAATGAGCAGAGCAAAAACGGCTTCAAAAGCATCCTTGTTGGAGTGTTTGGCAAAGTAGTGGGCTTTCCCAAACAGGAACTTAGCAGTTAATCCAAAAACTCCTCCCTTGGATATTAAGTTATTTTTTATGTCAACTAACTCCAAATAAGTCTCTTTAGCTATCTTTTCTTCTTTTGGGTCTCTGTCAAAAATGGGAAATGGAGATTCATCCTTAACAGGCAAACCAACTATGTGAGAATATTCTTCAAGTGTGGGCAAGAGCTGATAGTCGGGAAAAGTGAAGCAATGATACTTCGGATCATAAAACTGGAGTAAAGTTGAGAGGAGTCCTTCATCAACATCTTTCTTCAATAATGTCCACAAATTACTGTATCTGTCTTTGAATCCTTCAGGATCTATAAGCAAACTTCTCAATCTCCTTAGGTCATCTAGCTTAGGACTCTTGAAAGTGTATTTTATTGTTTTCCTTCTTGTTTCATCCATGATATCTCTGTGACATTTTACAAAAAGAGGTCTGAGTTCCTTGAAACTGATATGCATATGCTTATGCTATATGGATACAGCAAACACATACAAACACAAACACATAAATTTTTGGGTTAAGATCATGGAGTCAAGGTTCACCCTCCCATTGGTATGTACTATGGTTTTCGCCTGTCGGACAAGGTTCTAAAGAGTTCCCAGAGTCTACAATCCATCTTTCGTATTTTGTCGATTTCCCAGATAACTTGGTAATCAATAAAATTCTCAAGAGAATCTCGTCTGAGTGTAGTATCGCGTGACAACCAATTCAGAAATAGACTCCATCATGGTCACCGTACTACATCCTAAAGGCTTAGTGGGGTTTGGTAACTACGATTCTCAATATCATGGGCTCCTAGGTCGAGAGTAGCACGTTTTCACGAACGGATTCGTTCAACATAACTAAACTCTCAAGAGGGCCTCAACTGAGTGATGGTGTTTTCAATTCAACCTTTTAGGATTCGACTCCCTCAAAGCCTCCTTGAATACCATCGTCCTATCATAAGTGTATGTTCAAATCTGGGTTAGGATTTATCTCACCACTCAAGAACCAAACCAACAAAAGATAAGCAGGCAAAACATATATACAGATAAACATGCAGATATACACAAATATAGCAAGCAAGCATAAATAAAACAAACAAAAACAAGGTGGGCTTAACCCTCAAAAATAAGGATGCTTTCCCCAGTGAAGTCGTCATTTCTGTTGCGGTGAAAATCGGATAACAAGCTATTAATTAACTTGCATCATTTTCTTTTACAACCGACTTTGATTTATCCAAAGGAAAGGTTCAAGATCGTTAGAAAAACCTAAAGGGGGGAAGATCTAAGGTTCGGGGGTTGGTTACGCCTAGGGAAGGTATTAGCACCCTAAACGTCCGTAGTACTCTACGGGAGCCTCTTGTTTTAATGTTATCTTATGTTTGCTAAAGGTTCTATGCTAAAGGTTGAAACCCTAGGGGTTAGTATCTAAGTATACTCGACAAGGCATCGCACCTTGCGCCTACGTATCCTCGGGAGTAGAATCAGAGTATGCGTAGTTCTACTAAGTAATGAACTTTTGACTATGGTCAAAGTTCACAGGGGAGAATGAGTACAAGCTCGTTCTAGAGTTCAAGAACTCTCTAAATCTAAGTTATAATGGTCCTATGTTGAAGTTTTAGTCAATAGGGAAAGTGAGTATTCATTAGGATGAATATCACCAAGAGTGTAAGAACTCTCTCCTAAGGCTAGTTATAATTCCATGGCTCTCATGAGGCCAAGAAATGAAAGTCATCTCCTAAGAGGCTACTAAGGTAAGATGGGGGCTAATGACTTAGGAATCAACTTAGGTCACCTTCCTTTGGAATGGGGAAAAAGATAATAGTTGATAAGATACCAAAAGATAACAAATTAATGTAAACATGATGACATAAAAAGACATGAATATGATAATGAGATGAAACAAGATCAAGATGGAAATTCAAAGTTTAGAAACATACATGAGACAAAGATCAAACATTATGAATAGAAATAACATGACAAGGTGAATAAGGAAGTGCAATAAAACTTTAATAAGCATTCATAATCCAAACATGCATAAAGGTCTCAGAAATTGATATTTTTTACTAATTTCTTTTTATATCCATAAAATAGACATGTTAAGGAGCATTTTACAAAAGGAATGGATTAAAAAGAGTGAAAAATGAGCAAGTTGTGAGTGTTTCAACACCATGTACAAACAAAAAGAAAATAACATATGAACATTTAATAAAAAGAAATTGGAAATGTCCCATGTAGGGTTGAACCCACGCCCTTGATTGAATGCCCAAAACTTCCACCATCTGGGTTGTGTGCGTGTTGTGAATACATATGCAAGCAATGAATAATATAATAAGGCCAGTGGAAAATCAGGAAAAAAAAAGCAAAAGGATTGATCCGCAGGATCGAACCCAGGTAGGGCATGTGAATGGCAAAGGCATGGCTAGTGTGTGACCGTTGGGACGGCATGTTTCATCCAACCTATATACGCTTCTAATATAATATAAGGCAAACAAGTTCATAAATGCCCAAATAACCAAAACAAGCACGCGCCCTGGCCATGTTCAAACTCAAATCTTACTCACTGCCCAACCAGATTCAAATGATCATAACTCAGTCAATACTCAACCAAATTACACAAAGTAAAACTCTAAATTAATCAGCAAAGAACAAGGAAAACAAAGGTGTCATTCGTTTAAACTAAATCCTAGCACACAATACACACATAAGCTGTCAAAAGAAAGGTATCAAGAAGTTCGAAACAAAGATGAAAGATGTTACCATATCAAACAGGCATTGCATACTGAATCGGTTCTGATTATCATGTTTCAAGACAATCATAAGCAATTAGGATTCATGTTAGCACACATGGGGATGCTTGGCATACATTGAAAACAAAGAAAGGCCTTGGCAGCAAACATACGCTCAATCTTTCATCAATATGCTTTTAACCAACAACCAAACAACTATACTGACATAACTCTAAAATCACATGATAGCAAACAAATAAAACTAAATGATCTCCACAATAAAACCTCACTATCTCATAAATCGTGAAATTTAAAACAAGAGGCTAGAAAATTGAGATTCAAGCTAACAGTTCTAAGCCTTGAGGATTTGAGTGTATACTAACGGTTCAAAAAACAGGTGCCACATCAAGATGCCATCAACATGAGAGAAACATTAACTGATAGTGCAAACAAACAATCCTTACCAAATTATACATTAACCAATGAATGTCAAAGAGCAAAGTTAACTTAAAAAGAAAGAAAACACACCAATAGATTCATGCTATAAATGAGATGAGCTGATTAATGTAAACATGTAAGCTTCGATATTGGTCATGTTTGAATGAATAGTAGAACAAGTTCTAAATATTGCAAGCAGCATATCATCATAACAGGCAGCGCCATACACTTAGCATGAATACAAAGTAAAGCATAGCAGCTTTTCAGTTTGGATGACAAATCACAGTAGGACAAGTATACATAACATATATATTGGCAAGGTTAAAATCAGGCTGACACATATAGGATACACCAATCATAAACACAATTATTCAAGATGAAATAAAAAGATGTAGCACGATCTAGTTATGAGCAGATTTAGGCAGGCAGCTAAAAGGTTGATGATTAAAACAAGGTGGATAAAACTACATGAGTCAAGCTCACATATGAGTGACAGTTGACAACCCTCTGAAATTAATGCCAAATGAAAATCAAAGACAAATCATAAACTTAAGCAGTCAGTTATCATAAAGTAGTACTAAGTTACTTCTCATATAAGCAATTATGGAGGATGTGCTCTGTTACTTAAACTAGAGGATTTGTTCCATAAAACTCACATACATGAATTGGACAGATAACAAGGCAGCAATAGCTCAATCATCATATGCACTAGATAGTAAATTAAAAGTTTTCATACTAGTTTGAACACATATCATTTTGTTACACAAGGTGCCATCAAAAGACAATCTTCATACAGCAGCAACAATAGGGTAAACTTTGGATATAACTCAAGACCACAAGCAGGTTTACACAATGATCATTCATAATATAACAACAAAAAAACTAAGAAAACTATTCAACAACATCAGTCAAACATAAGATCACCACTAAAAGCATCAAATAGGTTCATCCACCATACCACTCTTGAGCATATTAGAGTAAGATTTATGAGTTTCTCATCTCACAATCACATCCGAGCACAAATAATACATGAGCAAGTTAACAGATTCAGCTATCTAAACTTGACAAAACACCATTAAAGTGAAAACTCGTGACCTTCAGCCAGCCAAAGAGCAAAAACTTAATCCTCACAAAAATATCTCAAGCATGGTGACTTGAAAAAAAGAAAAGAAGAAAAACATATAATGTCTACATCAACAGCACAATAATCATGATAGTCAACCATAAGTAAACAGGCAAACAAAACTCAAGCACACCTTACATATGAAATAAGACATAGCTTCAAAATAACCTCTACATGTCTAATGAACAAAAGAATAACAACCTCATAACATTCCCATAAGAAAACATATGCACATCATGTCAATGAAGAGCAGTATCTAATTATGAGCATACAGATGACACAGAGCATACATAAATAGGATTCAAAGATAATACACGATCATGACAAGAATGCTATTAAATGAACATGATAAATAAGAATGAAAAGAGAATGATACCAACTGAAGCTTTACTTATGACTTTCAAGTGTGCAGACTGCTTCTTCTTCCACAGCAAACTCAAAAATCACTACTCACTTAGCTTGCTCGAGACTTGGAATATTTGAATATTTTTTGAGAAAATTGTTGATGCTGATGAACTAATCCTAAGCCTCTTTATATAGGCAATGATATTGGGTCGGGTCAAGAGAATTCCCCACTTCAAATATTGGAGGCTAGGGTTTTGCAATTGAAATTCAAACGTTGAACCTTGGGAGGCAAACGCTCCTTGTTGCAGAAACTCAGAAACTTTGCAGGGTCAATGTTTAAATTGTGTATTGCTTCTGAGACTAAACTTCTGGGGGTAAACAGGTGAGTATTGAAAGAGGAAGTGGATAAAGACATTGTTCTGGCTGGTTCGCAGGGTGTGCAGAGTTGAGCTGAGAATGGAAAGCTTCACAATTGCTTTTTGAAGAACCAAGGCTTGGAAGCTCAAAGAGGAAAAACTTGGGTGAATCCAAATTTGAAGAAGGACGTGCCAAGATGAGATGAGAACTTGTTGAGTTTAAATTTGTTGAATTTGAATTTGATTGAATTCAATTTCTCATCTGCAAATTACACACGACAAGGAGATGGAAGAAGATGAACTGATTTTTCCTTTCTTCAATTGCCACGCGTTGCACTTCTACTGGTTGTTGGGAAGATTGAAAATTCAACAAACCACAAGCTCGTTCCTTATTGGCCAACATCAAAACTGATTCCTCCAATCAAAGCTAGCAAGAGTGCCACAGTGGACCAGTGGGTTCTTAATGAAAAAAAGTTTTAGTTTTCTTTAAATTTGAAATTATAATATGACAAATAATAAAATGATAAAAATTAATTAACCTTAATTTAAATTAGTTAGAAAAAGTAAACTAAATTAAAAAACTAATTAATCAAACTAAATTTTCTTAGAAAATTAAAATTAAAAAAATTAAATTGAGTTTGGAAATTAAATTAACAAAATAAAAACAATTTAAATATAAATTAAATAAAATAGGCCATATTGAAGTTAAATTAAATTAAAGACAGATAAAGATGTTAAAATAAATATTAAGTTAAATAAATAAAACATCAACTAGCAGAAAAATGAGGTTAAAATTTGGGGTGCAACAAGCATTTTCCAATTTCTCTAACAAAAAACGCTTTCACTTGGTTTACCACACTCCATACAAACTTGGAGTCAATTGGAGAAAAGATCACATATATAGAGGAAGATGAATATCTCTCTAATCTAGGCAACGAGTATTTCGAAAAGAGTAAGGTCAATGTTGTTGAACTTAAGCCAGAGCCTCCATACGTGTGTAAATTGCTGAAACCATTGAACAGGAGGAATCTTGTCAAACTAAGCAAAAATGATAAATTCGTCACAAAAAAATATACTTTCGATATAACTAAATGTGATGAAATATTTGATTTATTAGTTCTGATGGGCAGATTATAGTGTCGTTGGCCTGAAAACTCCCCCATTAGAACAGACGAAAAAGAGAGATTTTTGTATGTACAATAATTTTTTAGGTCATAAAACTTCTCAATGTGTGTTTTTCAAATATTTGATGCAGAAAGCATTGAAAGAAGGAATGTTGCAATTTAGTGAGAAGCCAAAAACTCCAATGCAAATGGATGTTGATCCACTCCAGACTGAAGAGGCACACTATGTCTTATTTGTTGTAATCATATAAAATAAATAAATAAATATTTATAAAAGTACTATATTTTAGAATATCAATCTTTTATATATATTGCAATTTAGTGAGAAGCCAAAAACTCCAATGCAAATGGTTGTTGATCCACTCCAGACTAAAGAAGCACACTATGTCTTATTTGTTTTGTGTGTGTGTGTGTGTGTGTGCGTGTGTGTGTGTGTGTGTGGAGAGATAGAGGATGTATCCTAAGGGTGTTCAAATTCAAAAAAAACAAACGCTCGGTTTCCGATCCAAAAAAAATTGCAATTTTTTAGATGTATTTGGAGGTCATTTTATAAAAACCGCTCGGTTTGGATCGGATTTCGGATTGATTTTTCAAAACCGATCTAAACCAAACCAAACCGCATGTAGATATTTTTTATTAATACATATGTTGTTTTAATTTAATATTAGATGATACTTATTTTTTTAAAACTATTTATTAGTTTGATTTAACCTATTTATTTTGATTTTTTTCATCTTGTAATATTAAATTTTGATATAGTATGTTGTATATTATATCCAACTTATTATTTATTGGTACTTTTAGAATATTAATAAAAGTTATAATTTATAATTTGGATATCATTTTATAAAAACCGCTCGGTTTGGATCGGATTTCGGATTGATTTTTCAAAACCGATCTAAACCAAACCAAACCGCATGTAGATATTTTTTATTAATACATATGTTGTTTTAATTTAATATTAGATGATACTTATTTTTTTAAAACTATTTATTAGTTTGATTTAACCTATTTATTTTGATTTTTTTCATCTTGTAATATTAAATTTTGATATAGTATGTTGTATATTATATCCAACTTATTATTTATTGGTACTTTTAGAATATTAATAAAAGTTATAATTTATAATTTGGATATCCAAATTAAACCACATTAAATTAGACCGGATTTTTTTATTTAATCATCCAAAACCAAACCAAACCGTGAGTAAATTTATATTTGGATCGGATGATATTTTGATTCAAAACCGATGCAAATCGAAGCGCAAACATTCTTAACGTATCCTATGAGAATGCTATTTTTATTTGAGAACATAAATCTAAATCATTAGATTTCAAATAAATGGGTGAGATTATTTTTATTCTCAATCAATTTTCTCTCCTACATCATTATTTTTATGACTCATGTATTCTAATAATAAAATATATTAAAGATCTTAATCACACATATTAATATTTAATATCATTTTATTAATTCAATAGTAAAGTTTCAATTTTTCAATTACACTTGTCAAGGTTGCCTAGAAAAAATCTTAATATATTTTTTTTAATTATCAAAATTCTCTCTCCTCTCATCCATTTATTTAAATTTAATTGTTCAGATTTATTTTCGTGTTCTGATATAAAAATAGCATTTTAATAATATATATATATATATATATATATATATATATATATATATATATATATATATATATATATATATATATATATATATATAAAATTATTTATTTATTTATTTTGTAGAATATTATTTTGCTAATTGCTTTTGTAGAAACTATGACTAGGTCTCATCTTCTAGACATTGTGACCAGGTCATTTTCAAACGTTTTGCTTTGAGAATTTGCCTATTTTTAATTCATGCCACGAGGATATCTCGGTTTTTTAATCAAATAGTCAATGATTATAAGAATAATAAGTTTGGTTCTCTTATTAACAACTCTAAAGTTTATTTTACGAAGTAATTACTAATTAGTGGTGTTGCATGAAGATCAAATGCATATTAGTCCGTCTATTTTAGTTTTTTATTTATTTTTTAATTCTCTTTAAAAAAAAAAAATTTTTAATTACTTTTATATAGATTTTTTAGATTTTTTAATATCTTTTATAATTTGCAAATGTAGCACTGACATTGATGAATAAGAAAAAAATAAATAATTAATATTAATTAATATGTGAAATGATAATTATGATAAAAAATAAAATAATTAATTAATATTTATAATATTATTTAATAAAAATAAATATTGATATTTAAAAAATTAAAAAATAAAATAAAGTATTATTAATTTTTAATTTATACTTTTACAGCAATGAAATTAATTACACTTTTTTGAAAATTAAACATAGTATTTAGAATTTTTGGGACAAAAAGTGACATTCATTCATTCACATTGATAAAATACATCGAATAATACAAATTCAAAATCGTTATAAACTGAAAATGATGAATTTGCGAACAATCTCACAACACCTGTGTTAACAACATATAACGGCAAAATGCCTACAAATATGACAAAACCTACAAATATGACGAAATTTAAATATTTGGAATACCCATGTCTTTGAGTCTGCAGCGTTGACGACGTCTAAATCATTGATTGAATATGCATTGAGTCGAAACTAATCTGTCAATCTCAATTGATAAAACAGCGCACCAAGACGGGAAAACAAAATAACGCTGCAATAACACGACGACCAACACAATGTCGCAATAAGACGATGAAATCACAAAGAAAAAACTAAAGATATATGTGAAATCACTTATTTAAATGAAAAAGAAATGAAAAATAATTTAGAGAGGTGATTTTGGATCAAAAAATGACCTTAAAACCACCATTCTTTAGTGATGAAGCAAAAGAAAAAACTAGGGTTGAAGAAAGAAAGAAGACACAATTTAAATAAGTAATGCTTGGGAAATATAGTATTTGGAAATTAAATAATTAAATTTTCAAAAATAAACATGTGTGATATTAGAGTTTGGTCTAAAACAACCTTACAAAACCGGTTGGTAAGGTGGGGGTGTCACTCTATATAAACTATTTCAATGCTTTATCTCGAACCAATGTGGAACTTTAGGATCTTCCTAACATGCGACAATCAATGGATCGGACTAGTGTCCTAATTGACATAGGCAAATGCTTTTGACAGCTCAATCACTTAACCCGTGTCGATCAAGTTGCAGCAAAAGGTAATTATATCATGCTTTTTTATTGGAATTCTTGCAATGTGGTTTGGAAATATCTTGCAAACTTATCATCTTCAACTTTCTTACTAATATGCTCAATCAAAGTACAATAATGAGGACATAACATCATCAACAATCAACTCTAGCTAGCCATTCAAATTTTCAATCCTGTAAATTGGATAACTAGCTCTCAAAGTCGCTTCAAATAAAGTGGTGTTTACCGATGTTTTTGGTATATCAAATCACAAGTTTTTGTTCATTTAAGGAATCAAACTTTAAAAAATACTCTAAACGATTCATGCACAAGATTTGAGAAAGTATGTTTGTACTTAGTTATCTGATGCTTAAATGTAAAGAAATTTGGATAGAAATCTCAATAAGAACAATGTAGATTCGTTCTATGAACTAGAGTAAAACAAAGAAAAACAATAAAAAAATAACTAAGTAAAATGATATGATTAAAGAATCAAAAAAGGGACGCATATTCATACATGTTCTCTCATGAACTCTTTTTTCTCTATAAGTTGGATACTCGGGTTCTATAAAGATTACTGATAAAAATTGTGAACTCTTGTTACATGAACGAAATATGCTTATATATTATATTTCAAAACTGCCAGTAACGGTCTACTCTTTAGCACTCGGCACGTACAGCATTAGTATTCTTAGAAACAAGATTGAAATATTATATAAAGCCAACTGTTGTTTTTGTCTATTCTCATTTCGACATTATTAAACATATGTTGTCAAAACCTGTTTTACATAGTCGAATTGGGAAATGGGCTCTGGCTTTAACTGAATATTCTCTAACTTATGTGCCTTTAAAGGCCACGAAAGGCTAAATTGTGGCTGATTTAATTGTGGATCATGCAGTAGTCAAAGTGACACAAAGTTATGTTGAGCTAAAACCTTGGAGATTATACTTTGACGACTCTAGACACAATAATGGAACTGGTATTGGAATTCTAAATATTTCCCCCAAAGGGATTCCATCCAAGTTCAAAGTCAAAATCCAAGGTTGTTACTAATAATGAGACTGAATATGGAGCCTTAATTGCAGGCCTTAAGATCTTGTTAGACTTAGGGCAAAAGGAGTTAAAGTAAAGGTAACTCAGATTTGGTTGTGAAATTGTTGAAAAAGAATATAAATGCATCAAAGAGACTATATTGATATACTTTGTTGCAATCAATTCATTGCTAAAAAATTTGATTCAATCGGCATCAAACATATGCCTTGACTAGAAAATCAAGAGGCTAATGACTTGGCACAATTTACTTCAAGTTATAGAGTCCCCAAGAAAAAGTTGGAAGAATTAATCGAAAACAGAGAAAAATTAATTTCGACCAGTATTTTCCCCTCAAAATTGTCAAAATCAAAACTTGTGGGGGTAGAAGGGTTGGAAAATTTTCAAAATTATGAAATTTTTGAAATTTTTTCTATTGAAAATTTGTCAAATACTGATGGCGAAACACAATTATAAAATTGTTGGAATATCCAACAAGAACAACAGATTGAAAGATCAAATACAAGCCATTGAGTTATGTTATTATCGACAATGAGTTGTTTAAGAAAACGCCTGAAGGAATTCTACTTAAATGCCTTAGTGAAAGTGAAGCGTATTTGGAAATTTTCAATTTCCATGGTGGATCATGTGGAGCTCATCAAACAGGTTACAAGATGAAATGACTCTTGTATAGACAATGTATGTATTGGCCAACTCTATTGAAAGATTGCATAGAATTTGCCAAAAAGTGTCAAGAATGTCAGAAGCATGCAGGGATTCAACATGTCTCTGCCAGTGAATTGTATTTGATTGTCAAACCTTGGCCATTTAGAGGTTGGGCATTAGATTTAATTGGTGAAATTCTTCTTAATCATCCAAAAGGCATAAGTATATTTTGGTGGGTATAGATTACTTTACCAAGAGGGTCGAAGTTGTTTAGTTAGTCAAGGTGGATCAAGAAGAAGTAATTGATTTTATTCAAAATCACTTCATTTACATATTTGGGATTCTTGAAACCTTAACCAATGATCAGGTTTCAGTATTTATTGGTCGAAAGATGGTTGAGTTTACTTCAAATTCATGGATGAAACTCTTACATCTACGCCTTACTATGCTCAGGAAAATGGCCAAGTCGAAGCAGCCAATAAAATTATCATATGCCTAATTAAAAGATATGTGAGTCAGAAGCCAAGGAATTGGCATAAGACTTAGACAAAGTAGTATGAGCTAGTCGAAACTCCCCTAAGGAGGCAATCAACTCTACCCCATTTAGAGTGACATTTGGTCATGATGCAGTCTTGTCTGTTGAGATTTATTTGCAGTCCACTAGGATTCAAAGGCAACTTAAAATTCCTTCTGACCAGTATTGGAGTATGATGCTAGATGAGTTAGTCAATTTAGATGAAGAAATGTTAGCTGCTTTAGATATTCTTATAAGAAAAAATGAACGGATAGATAAAGCATACAACAAAAAGGTTAAGTAGAAAAACTTTGCAATTGGGGATTATGTTTGGAAGGTTATTTTGCCTGTGGATCGAAAGGATAGAGCCTTACGCAAATGGTCACCAAAATGATAAGGGACATTTCGAATTAGCCAAGTGTTTTCAAACAATGCATACAAAGTCAAAGAGTTAGGTTCTGAAAGTCGAATTCAGAGGATAAATTGCAAGTACTTAAAAAGTTATAAGCCTATGCTGCCGAAAATTCGAATAGCATGAGAATAGTAATGCATGGAAAAATATAGAATTCTAAAATGGAAATAATTCAAAAAAAAAAGCCAAAATGTCATAGTCATTAATATAATAGTAATAGAAGTACAGATAGTAAAAAAATCAGGAAGGGAAGTCAGTTTTCATTTTCTCAATGCACAATTTAGCGAGTCGAAGCTTCTTATCATTCATGGCATCTTCCGTCTTCAATATGTCGATCTCTTTCCTTATTGCACAAGCATTGTCAGCATTTTGGATGCCAATCTTGGCTTCCTCAACCAATTTACCCTCGAATAAAGACACCTATAAAGTTTTAATACCAGTTCTCTCCTTTTTCATCAGCTTCAGGATGCTGGCATCACATGTGGTCAGTCATTCCTTGTCTTCTTTGTCTTTCGCTTCCCACTCTTTGATTTGACTTTAAGACTGAGTGACTAAGTCCTATTTCTGAGACATTGGATTGGTCTGTCGATTGAGTCTCTTAGTAGATTATTTCTTGAGCCTGACAGTTTGAAGAGTTTGCTCAAGAAATGGCTCAAAATAAAGAATGAAGATGACAATGGAGTCGAGTGCCTCTGGATTATTTAATTGTGCCAACAATCCCTTAATCTCATAGAGAGCGGTATGATTGTCTTATATGGTCTGAATTAGATCCAAGTCGACAATTTTTTCTTTGAGTTCTTGGATTAACTCAGCAAAGAAATCACCATAGGGTTCACTGCATGGAGCAAGTGAAGAGGCAGGGGATTTCTCAACCAGAGTCTTGTGGATATCCATGAGGATCTTAAAAGCTTATACAATATTCTTCTCCCTGATATCCTCAAGTCCTCTTTGATTAAGAGTAGTGTTAAAGGTGTTAAAGGAAGAAGTCAAAAATGGAATTTCGTTGGTTGTTGGCAAGGACGTTGGAGTATGAGATTTTTGTTTCCTTTCCACCTCGACCACAACAGCCTGAGGTTCGGCTACGTCCTGATCAATAGTTTTGTTTTCTTGTGTCAGGGCACCTTTCTCTTGACTAGTCGATTGATGGTCAGGGTTTTCTGAACTTTTATGGCATGGCTCATCAGGTGCTGGTCCAAATGGTTGATCTTCATTGTTATTTTCCTCAACCACTTTTTTTGGTTAATCAAAAATTTTCCCTCTGAGGGGATTTTCAGTTGTTGTTGGTTGAACTGATTGAGAGCTTGTGGTTATAGAAAGTGACCAGTTAATGCTTGAAGCGGCGTTAATTGAAGGAGGATTACCAAGTTTGGGTTATTATGATGGAAAATCAACGTTGAAAGGTTGCTCCTATGAAGGGAAGTCGAATCATAATATAGAATTAAAAGATGGAGATCGTAAGAAAGATGAAAATAAATCTAAAGGACCTCAGTAACCCTGAAATCAGGGCTTGAATTGGCACTCTTTGGGACTTTGCTAGGACAAATTGACTTTGTTTGTTCTTTCTTCTTTCTGGTTAGCTAAGGGTGTTATTCTTCTCCATTCCCTTCATCTTAAATAATGGCAATCTTTTCTTACCTGAATTTCTGGGGGCTGCCCCAGAAAGCTTATTTCTTTGCTTTCTTATTCTTATTAACCTGGCGAGGTTCATAAGTCTCAGCAGGGGCTTTGTCCTTCTTCGCTTCTTCAATTATAATAGGTGTATTGGTTTGATATTTGGGAGGGATGGGCTGAGTCGAAATCAAACTCTTGGCATTCTCAACAATGGATTCCATCACTTTTATTCCTTCCTAAACTTTTTGTGCAGACTAAGGTATGCATTATTTTTAGTATAATAAAGGATGAATATGAAGATATGAAAGACAATAATAAAGTAAGTTAAACTTGTGTGTCTTTGATGTCGTGAATTCCAGTTTCTTGGATCTTGGCCCTTTTCTTTTTTGGTTCAATAGTTGTGGAACTACTTTCTCTTTTCTAAAAATTGGACCAAGTATGAATCAAGAGGTGTGCATTTATAAAAACGGATGGTTGTAATAGAGGACTAAATTTTTAGAGAATATACATGTTTCTTTCCTTTGGGTTGTTCTGATGGCTCCCCACCTTCGAATGTGTCTGCCTTCTTTTTCATTTCTGTTGCAGCAATTGGTACGACTCAAGTATGTCTACATAAGTAAGTAAAGAGGGACATAGAGGAATGTTTAAAATTTCCTACGAATCTTGTATTTCACCTGTTGAGATGGGGAACAAGACTTGAACATGTTTGATATCAACATGAAGATGGTCTCTATAATTGACCATGTGATACTTAGTCAAAACTGCCATATGAAGAGGTTTTTTCAGTTCATTATTTAAAAAGCTATTAAAGACCCGCATGGGAGCCAGTCAAGAATTGGTGGATGAAAATCCAAGCCAAATTCATAGGTTGGTAATAGTGGAAGTTTAGAAAAATAAAAATTTAAAGCAAAGTTATACCTATCTTTTACATAGAGAGGAATTTTCAAATTTGGAAGTTTTTTCAGTAACTTTATGTTTTAAAGTAAGAGTTGTGTCATAGATAGTTCAACGAAGATCACAAGGATTATATACAGTTTCAAAATAACGCTGAAAAGCTTGGATTTCTTGGATGTACCTACCTATGCTTTTTTGTTTGGTTTTGTAGAAATGAAAATGCATTTGTTAGGTGCTGAACCATAACCAAGGGGTCTATCACTCCATGGTAGTAGATAGACCACCAGTCTTCAAATTCTTTGGTACAATGGAAAGAAGGCGGAAATTCAAAAGGATTCATATGCGGGACTTTTTGGCGTAAAAGCTTAAACATATTTGGTACCATTCTTCATTTGGCTCATCAGTCTATAAGAAAATTGACTCTTCTTTAGCAAAAAGGATTTTGGCAAGAGTTAGTTGAAGCCAAATTGGCTGGCTACCAAATTTGGACAATTGGAAGCCACCCAAAAATATGATTTGGCATAGGAGAATCTTATCAACAAGATGAAGGGTTTAAAAAATTTTATCCATGTGTCGTGGATCTCTTTTTGGTCCTTAGGCAAAGAAGTTGGAAATGTCATCCTGAACCAGTCTGGCCCATAACTTTGACTAACAAAATGAGCCATTGTTGAGATAAATGTTTTGCAGTTATAAAACATTAAGAAGTAGTCCTTGGAGACTTCTTTGTATGGAGAGTTTCCATCATCTGGCGTGACCTTGGAAAGCCTTTGGACTTCGACTCTACTCTCTAAATCAGGTGAAATTCTAGTTTTTATGGAGGGTTTGAAGGTGGCATTGATCCATATCTGCAAAAGTGAGATGGGGCCAGAAACTAGAAATTTGTCCACAAGATCTTCCTGTGCCTTGAGGTCATGAGAGACAGTCCCCAATAATTTGTACAGGTTATCCAAAATCAGTTTGCTTAGGCATACATTTCTCCTCTCATGGAGTTAAGTAGCCAGAGAGTAATGAAGGTTATATGTTCTTGGGCGCTTTTGTTGTCAGTGGATGCATGATGGTCTTTGATAAAAGTAATAAAACTAGGGTGTGAGAAGGTGAAGTTAGGTTTAGTTTTGTTTATCAAAGTGGGTCGAATATTTTACCAGTTGGTCGAAGGCCAACAATTATAGCTAAGTTAAAAAGTGTGTGGGGAACCATTCCTCATGGTAGTTGGAATGTATTGGTCGAAGCTTCCCATAAGCAAATAGCAGCGACCAACATGTGAGGGTTATACTTAGGGCCATCTCTTGGGAGTTTTATCAAATCAAAGATACATTGTTCCTTCTATACTCTTTCTTTCTTTTCTTAAACCCTATCCATCCAATTGATGTAAAAAGCATTGTTGATTGAAGGAGATGAATGAAACACACGGTTTTCATGAAACTGAAATCAAAAGGTTCATAGGTCTGGTTTTTGTTTGTAATCAAAGGGTTAAAATGGTTCCCATTTGCTGGGTAAGAATATTAACTAATTCTAAGTTACTCTCATCCATCTGTTGCCTCATAGCCATCATAAAGGTAGTATTTAAAGATGACAATGTTTGAGGGATGTAACTTATCCCTCCTAGTCGAACCATATTGTTAATGGTCGAAGTCGAGGCGTTATATGGATTGTATGATGGCTTTGTGCTCGTTGCATTGTCACTAAAAGTTGACATATTAGTATGAAGGTTAGCCATCATCGACATTGGCATACCATATAGGTAATCTCTACCGCTCATTGGCATTGAGTACCCAAATAAAGTCCTTACAACTGCAAGGTTAAAAAGAGTATTCCCCGGCTACAGTGGGGATGTCTCTCCATGTGATGGTACTGGTGTGACTGAAGTCATTGACACCGCTGGATTCGTTGTCCTAATAAGTGTTGAGATAATTGACTTTTCAACCGTCGATCTGACTAGTTGTTCTACTACATTTTAGGGATTCTTCTGTGAATTGATGTTATCTATTGAAGGATGTAATATCTTAGGTAAAGATTTCGCGCTTCATAATCGCATACAAACTACTTAGAACAAATCATGCATACAAAACAAACTTATAAGTGAAAACTATGAAGTATATATCAAAGATAAATGTTTTAGCACATGTCCTACTGGGCATGCCAATTTGTTTACACTGAAAATTGGTAAACAACCGTCAGTCTCTTATTAAAGGTTACTTGCAGGATCAACTAAGGAATCCTATGACATAGTGCTAAAAGTTTTCTTTTATGATTTTGATAGAAATGAAAGAGATTTCGACATAGTCGAAATTATTATGAAAAAGATAAGAATGTGACTTCGACAGTAGAGACAAGAAAGAATGTGGTGAAAAGACAAAGGTAAAATGACAAGGAAATTAAAGTAAAGATGAAAATAATTGGGCAGAAATTGTAAATTGAAATTAAATGCTTTGCATTAAAGTAAAAGTGGTGTTTCAAGGTTCATACATTCTCTCAATGAAAACTCATTTCTCTAACGTTGGTACTTTGAGTGTAAATGAGATTTTGTAATTAAATGAATACCCTGAACCCTAACAATAGAATCCTAATTTATACTAGTATGAAATATCTGCTCCCTAATGTTCACATCTTCAGCTTTTGCCATGTAGAAGTCTGCATACACTTCGCTTTTGCGTTCCATCCAGGTGCCCTTCAGGATGAAACTAAGAAGTAGTTACTTGTATTTGAATATAACACATGTGCGCCCAAATAACTGTCAGTTCAACGCGTTTGATGCCGTCAAAAATGTTGATGTCAAAATATCCCCAAAAACATTCCCAAAAATACTAACTCTCGTTTTCATTCACTTGATACTTCAACAACGTACAGGTCATCAAAGGTTCATATACTTTTAACTTTGACTGAGGTTTTTTCCCTTGTCGAAAATCCCAGCTAACAGACGTCAATTGTACTTACTAAAAGTACACTACGTGACAACCCCTTATGTTATAGGGCTAACATAGGTTTTAAGGGTTGTTATGATGTTAGAGCTATCTCACATAGAGATGTGAGAAGCTATGTATACGGGTGTTTTTATCGGTGAATTGAATGTCCTTATCAACCTTAGGGTTGAAGTATTTATAGGTATTTCGTGGGCTGGGTCTTAAGCTTCAAGGAAGCACTACCCACTCTCAGAAGCTTGGAAAAAGGATGGTTATTTTCCCCTTTTCTAGGAAAAATGTGGCTACTTCTTTCTGAGTCCCTCTCACATGTCGTTATGGACAGAGACACGCCACCTCTATGTTTTTGCGTGAAGGTGAGCGATTTGGAAAAGGGATGTCATAACCAAATGATGAGCGCTTGTTTCAACAATAGGGTGACCAAGAAACTAACAAAGGCGATAAGTTACGTCGTTGTTTCTTAGTGGACCTCCTACGCCGCCTCTTGTGGGCCCTTCACAATTATATCAATACATTTTTAAATCACCATAGTTGTGTACTCCTCCTCCAACCTCGCCATTTATTTCTTTTGCAAATCGAATTTTTTTAGAAAAGAAAATAAATATAGGTTTCGAGAAAAGAAAGTAAATTTGAATAACGCCAAAAAAATGATTTTTTTTTTCAAAGTTCAATTGTCTAGACCGTCGGGTTCTCTAAATCTCCGACTTGATTAAATTTTTCCAATTTAGTATGATAATTATTTTTAAGATTGTCTTAATCGATATTTGATCGGGCCGGTTTCAATTTTCAAAACATTGATATGTAGTAAAAAATGAGTTTTTTAATTTATTAAAGAATTAATATATTTGATTTTATATATGAATAAAATACATCAATAACTTAATTAATTTAAAAAATAAATTTTATTTATAATACTGATCAAAGTAATAAGGAGTGGTTGAAAAAAGATATTTCTATCACTCTTTTAAATATAAAATAGCTAATTACATAATAGTATATTTGATACAAGAAATAATTTTAAAACAGAGACAAATAAAACATTTTCTTAACAAATTAATTTAAAAAATAAATTTTATTTATAATAATTGTTGGAAATTCACCACACCCTATGATGATTTCGCTTCAATCTTGATCTCAAGATTGATCACCAACCCACAAACAATACGTAATGGTAATGAAGACGATGAAGAAGACGATGAACAAACTAACAGCAAGAAACGAGAATGAGAGAAAAGAGAAATATTTGGAGAAAAGTTGTTACCCACAAACTGTGGGATTTTGAATCTATTACACTTTCACTTGCTACCCGCAAACTGTGAATACAATTGTTGTTTTTTTACAATGCAATGGATACTCCCTTTATATAGATTTAGATTTACAAAGGCCCAAAAACTTTAAAGCCCAAAATATCAAATCTAATCTAAATCATATCAAATCTAATCTACAACAGAATCCAATCAAATCTAAAAATGAATCTGTCGAAACACCTTCGACACTATGAATGATATTCGACTTCGACACACCATGAATTATATTTAACACACCACTTAATTCATTGTGTCTAAACTATCTACATTCATCATAGTCCTTAGTCTTCTGAAGGCTTCGACCTGTACTCCCTTCGTCATGATATCTGCAATCTGATTCTCAGTTCTGCAGTGTTCCAAATTCATCTTCCCTTCTGCTACCTGCTCTCGAAGATAATGGAACCCCATTTCGATGTGCTTGCTTTGACCGTGTGCTATTGGATTCTTCGCCAAATTGATAGCTGACATGCTGTCGATCTTCATGGTAATTGCTCCATGATTCTTCCCTGTAATCTCTTCAACCAAGTTCACCATCCAGGTTGCTTGACATGCACAAAGAGAAGCAGCTATATATTCTGCTTCGCATGATGACAATGCCACTACTGGCTCCTTTCTCGAACTCTAAGCAACTGGTGCACCACCTAACATAAACACATACCCAGCTATGGATTTTCTATCTTCTGCATCACTACACCAGCTAGAGTCTGTGTATCCCACTAACTTGCATTCTTTCCCTTCATCAGCTGCAGGAAATAAAATGCCATAGTCGAGAGTCCCTTTCAGATACCTCAGTATCCTTTTCGTCGCTGTTAGGTGTGATACCTTTGGCTTCTGCATGAATCTACTTACTATACCAACACTGTATGCTAAGGCCTTGTGTGACAAAGGTATCTCAGTGACCCAATAAGTCTTCTGTATTGGGTTGGGTCGACATCATCTTCGTCTGGATCCTTCGACAGTTGCAGTCTGGTCTCAGCTGGAGTCGAAGTTGAGTTGCAATCTTGCATCTCAAATCTCTTGAGTATTTCGCCTGCATATCTTCGTTTGTGCATCATCAAACCTCTACTAGTCTTGTAGAATTCGATGCCAAGGAAATATAAGAGATCTCCCAAGTCTGACATTTCAAACTCCTTGCTTAGATCATGTTTGAAATCTTCGATCTCCTTCTTGCAACTTCCTGCTATCAACAAATCATCGACATAGATACATAGTATAAGCAATTCCCCATTGCTTCTTCTTACATATACTCCATGCTCAGTTGTACACTTCACAAATTCCTTTTCCCTTAAGAAGCTGTCGATTTTCTTATTCCAAGCTCTTGGAGCTTGCTTAAGTCCATACAGGGCTTTATGCAGCCTGTACACCTTTCCTTCTTCGCCTCGTTTCACATACCCAGCTGGTTGTGCGACATAAACTTCTTCGTCTAAGGGTCCATTAAGGAATGCACACTTCACGTCCATCTGACATGTGTGCCAATTGTTCATATTTGCTAGACCAACAACCAACCTGATTGTTTCGATTCTAGCAACAGGTGCGAACACTTCATCGAAGTCGATTCCTTCCTTCTGAAGAAATCCTTTCGCCACAAGTCTTGCCTTGTGTCGAGTTACTTCTCCTCTAGGATTCACCTTTACCTTGTAAACCCACTTCACATCAATTGCCTTCTTGCCTTGAGGCAATTCGATAAGTGACCATGTGTTGTTGACTTCGATGGATTCTAACTCTTCATTCATTGCTTTCACCCACTTTGAGTCTTTCAATGCCTCAGCTGCATTGACTGGTTCGACATCTGCGTAGAAAGCATAATGTACCAGCTCACCTTCTTCATCGACCACATCATCTGATGTAATTACACATTCTTGCAACCTTGCAGGCATGTGTCTTGTTCGTCGAGGTCTGCTTGAACCTGCTTCATCTGCAACTGGTTCCTGTCGAACCTCTCTTTCGACTTCAGTGACTGGTTCTTCACAAGAGATTCTCACTGAATCCTTCTTGGCATTCTCTGTCCAATCCCATTCTTTAAGCTCATCTATGATCACGTCCCTGCTGATCACTACTTGCTTATTCACTGGGTCGGACAACTTGTAACCTCCAGTCGAATGATATGCTATCAAGATCATCTGATTCGACTGTCATCAAGCTTCCTTCTCAACTGATCTGGCACATGTCTATGTGTTATAGATCCAAACACTTTCAAGTGACTGAGACTAGGCTTGTCACCAGACCAACATTCTTCTGGTGTGACTCCTTCAAGCTTCTTCGTCGGACATCTGTTCAAAAGATATGTTGCTGTCGAAACTGCTTCTCCCCATAATTCTTTGGGTAGATGCTTTCCATTCAACATACTTCTTACCATGTTCATGATGGTTCTGTTCTTGCGTTCTGCAATCCCATTCTGCTGTGGAGTGTAGGGTGGCACCACCTCATGCAAATCCCTTCTTTTCTACACAATGCATCGAACTCTTTCGACACATATTCTCCACCACCATTAGTTCTCAGAGTTTTCAACCTTCGACCACTCTGTCTTTCGACCATGGATTTGAATCTGACAAATACCTCAAACACATCACTTTTCTTCTTGATGAGGTAAGTCCATAACTTTCGACTGAAGTCGTCTATAAACGTGACAAAATATCTGTTGCCACCAATAGAATCCACCTGGATTGGACCACAAACATCAGAGTATATGACTTCAAGAATTTCCTTCGACTTCCTTCCTGCATCCTTACTGAAGCTATTCTTGTGTTGTTTCGACTGAACACACTCTTCACATACTTCACTAGGAATGTCGATTTCTGGTAATCCTGACACCATATTTCTTCTCTTCAGTTCTCTGATGTCATTGAAGTTGAGATGGCCTAGTCGAAAGTGCCATAACCACTCATCTCTGCTGGATGTTGTTGCTAGACACTTATGCTCCATCACATTGAGTTCAATCTTGAAGGTCCTATTCTGAGACATTGGAGCCTTCAAGATCAACCTACCATCTGCGTTGAGAACTTTCATCATCTTGTCTTCGACAACTACCTTGTAGTTCTTTTCGACTAGCTGCCCTATACTGAGCAAATTACTCTTCATACCTGGAATGTACAACACATTGGAAATTGTTGACCTTTTGCCATTTTTCCCCATAATCAGAACATCACCAACACCTTCAGCTGCTAGAGTGTTGTCATTCGCAAACTTCACTGTGTTCTTCGACGAGGGCTTTATGTTGACAAACCAATCTTTCCTTCCAGTCATGTGTGATGAGTATCCTGAGTCCAAGTACCATTGATCTTGGAATCTCTCTTCATCTTTCGTTGAGACCATCAGCAACGTCTCTTCTTCTTCATGCTTCGCCAGATTTGCATCAGTTTCTTGATTTTTCTTCTTTTCTGGACAGTTACTAACATAATGGCCATACTTCTGACAATTGAAACATTGAATGTGACTTTTTTCTGGCTTTCGACCACCACCTCTTCCTCTACCTGCAGCACCACTTCTTTGGTTGCCTTGGTTCTAAGGTTTCTTCTGAGTCGAATTACTGCCTCCTCTATCTTTGTTGCCATTCACGTTTCCTTTGCCTTTCCTTTCCTTTTCTGACTACGCCTGCAAAGCCATATCACTCTTCGACTTTCCTGCAGCTCTCTCAGCCATCCTTTGTTCATGAGACTCAAGCGTCCCTTGAAGCTCTTCCTTCGTCAATACTGACAAGTCTTTCGACTCTTCTATGGCTATTACCACGTGGTCGAACTTAGGAGCCAACGATCTCAAAATCTTTGAGACTACTGCTTTCGTCGTCAGCGTTTCTCCACATACTTTGATTTGATTCATCAGTTTTGTAACTCTGGTGAAGAAATCTGTAATACTTTCATTGTCTTCCATCTGAAGCAACTCATAAGTTCTCTTGTGAGTTTGTAACCTCACCTCTTTCACATTTTCTGCGCCTCCAAATGACTTTTCAAGAATCTCCCATGCTTCCTTTGCTGATTCTGCATCGCTAACTTTTTCAAAGTTATCTGGATCAACACATTGATGGATTATAAACAGTGCTTTATAATCTTTCTTCTTCAAATCTTTGAGTGCCGCCTTTTCTTGATCCGTCGCGTTTTCCCCAAGCGGTGTTACTCCTTCCTTCACAAGATCCCACAGATCTTGATAACAGAAAACCACCTTGATCTGCTTGCACCAATTCTCATAATTATCTTTCTTGAGAATTGGTAGGGTCGCCGGAAAATGTCCATTTGAATGATTCATAGCCATCACGATTTTCCTCCTTGAATCGCAACCGGAGCTCTAGATACCAGAAGTTGGAAATTCACCACACCCTATGATGATTTCGCTTCAATCTTGATCTCAAGATTGATCACCAACCCACAAACAATACGTAATGGTAATGAAGACGATGAAGAAGACGATGAACAAACTAACAGCAAGAAACGAGAATGAGAGAAAAGAGAAATATTTGGAGAAAAGTTGTTACCCACGAACTGTGGGATTTTGAATCTATTGCACTTTCACTTGCTACCCGCAAACTGTGAATACAATTGTTGTTTTTTTACAATGCAAGGGATACTCCCTTTATATAGATTTAAATTTATAAAGGCCCAAAATATCAAATCTAATCTAAATCATATCAAATCTAATCTACAACAGAATCCAATCAAATCTAAAATTGAATCTGTCGAAACACATTCGACACTATAAATGATATTCGACTTCGACACACTATGAATTATATTTAACAATAATGATCAAAGTAATAGTGAGGGGTTGAAAAAAGATATTTCTATCACTCTTTTAAATATAAAATAATTAATTACATAATAGTATATTTGATACAAGAAATAATTTTAAAACTGAGACAAATAAAACATTTTCTTAACAAATTTTTAAAGAAATTTAGAGAAAAGAAATAGTTTTTTTATTTTATTTTACTGAAAACAAAATGATAAATACCATTAAAAGGTCACACGTATAAACCTAAAATGATTTCAGTTTTTTATATTATTACTTTCTTTCATTGTATTTGTTTTTATCATCATATTTTATACTTCAAATAATTTTCGCCATTAGTTACAAAAATTTAAGCGCATAACTTAATTAATTGATATATGCACCATCACACTTTTGGGTTATACTATTTCTCACCTAAGCCGAAAAGATTAAATTCGTAGGGCTAAAGGAAATATATGCTTTCGTACAATTCGTCACATTTTTTAAACAGACGTAAGAACGAATTAACACTAGCGTCGAAGTCTCCAATGGCGATTCGTGAAAAATAAGATTTACGAATAGAACGATTGTGTGTAATTCGTAAAACTGGAAGAAAAAAATTAAAATCGCTAGAAGGAGGGGTTGAACCTCCGACCTTGTGGTTAACAGCCACACGCTCTAACCAACTGAGCTATTCCAGCTTGTTGTTTAGATTCTCTAATTTGCTTACTTATAGACACGCAACTTGAGATCAAAGGTAAATGACAAGTTTTTTTTTGACAGAGGTAAATGACAAGTTAAACACATGCTTTTCTAATTTCAACAAGTTAAACACAAAATTCAAATTTATCACTTTTAAATAAATGAATAAATTTCAAATTAAATCTTTTTTTTCCGAATCAAACTTAAATATTAAACTCGATTACACTAATTCTTTAGTAGGTTTTTTTTTTTAAATTACACTAATTCTTTAGTAGTTTTTTTTTTAATTACACTAATTCCTTAGTGGGTTTTTTATGATATTTATTTGAATCGGATTTTTTTTTTTAATTTTTCTTTTAACTGGATCACTTGAGTCTCATAATATATCTCTTGTTGATCTTGTTTTGAGTTATGTGTACAACTCTCTTAACAAATAAGTGTATGGTTGTTGTGTTGTTGATATGTGTTCTTGTTTTGACCGAGGTAAGAAGAATATTGGACATTAGTGCATTGGGTCATGATGTGAACAACCCACTGACAATCAAGATCATCGTCGCTCCTCCTTTGACTCAGCTTCGAAGTTTGACCCTGAGCATAGTCCAGTAAGGCGGAGATAATTATGTCGATATGACGTTAGAGCAATGATGTTAAGAAAATAGTTATCTTATGACTATCATCCAAAACAATGCTCTAATTCCTAAGGAGAGAACATGGACTTGTCCTAAAAAAAGCACTTGATTTGAACAGATAAATGAAGGAGGAGTTTCAGATGAGATAACAAATTATATTCTGACATCTATCCACTTTAACGATGAAAAGGTCATTAGTTTATAGAAATCCTAGAAAAACCGCCAAATAAAGGGTGGCAGGAGCCAATTCAAGGTACATTTTATCAAAAACCTAAAAATAATATTTCATGTCTCATTTCATTCACTGACTTAGTCGTCAGAGTGTTTACAGGTATCATCCCCTTCATCTCAACAAACTTAGAGGAAATTTATGAAGCCAAAATGCAACTGCATGTTGTCATCTTATCAATCTCCAACTTACTATTAAAATATTTTGGTCTGTATGGATCATTGGCGTCATATGTGGGAATCAATGTGTGCGAAACTCTTTTTTATTTTCATGATAAGATGATATTTTTCAAGGCCATGTATGCTCCAACTGACCAAAAAGCATAAATTTTCACAAAAGATTATGCAGCTCTAGTTCTTACATAAGACTTTTGCTTCCCGATTAGATGGACGCTCAATGGGTGGGATTATTTGGCCAACATGAGGGATAACAGCGGACCAACTCTCTCCCACTAGGAAGACTTATCGATAAACTTGATTTTGATAAATGAAATATACAATCCTTCTCGAAGTCTCATCGTCGACCATTTTCATACACCTCCTAACGAAGACTGTTTTATCATCTAACGAATGAATGCACTCTTCAAAAACATTCACGCTTGCAAAAGGCCCTCGCTTTCCTTCAGTGACGAAGAATTGGTCAACAGTATCCTAATTCATCAGATACCCATCATCATCAAGGTAGTGATAGCTGGTCGTGGCATTTTATGCATGGTGGTAGAACTAGTGAGTTCGTGTGATATTATGTACGCCAAGATATACCAGAAATTGGGTCTACATCCATTCTTACAACCATATCATGGGGGGAGTGTACAAGGCTTCGATATGACGATCACGAGCCACATGGGGTACGTAGAACTCCTAGTGGCCTTTGGAATCGGATATGAAATTAGAATAATTAAGGTAAAATTCGTGATCTGTGAATGTGATTCCATCTTCAAATGTATGCTCATGCTCCCTTCATTGGCAGCCTTAGGGGAAATATCTTCAACCGTTCACTTGAAGATCAAATCCTACACTCTAGAGGACCAAATCTTGGTGTTAGAAACTGATTTAGCTTCGTCCTGAGCCTTCTTCTTAGCTCTTATCACAAAGCAAACAAACAAAGAGGAGCTTCATGACTCAGATAAAAATTTTGAAGGAACTCTAGAGTTAGATTCTCGACTAGAAGAAGTGTTTCCAATGAAGCCAAGGAAACTAGCAAGAATATGCTGCCAAAGGCCCAAAAGAAGGTGGAGAGACCTAAACCAATTAAATACTTTATCACCATATTCTTAAGAGGAGATTTGTCAAAACGATCAGTATATGAGTCGACTTACTAGTGTGAGAAACCTTAACAGAATACTTGCAAGGGAACCCTAATCTATTTGCTTGTCAATGAAGGAAATTTCAAGTCTCGATACAAAGATGGCATTCCACACCTCGCCCCTCATATATTATGTCCTTTATATGAAACAACTTAGCCAGAAAGAGTTAGCTAAGGACCTTCTTCTTCTTCCTCTTCTTCATCATCAATATTAAGAGTCAATTTTCTTTTTGGTTTCTTCTGTGTACTAGTTTTTTGGACTCCAATTTTTTGTTTTTTTTTTCTTTTTGATGTTTTTCAACTTCACCCTTCCAGCTGCTCCAATATTTGGGAGGTATAGGTTGAGTGGAAAACTCCTTACTTTCATCACTTGCATCATTATCTTCGAATTCATCATCTTTTTCTTGAACTCTTGATCAGACTCAAACAGTTATGATTAATAGCACAATAATTGAGATTGAATAGATAGAAAATGTTAATAAAAGTTAAAATTTGGGTTAAACCTGAGTTCCTTCACTATCGAGAGTGACAATTAATGTTTCTTTCCTTGTCTTCTTTTGACTTGGGGTAGCAGTTGAGCTATTTTCCCTTTTTCATTTTTGGAACACAAGAGCAGAGGTAAATAAAATATGAAGGACTCTACATGAATAAGACAAATGGTTAGGAAAAACACTTGTTTTGTTTCTGTTGACTGGCCATGTATTGGGCCAGATTCTCCACTTTCTTCAGCTAGTTCAAATTTCTTCTTTTTTGGCCCTTTCAAGGGAACGAGAGCTCGAGCTACAAAAGTTTGACACAAGTAAATAAGTATGAACACAAATGAGGAGTAAGTGAGTTTATAATATTCCCTTTATCTCACCTTTTAGAATGGTGGATCTGACTCAAACGTGTTCGAGATTGACTCTTAAAGGCAATGGATAACCATGTATGTGATACTTAGTCGAAATCACTCTTTGGGCAGTCTTTTTAAAATCATTTTCTAGGACTCACAAAGACTCACAAAGATACCATTTTGCAAGTGGCAGCTGGAAAACTAAGCCAAGTTCACAAGTTGGTTGTGGTGGAAATTTGGTAAGATAAAATTCCAAAACAAACTCATATTTATCTTTGACGTAACGAGGGAAATTGAATTTTGAAATATTTTTAGTAATTTTATGTTTTAAAGAAAGAGCTGCCTAAAAGATAGTTCAACTGAGTTTACAAGTATCATACACAATTTAAAATTAATTTTGAAAAGTTTGAATCTCCTTGATGTGCGTACCTCATCCTTTCTTGAAATTTTTCTGTAAAGAAGAAAAAATGTTGGTCAAACGTTGCAGCAGAGTTGAGTGATCCACAACAACTTCATTATGATATGATGTCTACCATTCTTTGAATTCTTTAGTACAGAAAAAAGAAACTTCAAATTCCAAAGGACTCAAATTAATGACTTCTTGGTCATGAAAGTCTAAACACGCTTAGTAATTTCTATTTGTCATTATGGTGTTAGAAAAATATATTTCCTCTTTTCCGGTAAAAAGTTATCTTAGTATGAACTGGCTAAAACCAAATTGTCTAGCCATCAAATTTGGCTAGTACCCAACAAGCCTTGGTCTAGTTGTCTTCATCGCAAGTCTAGTCGACAGAACAGTGGGTTTAAAGAAAGCTACCCAGATGTCGAGAGCCTCAAATTGGTTTTCAGGTGAAGAATTTTTAAATTCTTTTCAAAACTAATTTGTTCCATATTGTCAATCGACGAATGATGCCATAGAAGAAATGAATATGACACAATCCACATGCATAGAGAAATGTTTTCTGAAGGCTTCCTTAATCTATAGGACAAGAGTTAGAGAAGCAAGTGTAGTACCTTCGACCTACCTAGTCAAATCAGACGGAACAATAACATTTAAGGAATGTTTAAAAGTGGCATTAAGCTAGGGTTGCAAGAGCCATATAGGGTCAGAAATCAAAATATTTTCGTCAAAACTGGAGAGAGAGAGAGAGAGAGAGAGAGAGAGAGAGAGAGAGAGAGAGAGAGAGAGAGAGAGAGAGAGAGAGAGAGAGAGAGAGAGAGAGAGAGAGAGATTAGTTCAAGGGAGGAAAGTCCTAAGAATTCATAAAGACAACCCAATATCAATTTGCTCAGACAAACATTTTTCCCCTCATGAAGTTGGGTTGCTAGAGATATGAACTTCTTAGCTACATGGAGAGAACTAGAACAAAAAATGAAGTGAGATAACCATAGGGTGAGGAAGGCAATATTCTCGTAGTCGGATATTTCCTTAGTTTGGTCATGATGGTCTTTAATGCATGCAGTGAAGCTAGGATGATCGAAGGTAAAACTATGTTTGATCTAGTTCTTGAGAGTGAGATTAAAAGTTTTCCTTATTGGTCGAAGACTAGTGATGGCAACCATGTCGAAAAGTGTGGAAGTTATCATCCCACTGGGAAGATGAACTGTATTGGTCAAAGCTTCCCAGAAATCAAGGGCAAATATAAGCATATTAGCATTATACCCGGGCTCAGTTCTTAACAATTGAGACAAGTCAAAAATGCCTTAATTTTCACAACACTAGAGCCCATCTACGGTGTTCTCTAGCAGCTCTAGTATCTACAATATTTGTGTTTGAAGTCTTTACACAAATCTAAAAAATTTGAATGTGTTTAAAGAATCTAATTAATTATACTTAAAAATTTATTTGCACTTGTCATATCAATACTAAATGTTGGTTTTTAGGTTGCCAGATAAGAACTTTTGGATCCCTTAAGCAAGTGTTCAAAGATACAATCTCTAGTTCTTGCGTATAAAGAAAACTTCTAATTTATATCATTCTCAAAAAATACTGATATAAACATCTACATCATAGTAGCCAAATATTTAATTTCTTTAAAAAATACAATTCTACAGGGTCGTATATTTCTATAATTGTTCTAATTATAAATGCAATTTTTGAATTCTCGGTAAAAAGTTTAGCTGTTTCACAGCATTTCAACCAGAAAAAATATTGCTCCAAGAATTTAGACTTTTGTCATAGACAGTACCATGTTTAGCATTTAATCAGCCCAACTAAAAGTTAATCTATTAAGTGAACCAGAACAAGAAAGTAACTTATATACAATTAACAAAGGTCATTTCAGCTTTTCCCTAATGACCATAGACCTAACAGCCTCAGTCTAAGGAATAAATAATGGTGTTAACATCCTAAATCAAGAGCAGCCATATTATTTGGAGCTATGAAAATAGGAATCTCTTGCAGCAAACATGTTTAGCAAATCAGCCTGAGTCATTCTCCAAACTCTCACATCAACAATACTCCTGATCTAAGCAGCTCTGGTGATTTTTCTCTGAAAGAAAAATAAAACATGAGTTAATATTGATGTTCAGCTCTTCCTGAAAAATATCATTTGGAATTGAAATGTAGATAATGCAATGGGCAAAGGCTCACTCTTTGTAGGACTTCTTTAATTTCAATAACAAATCAGTGACTCTTAAATATGCAAGTTCAATTGCAATTGTGACAACAAGGTATTTGATGTCATAGTTCGAATTTAGTAAATTTACCTGGGCTTATAATTGTTATGTTTCTTGTGACAGATGCAGTTGCAGTCAGAGAATCAGCGCCTGCAAAAGTGAAAGCTTATCAGTAAATTGTGGTTTAGTTCAAAACTAAGTAGATAATAAGTTGTTATCAACTTTTCATTACCTTGTATGTTCATCTTTTTCTCAGATAGAGCTTCTGCCAAAGTTGATGGTTCTTCAGATATAACTTGATTATCATTTGAATGACTTGGTGTTGGCTCACATGAAAAATCAAGACCCTCACAAGGAAAATCTAGATCATTTAACATTTCAGCAAATGAAAAGTCCATGGTAAGGGCGTCAAAGTTAGGGAAATCAATATCATATAATTGAACTTCATTGTTTGACTCTGTTGTAGAAATCTCATTAGGCAATGATTTGTCAGAATCCAACCTTTGAGGCATATCAGCAGAATCAAAGTTCAACCTGCTTCTTACATGTTCCCTCTTAATTGCCGCCTTGTCTGAATTAGGTTTAACAGGAGAAATGCAATGACTACTCTCTATATAAGCCATTTGCTTTGCAGGGCTAACCATAACTCTTTTGGTTGAAATTACAGTGTAACAAGTAGATGTAGTCTCTGCATTGGTAGGTGGAACCTGAGTAACCTCGGGTGGGGATATATTTGTATCACTGTGACTGGAATTTGCCCTTGGAGGTGTCTTTGGAACTTGTGAATTGGTAGGGATAGACTTCTGAGGCTGATTAAATAAGCATTTCACAACACTAGAGCCTTGAACTTGTGAACCACTTGGTACAAAGTTTGCAGCCGATGATTGAGTTGCAGAAGAGGGATGATAAACTATTTGATTATTAACAGCATTGTTTGATTGAGGCAGTGTGTTTTGACCTAAGATGAGGACAGAGCAAAATTATAATCAATGATCTCGTGAAAGATTAGCAAATATATATGCATCAGATGAACAAGCTAGGAGTTAAGTACACTATACCTAGGACAGGAACTTTCCTACTGGTACAGGATGCTCGGCCGCGAGATCTCTTTGCAACTGAAGGAGCATCTACGGTTCTAGTATCTTTTCTCTTTCTGTCAGATACACTAATCATGGGTGTTGAGTAGTTTCCATTCTCTGCATTTGTGTTGTTAGACTGAGGCACTGAGAGCATATTTGATGTGTTTTGTGTTGAAGTAGAAGTAGTAGCAGCAACGGCACTAGGAACACCTGAAAAATTGAAAGTTAAATCAGTTTTCATTTCAATTGAAACTTAGTCCTATAGTGTGGTTTTAATAAAAAGAGAAGAATCTTGGATTTAACACTTAAAACGGAAATGAAGCAAATTGTAACTAAGTGATGAAATTTACAACCCCCATTGTGCTATTCAGAATCAAGACATGGTAAATTGGTTCCAAAAGAAACCTTCAAACATTAACTCATACACAAATACACCAAAATAAACAAGAACATTGTTCTTAAAATAAGACATAATAATTTGTTCAGAATTCCAATATGCATACAAACACAACTACAATGCAACCAATAAGCAACTAGTTATATCTAGGGTTTTGAAATATGTCAAATAGTCAAAATTCCAGGTTGCAAAACCATCACCAAAATTTATCACAATTCTCTGCAATATAAAGAATCACAACAAACTATAGACACAACTCAAACTGTTTCCAATAATTAACCCATTCTAACATGAACATAAACAAAACCCAGCCTAAAATCAAACAATAACAAAACAAAAAATACAACATTTCAACCCTAATTAATCAAAAAAATCCCTTTCTCACCAATTTTCTGCTGAGGAACCGCCACAGACTTCGCATTCGGCACCGCAACATTCGTCAACGAAATATTCTTACTAGCATTATAAACATTCATAACATTCTGCACCCCATTCAAAAACATCTGAACCCGGTTCTTCTCTTGCTCCATATACACCTTTTCTTGATCCAGCATCACTTTCTGCTCCTTCAAACATATATACTCATCAAGCATCTCACCCAAGCTCATCAAACTCTTCGGCACCTAAAAATCAATCAAACCAAAAACAAATAAACAAAAATCCAAAATTTCAAAAGATAACAAACGGGTAATTGTAATTGTAACTAGTAATTATAATTTATAAACCTCATTAATCGGAGAATTAGCGATGAACGACGAAGCTTCGATCCGAAAAGATTTTCTCGTTTCGGTGAAATTGTTGTCGCAGAGGTACCGATCAACGATGAACGCGATCTGGATTGGGGTGACTTTGCCTTTGCCGAAGGATTCGGTTTTTTTGGATTTGGATTGTTTTGCCATTGTTGAAGGTTTGATTTGGGATTAGGGTTTTGGGGAGGTGAATATTTATTTGGGGATTGTGAAAATGAAAAGATAAAAGGGAAATGGAGAAGGAGGGAAGTGAGAGTGAGTAATGTAAGGCGCGGGGATTGTTTTTGGGTTCAAAATTTATAGATGGTTTTGGCGGAAACTGGAAAATAAAACGTTGCTTACCGCGCTGAGTCAATGTGACTTTTTTTTTAGTTTATTATTTATTTATAAATAGGAAACTAAATTAGAATTTAATTGATATACCATATGTTAAAGATATTTTACTTTGTTAATGAATTCCAACAATTAAATTTTTATTGATATTATCTTATATCTTGTACATCAAATCTGTTAGACTATTGAAGAAGGTTTATTTTATTATTTTATCTTATTAAATTATAATCTTATAATATTTCTATTAATTTTTTTCTAGAAACATTTATGGATAAATTTGATAATTTCAAGACTACCTACCACTAGCCAATTTTATTTTGGTTATGCTTTCTCGATTACCATTATCATTAACTTGTATTTTTAACACTCAACTCATCATCTTTTAAGAGATATGAACATTTTTTATTCTTTTAATAGTATATATTCTATATATTTATTTTATATTTTTAATAATTTAATAATATTTAAAATACATTTTTTATTTTATATTTTGATAATTTTATTTAAATTATTATATTAACAATGAAAATATTACTATGAACTGGTAAAATTTTGCTAAGCTATGAGAAATTTTATAGAGATATCTTAAATAAGGTCCAATATGCTAAAAGAACCAAATGGACACTTGAATTGTTATATAGTGTTGGGTTAGGAAGAGCCAGTTCAAAAATGTGACTTAGTACAAGAAAGAAATTGGGCGTGTCGCCAACCATGATTGTGGATCACCTAATCCGAATATAATATCACTTATCTGCCTTGGATCGTATGTGGCAAGACAAAGGTAATAAGAGATCAACGATTTTCACCAATTCTTGGGGACGAAACCACTCCTCTATAATCCCACGTTCGCCTTAGGATGTGGAGGAAAGTGTTAATTCTTGGATTAGACCTAACCCATAGAGATCTTTATAAATATCATATCACCTAAGTTCAAAAGGACATTCACCAATTACACAAATTAACCAAATATACAGAGTTTCTTGCATCTTACATGAGCACACTCTCATGTTCTGTTGTACTTTTAGCAAATACAATTGGCTTCCACCGTATGGCCCTAATAAAACTGGCACGAGCCTTAAGTTTAATCGGCTACCTTCAGTGGCAACACTATTGATAAAAAAGGTGACAACAGAGAACCTTGAGGAAAAGGTAAATAAAAGTTTCAGTGTCTTTGAGTTTTTTTTATATTTTTATGGAAAATTCAACAAGATAATGGAAATTGTTAATACTACTTGTTTTTACTTTTTATTATGATAACTTTGTTTCCAACAAACGCCTTTGTGTCTGTTATTGCCGATGTAGTTTCCATCTCCGTCTTGTGGTGTACTTTTTGTTTACCATAAATGAATATTCATAGAATTAATGTGAAATAAAGTGTTTGTGTTCAACCTTTAAAATATAATTGAAGTATACCATTAATTCTCGTCCAAATTCTTTTCACACGATAAAAAGTTTAAACGTAAAACCATGTCTTGTGGTGGTTTCGTTAAAACCTACAAATGCAAAATCGAAAAAAGAGGTCAGTGAACTATTATTCTCCAACGCCTTCTTATCGTGAGACAAGTAAAGGGTCAGCGAGTTAAGAACGTTGTGGTCAAAATAAAGAGCAAACGAATGATGTTGAACGTGGCATGTATGGTGAATGTGTTAATGACTAATGCAATTACGTTGAAAATAAGTATTCGTTCCACAAAGAAAGATAACAATATCTTACTTCTAGACATGATGTATGTTGTTACATATTATTGGTAACCTTTTATAGGAAACATGTGAAGAAAGATCTTATGTCAAGATGTGAGACATCATGTCTCTATGTGATCAAGACACTTCAGTAAGAAAGCAACATGTTAAGCATAATGTCCCTCATTCTGTGAGACATTTTGTATCGCTCTTTGTTACTTCACACACAAGATAATTAGAGTAATTCTCGCCCTTTTAAGGATTTGTTTCATTTTATACATAATCAAGGATTTCACGTTTGTGCGTTTTTTTGGATTTAGAAATTGAACTAAGAGGGTTCAAATCAGACTAATTTGCACTTCTAACTATTAAGAGTGAATTTCATTTCATTTGATTAATGTCATATAAACGTAGGCGGCTTTGTATCGAATTGAGTTACCAATTCTTGTGTTATTTTTTCTCTACATTTAGTTTACCAATTATGCATTATACCTTTAATGTACATTGTTGCAACACTGTGTCTGACATCTTTTTATCAAGAGAATATAATTTCAATGGCATCAGAGCAAGCACTATGTTCTTGTAGGGCGAGCTATAGGGTTTGGTATTTATATGGGGAATGTTAAAATGAAAAGATAAAAAGGAAATGGAGAAGGGGGTGGGAGTGGGTAATGTGAGGCGCGAGTGTTATTTTTGGGTTCAAAATTTATATATGATTTTGGCGGAATCTGTGAAATAAAACGTTGTTTACCTCGCTGAGTCAATGTGACTTTTCATAACATTAACTTTTTTTAGTTTCTTCTTTATTTATAAATAGAAAACTAAATTAGAATTTAAAGGATATACACTTAAAGTGTACAAATATTTTACTTACCATATGTGTCAATATATTTTATTAGTTAAATTTTTATTGGTGTTATTTTATATCTTATATATAAAATTTGTTAATTTATTGAAGAAAGTTTGGCATTTGAATTCAGATTAATTTATCAATTTTTTATGTTTATTTTATTATTTTATCATACTAAATTATAATTTTATTAATTTTATTAATTTTTTTCTCTAGAAACAGTTAAGGACAAATTTGGTAATTTCAAGACTTCTTACCACTAGCCAATTTTATAATTTAACTCGTCTTTTTTTATGAGATATGTAATTTTTCTATTCTTTTAATAGTATATATTTTATATATTTTAATAATTTAATAATATTTAAAATACATTTTTTATTATTTTATTTTAATTATTATATGGCTTAAATAGTCTATTGGTCCTTGTAAGTTAGCGAGTTTTTGAATTTGGCCCTTGTATCCTTTTTTTTTTTGAGCCCTTGTTGCGGTGAGAATCGGATGTCAAGCTATTGTATTAACTTGATTCACAAATCTTTTAAGTTCACCACCAAACTTTGATTTATCCAAAGGAAAGGGAAAAGATCGGAAAAAAAACCCTAATTGTGCAATGTAACAACAATGCTAAGAGATCTAAAGGTTTGGGGATTGCTTATACTAAGGGAAGGTATTAGCATCCTAAGTATCTATAGTACTCTATAGGAACCTCTTGTTGTATTTGTGCTATGTTATTGTTTATTTGCTATTGATTGGGAAAATTCAATGGGGAAAGACCTAAAGGTATTACTAAGTATGCTCGTCAAGGCTTCGCGGTCTTGTGCCTACGTATTCTAACAAGGATGGAATCAGAACATTCGTAGTTCACCTAAACGGGTGAAGAACACTTGATAGTGATCAAGGTTCCAAGAGGGAGGTAAGTGTTTATAATAACAACACTTACATAGACTTTACAAACTCTATCCTAAGACTAATGACTCTAACAAGGTCAAAAAGGAAAGTAAGTGTTCATAGCAATAACACTTGCATAGAGTTTATAAACTCAATCCTAAGTCTAAGTTGAAAGACTAATGACTCTAACAATGTCAAAAGGGAAAGTAAGTGTTCATAGCAATAACACTTACATAGAGTTTACAAACTCAATCCTAAGTCTAAGCTGAAAGACTAATGACTCTAATAAGGTCAAAAGGGAAAGGAAAGGCTAGGCTAAACTAAGTTCTGACATAAAGTCAATAGAAAAGATCTTTTTCTTTTGGATTTAGGCACAGGCAATCATAATATCAAAGGAGTAAAGAGAAAAGCCTCAAGTATCAAAACTAAGATCATGAATGAATGACAACATATGTAAAGCAAATGTTAAGGAAACTAATCAACTCATGAGGTAAAGTATCATGTCACCAATTAGGCATGTAACATGTTAAGGATAATGACAAAGATGTAGTGCACAAGCATTCATATCTTGAAGTGATAACCAACCATCATTATTTAGCATACAAGGACAAAATGATCCAAGTAAGATGAAATCAATAAAGATCAGTAGCTAGACTATAACAAATTTAACACACTTCAAAGATGGAGAAATAGTCACAAGAACATTAAACATGCATCACATCATTAGTCACACACTTGTCAACAACAAGTTCATAAGAAACAAGCCACAGACGATTCAAACATTGAGATTAAAGTATGAAACCAAGATGGGGCAGTAGCATAACCAAACATTTCAACTCATAAAGAAACTCATGATATCAAGAAGGTTCAACAAGTATCACATTCAAAACATGAACAAACAACTAGGCATGCATCAATCAATATCATCCATAAAAGGAAGCAAACATCCAATTCAAGTAAAGGAGACAAATGAGCAAACAATGGAGGTCAGAAGCTCAAACAAGTCGTTCAAGTCATATAAGGGTCATGAACATCAAGAAGATTCACACGAGATACGTGTCCAAAAACTAGGTCAAAGATAAACCAACATCATGTTCAACACATCACCAACTTGAGGCATCAATCAAAGATATTAAAATGGCTAAATAAATACAATTTTAAAGCTTTATATTATGGCAACATACTCAAGAATACGTGAGGAAAAAATCCCCAAAAGGATTGCATAAGTGTATCATCAAATTAAATCAACAAGTTCAAGATACTTCCACAATCGAGCATGAATCGAGGATCAAATAAATCAATTAAAAAGTAGTCAAACAAGCATCAACAAAGTACCACAAAAACACTCAAACATTAAGTATTCATGCCTCAAAATATAGCAAGAGATTGACTTAAGAAAGTATCTTAAAAGGCATCAAAGCACAAACCTTAATCCAAGGGTAAACATGTAAAAGTAACTTCATAAATAAATCAAAATAAAATAGGAAAAATCAATTATAAAAAAAAATGAAAAAAATCCTAAGACATTAAAATATCTGAGGTGTATTTTTATGAATTTTTGCAAAGATTGGAACAATTAAAAATAAATTAAAATTGAAAAATAAAAGAAATAAAATAAAATGAAACGAATAAACCAAGGGGAGTGCACAAGTAAAACCAGAAAGAACTAAAAAAAGCTACAACGCTGATGGGCCTCAGAAAGTGGGGTGTGAATACAAAATATGTAAGGCCCAACCATTTCAAAACAAGAATTCAGAAACAAAATAAAAAAAATGCCACGCGATCCTTTCAGTAATACACATCGTCACCAACTCAACATACACGTGAGCAAAGACCAAGGTCAAAGCAAAACACATCAGCAAACATGACCAGACTCCGGAGCCCTAGCTCCGATCGTCTTCTTCAGTTGCCCTCGTCGGAGTCATCTGAAAACAACATCAAAACACATAACACTTGACACTCTCTCGAAGGATTTTTTATGCTGGTCAAGAATATGACATTATTTTTTTACTTTGAACACTCTAAGGCTATGAAAAACACCCACGAAATTTTGGTGCACATTATGAAACTTTAACAAACCAAGACAACAAGCATACAAACATTGCCTACCTTTAAGTAGGACTTCAAATACACCAAGAAAGAACCTAAAATGAGCTTAACATAAGAGAAAATGATTGAGGAAAAGTTACCCAATTGAGAGGCTGTAGCTTCTGGTTCTTGCTCCAAAACTTTACCAAACTCCTCATTTTGGCTCTAACAACTTCAAGGGTGATGATAGCAGCAAGGAAATGGAGAGAAAACCTCTGAGAATGGGGATTCGAAGAGAAGAAAATTTTGAGAAAAAGAGAGAGAGTTTTGGTTTTTACTTGAGCAAAAAATGAAGGTTGTCTTTGTATCTCTAGGGTTTTTAGCTATGTAGTAAGGTTTTTGTGTGGTTAAAAGAGTGTAAATGTGGTTAAAAGTTTGGTTTGTTGATTTTGCAAATTTGAAAAAGTGAGAGTGTAGCATGAGTGGTACGAGTTGTATCATATCGTAGTGGAATTGTTTCTCTTTTTGGGTGGAAATGAGGGTCAGAATGAGAGAGTGGAAAATCAATTCTTGGTGTGTAAGTTTTGTGTATATTTTGGCATCTTCCTCTTTTTGGCAAAAAATATTTCAAAAGAGTGCATGGGATGTGTGTGTATGTTTGGTCATTTGTGGTAATGTTTGGTGATGCTCAAGAGTGAAGTATGCATGTGGACTTGATACAAGGATTTGTGTTACATGAAAACATTCAACCATGTTACATGAAGATGCACCAAAATCAAGATCACATAGCAGCCATCTTTGAACAATTATAGCTTGATGAGTCTGGATCCATTTGGTGTGTTCTTGAGATCAATGGAAAGTATGAAGATCAAGGAACATTTCTCATGTTGAAAACAAATTGAAATGAGGCTCGGAAGGTTGTGAAAAAAGTCATTGAAGTTGATCATAAAAATATGCCTAAAGTAACTTAGAAAATTTTCACTAAGTTATGGATTTTCAACTTGGAAACCCTAACTTTGAAGCCACATAACTTGAGATGTATTGATCCAATTGAGGAGTTCTTGGCATCATTAGAAAGCTTGAAACATATGGAACAACTTTCATGTTGAAATAAATTTAAATTGGAGCATAGAAAAACATACCCTCTAAGTTGAACTTCAACACTTAGAAAAAAACTCTAAGTATGGAATCTAAAATATTATTTTTCTCAACTTCATGCTATCATAACTTGAAATCTATGCATTTTTTTTTGGGAATTCCTCCTGATGACAAAGTTGTAGTATGGAATGAGCTCTTCAAATTGATCTTTGGAACAAAGAAAATGGATGTCTAGATTGGAAGTTATGGCCTTGGCAAGTCAGCACAAAATTAGGGTTTTCTTATAACTTAGAAAATTTTCCAATTTCTTCATTATTGCCCTTTTTGCAAGTAACCTTAATTCTCTTGATTTTTCTTGATCAAACTCAAACATTAAACATACTTTTATGGAATTTGACTTGAGAAGTCCATATTTGACCAAAAATCCCCTAAAGTCAAAGGTTTGACTTTGTAGTCAATGGCTTATGTATCAGATGGATTTTCACTTCTTGATCTTCAGTGAATTCAATATCTTGAGCTATTTGAACACCATGTATGGACTCCAAGGGTGTATTTGAATATCTTGAATCATGTCTCAAGGATTGATATCTTGTCTTGATCAAAAGTCAAAGATGCAGTTGACTTTAGTTGAAAAACCCTAATTTCATGGCCAGGTGAATTTGAACCTTTAAGAACTTGTAATGAAGTCATTTTGCACTCGATATTTGACGAAGAGAGGTCTCTTGAATGTATGAGAACTTGATTGGTTGATGATCCATCCAAAACTTTGACTGGTCAATCTTTTGAACCTCTTGAAGCAAATCTTAATTCCACAGATGAACAAAACAAAACAATATCTGATAATTTGGTTAGCTATGCATGAATGATTAACCTAGAATGTTATGCAAATGATAATGAAAACTAGGGGTAAAATTTGGGGTATGACAGTTGCCCCTGTTTAAATAAATTTTCCAGAAGACATGAGCAATGACAATCCTCATAAAATCATGGTGAAAGGTATTTAAATACAGAAAAACCAGAAATTTTGCCCTTAGATGCAATGGCATGCCATGCTATTGACAAAGAGAAACTATCTATGCAATACTGTGACAATGCTGACATGAAATGAACTCTAGCATGATGATTTATGATGGAATGATAAATGCAAGATGCAGACAAGAATGAAAGCAAGAAAGGTAAAGTCAACAACAATGGGTAGCAACTCACTGGGGATGACAAAACATTGGGGAAACAGAAACAAAATTAGGGATATCTAAAGTGATTGATCAACGGGTTTAGGCATGACCGGGTGACACTCTAGAAGAAAGGATCCTCAGTGGAGATAGAACCATAAAAATGGTTTCCACTGGGGAATCAAACCAAACATGGAAATGATCTTCTAACAAGAGATCAGACCAGCCAAAGAAAGACCTTCTAACAAGAGATTAGACAAAACAAAGAATGATATTCTAACAAGAGATCAAACCACCAAAACATGATCTTATGACGAGAAATCAAGCAAACATAGAATGACCTTCTAACGAGAGATCAAACAAAGCATTGGATTTTCTAACTAGAATACATCCAAGCTGCTGGAAATTCCTTAACACGAAGAAGCCAAACATGCTCTTCAGAAAACATCAGGGAAATAAACAAGGTATATAAGCTTTCCTGTAAATGCCAAAATAATTGGACTTAGACCACAAGCAAAGGTGACAACCAACATCTAACAGGTCTGGCCCAATAACTACTAGACTTCAAAAGGGATGTTGGTAACAACCAAACTTCCAATACCAAACACAGTTGGACGAGAATGCTAGTGACGACTGGACTTCACACGGTGACTGGTGACAACCCGATAAACAATACCAATATCAATTGGATTTGAAAACGCCAATGATAATTGGACTTGCAAACAGTGTCAGTAACAACTAAACATCACGGGAAGACTGGTGACAACCAGGTAAACAATACCAATAACAATTGGATTCTGCAACGAGTGCCAATAATAATTGGACTTTCACCGTGGATGCTGGTAACAACTAGACTTTGGAGAAGGGAATGGTAACAATCAGGCTACTATTACCAATAACAATTGGGTTGAATAAACAATGTCAGTAACAAACTGGATTTCAAGGATAAACATGTGATAACTAGATTACTGATATCAATAACGATTGGATTTTCAAGAAAGATGCTAGTGACAACTATTGAAATACGGAATCCATACAACACAAAGTTACTATTGAAATACCATGCTCATATCAACATGGAGTGGTGTAATTAAAGTGCGTCTATCAAATATCTATTCAAATATATCCACAAAGGCTTTGACAGAATTATCGCGTATGTTGTGCATGTTACGTGTCCAACCTCTAATGGTAACAAAGTCGTTGATGAAATACAACAATATCTTTATTGTCGATACATCTCTCCATGTGAGGCAGCATGGAGGATCTTCGGTTACAACATTCATGGAAGGAAGCCCACGTTTGAACATATGTTTTTCCACCTTATTGGTGAGAAACCGATTTTCCACACCGATTATGCCCGAATGGAAAATGTTTTAGAGAAGGCAAACGTCACGGAGTCTATGTTTTTAGCGTGGTTAATTGAAAATCAGACTTATAAGCAGGCTAGGAAATTAAGTTATGGTCAATTCATCAGCATGTTTGTATACTATAAAATATTTAGAATCTGGAAACCTCGGGAAAAAGGGTTTATAATTGGCAGTTTGATTTAGGTTCCTCCTTCTACCGGAGAACTATATTTTCTACGGACGATGTTGACAATTGTGAAGGGCCTATGACTTATGAGGAAATACGAAAGGTTGGCGATACACAGTAGAATTCTTTTAGGGATGCATGTTTTGCTATGAGTTTCCTTGAAGATGATCAGGAATTCATCGGAGCCATTAAGGAAGCAAGTGAATGAGGGTCAGGTCATTACCTTCAAAATATTTTTGTGGTTATGCTTCTATTAGGTGATGTGAACAGGTCTGCCTATGTCTGGAATGAGTCGTGGGTTTTACTATCCGATGATGTGTTACACCAACAGAGACAGTTGGTGAATGACAAAGGATTAGAGTTACAGTACAATTAACATATGCTGTTAATTTAACAATTTCGTTTATATGCACCTCATCCTTATTTTCCATTCAAAACCATCCCATGAGATCATTACAGCTTGTGTACATTTACCACGTTACTGGCCTAGATTTAATTTTTGTGTCACAGAACTTTTGTTGAGTGAGGCGCAACTGATAAATCTCACATTAATGGAGATTGAAAAACTGCTACAACTAAATCGAAAAACTCTTAAAGAATTGAAACCTATACCATATCCGGACGGATATGTCTTGGAGCAACTCGGTAATTGCCTCATCTACGAGGAACGCAATTACGACATTCAAACCATGACAGATGAGTTCCAATCACTTCATGCCGCTCTCACAGGTACTTACATCTAACATATTACAAAAAACAACTTTTCACATGTATATTACATATATTCCCCTTTATAGTTTTTTCCTTTTAAACGGATGAGCAACGCGGTATATACGAGACAATAATGACCGCCGTTAGAAGTCAGAAAGGAGGAATTTTCTTCATGCATGGTTATGGGGGTACTGACAAAACGTACATGTGGAGGACACTCGCAAGTGCACTTAGGTCTAAGCACGACATCTGCATTATCGTTGCAACCAGTGGATTTGCATCGCTGTTGTTACTTGGTGGGAGAACCGCTTATTCAAGGTTCAAAATACTTGTCCCAACATTGGATAACTCAACTTGTGACATTCATTACAAAGATGAGGCCACGAAACTACTTCGGCAGGCAAAGTTAATTATTTGGGATGAGGCTCCTATGGTAAACAAATGGTGCTTCGAAGCACTTGACAGGACATTGAAGGATCTAATAAGTGTCAGTGGCAACTCCAGTGAGGTGTTTGGTGGCAAGGTTGTTGTTTTTGGTGGAGACTTTAGGCAGATTTTTCCGGTAATATCCAGGGTGTTGTACCCCAAATTTTACCCCTTAGATGTCATAACATCTTGCACTTACATTTAGGGATCTATCATATATGCATTGTTTAACTAACCCACATCTTGCAAGTTTGTTTCTCTTGTGTTGAAAACTAGGGTTTACACAGAAAGAGGGCAAGGTCTCCTAAGTCATGCTCTCACATGATTTAAGGCCTCCTAATGCATTCTCTGGCTCCATACAATCATCACAAAGATTCACCAGTTGATTGGAACTAGGATCTCAATCAAATCAAGTCAACAAAAGACCACCAGACCAAATTGTGGAATTAGGGTTTTAACCTGAGGAATCACCAAGGAAGTTTGTCATGATCAATCAAGGTTTAATTGGTTCATCAACCAATTGAACTTACCTACATCTTAGAGGTATTCCTCAGCAAGAATTCAAGTATGACTGGCTCTCATCACAAGTAACTTGAGCCACAAGTTCACCCTGCCTCCAATTAGGGTTTTGTAATGACAAGACAATCATGGCCTTTGATATTGATCAAGAGTTGTTCTCAAGCCCTGGGACATGACTCCATGTGATAATTGACATCCTTAGAGACCATCTATGAGCCTTAGATGTGATTGGAGAAGCAAGATCATCAAAGATCATTCAAGTGCACCCACAAGTGAAATTAGGATTTTGATTGAGGCTTTAATCTTTGAGATTTCGATCCAAGAGGAACCAACCAAGTCCTCAATCCATCATAAAATGTCTCATTGATGAATTAAGGCATGAGAGATCAAGTTTGAAGGGTTTATTTCAAAAGAAGCAATGTTTGGTCCATGAAGCTTTTCAAATGTGGAAATTTCACTACTTGTGCAAAATTTGAAACAGTCATAACTTTCAAACCACACATCCAAATTGAGTGATTCAAAGCTCAAATGGAAGCTCTTTCCATGATCTTCAAAGTGTATTACAGGACCCCCTTTCAAAAAACGCATGGTTTTTAAGTTATAGGACTTGGAAGATAAGCCACCTTTGGGACTTAGTGAAATTTTCAGCTTTTTTACTTTAGTTTTCACACAACTTTAACTCATTTTTACCTAGTTCCAAGATTCAAATCAAAAATATTTGAACATGAAAGTTGTAGAGGACATTTGGGGCTTTCTAAAAAGTACTAGAACTCCTCAATCCATTGAGTGAGCTGAGAGATTCGAAGCTTCAAAGTTAGGGGTTCATTTCTTGATTTTCAAGTAACAAACTTTTGCATAATGATACAAAACCACTTCTAATCACCAAGACCTCCATTTTTCTGTTGTTTAGAGACCAGATTAGGGTGTTTGGAACCTATGCCACGAATTTCTTCAAGTTACACATTAAAATAGCATAGTTTATTCAACTTGGTGCAACTTGGTAGGATGTGAGAGAAACTTTTCAAGAACAAAAACATTGTTTATTCCTTGAGCCTTGGTCCAATCCCATCACTCTCATTTTCTCAGACCTAACCCTATCAGTTAGCAGGGATCTTGGAGATTTTGGTTCAGCAAAAGAAACAGCTCACACGGTGGAAAATCCTCCAAGGAGGGCAAAGTTGGAAAAGTTGGCAAAATATGCAATTTTGGCCATGCTTCAAGTCTCAACACTTTTCTATAAATAGGGGTTGGTTCTCACTTGTTTTCTCACCAACAATCACTACAATACTTGAACACACATTTCCAAACTTGAAGAACTCGTGAGTTTTTATTTTCTTAACAAGGAGGAAGAAGGAAAAGAGCTTTTAGCAGCCATTGCTAGGTTGGAAAAAAAAGGAAACTCAGTTTACATTTGAGGGTGCAGTGGACTTATTCCACTAGGTATTCTTCACTTTTTCCTTACTATATCCATACTGACATATCATATTCATACTACTATATTCTTGCCATGTTGTTTTATGCTTGCAATACCACAATCATGTAATTGTTTTGTTTGGGGCTATTATTTGAATAAGGGTATATGAAGTCTTTGTTAAAATTTTGTTTACTGCTGAAATATTTGGTATTTATGATTGTGAAACTATTTTGAACCATTTGTCCCTTTTATGTTAATATGAGCTAGAACTATATGAGGACTGTGAGAAGTTTTTGTTGGCAATGAGGTTTAGTTACTTTCACTAAATGTGTGAGTGTGTTATTATCATGCTTCTGTCATGCTACTTGTCTAGTATTCAAGTGAATGATATTGTGTGTCCATGTAAGATTTTATGCACTACCAACTGCTGATATGGTATGGTTCATGTCTTGGTATCAAGTTTCAAATGAATAAAGTTACTATCTCCAAACAGCCTAGAAAGTTTGGTTTCATGCTGCCAAGATGAATGTATGATATCTTGTGCTTTCCACACCTTAAGACATATGCATAGCTGTTATCATGTTGAACCTGCACTGCCATAATTCAAAAGTGTTCATGTTAAGATTTACATGTTTGAAACTGTTCTTGAGATGTCAATGTTGTGTTTAGTTTAGTTTGAAAAGCATGAAAGTTAAGGTTGAAACCATGTTGTTGCCAAGCTATTGTTCTTTCTTGTCTTTTTCTATTTTTTCTTCTCATACAGTTAGCACATAACTTTGTGTTTGCAATATCATTGTCACACTGCCATTATATGATTCATGTTGCACTCAAGTCCCAGACCATGAAGTTGTTAAGGGTATGCATGGCTTTGGTGCTTGTTGTTGTTGAAATGCAATGTTCATGTTCTCATGTTATAACCTGTAGGTTTGTTTAAAGTTGTTTACTCCTTGTTAGTTGACAACATTTGGTTTTAGTGATAAAGTTGCATCTCTACTGCCTCCATTCAGGATTTTGTGCTTGTATGTAATTTCAAAGTGATCATAGTGCTGTCATATTCTAGTCAGTTCTGTATAGTAGTTTGAAGTATACATATTGAGACTATTGAATATGTCTGTCACAAATACATTGTTTTCATGCCCTTTTTCTCTGAACCTTAGTGCCTTTTTTTTTATGCTTTGCTATATGAATGCTACAAGCTGGTGTGAATGTTATAGTTTTGTTGCTATTTGTGAAACTGTTAGTTATAATAGGATTGGTGCAAGATGTTGTCAAGTTCCTATGAATTTTTGTTTAACACTGTCAAATAGTTAATGATGTGATGATGGTGTCCTCATGCTAAGATTCATATGTTTGTAAACACCCTCAAAACATGTATTTTGTGTTAAGGCAGAATCTGGTTAGGTATATCTTGAAGCTCACATTTGCCTATTGTCATGCGTATTTTGAAATTCTTAACTTGAGCCATAGGATACTTGGTAATATCCAACCCTCTGCGCTTTGGCCTGGCTTCATGGACTTGGATAATAATGTTTGATAAGTGTTAGTGTCCATGGCCATTTTCTTTAGTTCACAAGACATGTTAAGAACACAAGGATAATGCATTGAAGCTATTCTTAGGAGTTTTCTTAAGCCAACACAGAGAAGTTGGCACAATGGTAGCAAATTCTCATTCTTAATCACTTTTGTGCCAAGTTGTTTATTTTTCTGCCAATGCCTTTCTTGTCAGCAAACTCAGAGATCCATCTGAATTCATGCCAACATATCAACCCCTTTGTGTGATTCCATGTTATCTCATTTTGGTTTGATGATTTTGAAGACCTTGCCCTGATCCCATAATACATATGTCTCCATTAGCTGTTGGTTTAAGTGTATACAAGATAGTTATCAGGTTCTATGGCCATTTGGCTGCCATTGTTTCATGATATCTCCTCTTTTTTCACCTTCTCATATTAGCAGTAGTTTGTGTGCTGCACTGAGGGGTTTTATTTCATGATTCTTGGATGGTAGTGGACTGATAAATATTGGAAATAGTGACTTGGTTGACATGGCCTTTGTTTTGCTTTCACGAGGGTTCTTGTTTTCTGCATGTTTGCATGGAGAGAATGAAAAGATGGTGAAAGGTTTGGTCTATGTGTGAGATTCCTTTGTCAGATAGTGTTTTGAATAAGGACTGACCAATTTGCATTAAGGTTTAGTTTGCACTCAACCTTTCTTCTTCCCTCGCCTGCTTTTCATTCCTTTTGGCATTTAGTTCACGTGTTTTAGGTTCAAGAATTAATTGAGGTGGCTTATACAACGGATGTATAGCTACCCTAGTGGTAAGCAGCGTGCGCGTTAACTAAAGGGACTGGGGTTCGAATCCCCCTCGCCCCAGCCCCCTTTTGTTTTATTTTCTTTCTCTTTTCTGTTTTAATGTTGGATTGGGCCTAGCGAATTGCTTTTAACACTCCCCAGCAAATAGGCCTATGTGTGGAGACAAATAATTTCAGTTCATTTTCCAATTTCTCTTGCACCCCCTTTTATGTAAATATAATTAAAAACTTTTCTTTTTTTTATAATCACTAAAAATATTCTTCTTAAACTAAAATTTCTCAAAAATTCATAAATATCTTTTGGTATTTAATATTTATTTTTCATAATTTAATTTTTTCATTTTATTTTATTTTGTAATTAATTTCAAAATTCACAAAATGGGTAAACCTTTTTACTTAATCTTGGGCTACCTCTAAAAACCATTTGATCCCTAAGTTGTTTTGTGATAATTTTTGACATATGAGAGGTATATTTTGGGAGAGTTCTCTAAACTTGGATGAATTCATTTTACTAAAGTTTTGTGTGGTTTTATTACTAAGTTTCTTGCCTTGATTGCTTTGCCTTTAATTTCAAGATTAATAATGATATGTATGTGTTTTCATGTGCTTAATTGTTGTGAATCATATTACTACCTCTTGCCACACTAATGTTTGAATCACACTTTTGTTAAGGTTATGTTTAATGGTTGTACATTCTCTTTGAATTCTTGAACTCATAGTGTTCATATTAATATCAACTCCCTTGTAATATTCTTGTTCATAAGAAGTTATTATTCTCCCTTCCTTCCAAAGGAAAGTCTTTCTATTGACCTCAAAGTCATAGATAGCTCATAGGATTACCAGCCTTGACCTCATAATCATGGCCACTTCCCTCCTTGACCTCATAGTCATAGGATTACCAGCCTTGACCTTATAGTCATGTCCACCTTTTCTCCTTGACCTCATAGTCATAGCCACTTACCAGCTTTGACCTCATAGTCATAGCCATCCTCCTTGGCCTCATAGCCATCCAATCATAACTTAGAATTAAGTTAGAGTTCTTGGACTCTATGTGATACTCATCACTTTGAGTATTCACTTTTCCCTGTTACAACTTAGACTTAGAGAGTTTCGTAAACTCTATATGAGCTCATACTCATTCCCCTTGGAACTTTGGCCATGGTCAATGGTTCCTCACCCTTAGTTAGGTGAACTACGGTTGCTCTGATTCTTTAGTCGGATACGTAGGCACAAGATGCGACGTCTTGGCGAGCAAACTTAGTGTACATACCCCTAGGTCTTTACCTTTACCCTTAGCAGATTCTTAGCAAGCAAAACATAATATAATACAAACTAAAACAAGAGGTTCCTGTAGAGTACTACAGATACTTAGGGTGCTAATACATTCCCTTAGTATAACCAACCCCCGATCCCCGATCTCTTAGCTATATCTTCACATGGCGCAAAAGGTTTTTTTCGATCTTTACCTTTTCCTTTGGATAAATCAAAGCTCGGTGGTGAATTTCAAAGTTTTGTGATTCAAGTTAATTAATAGCTTGATATCTGATTCTCACCGCAACACAGGGGATCAAGATCTGACATTGTGCACGCAACCATAAACACTTCCTACCTTTGGCACTCGGTTCGAGTGTTGACCTTAACCAAAAATATGCGTCTGAATTGTGTTCCAACGGAACACGAGCGCAACGAAATTGCTGAATTCTCCGATTGGCTTCTCAGAATAGGGGAGGGTAGACTGGGAGGTCCTAATGATGGGACCGCTGAGATAGATTTTCCACCTGAAATTCTAATGACACAGTTCCAAGATCCTATTGTAGCCATTGTCACGAGTACTTATCTAGATTTCATCAATAACTACCGTGACTACAACTACCTAAAGAGTAGGGCTATCTTGGCATCAACCATTGATATGGTTGATATGGTTGACAAAATCAATGATCATGTTTTAGCCATGATGCTAGGTATTTTTACATCCTATCAACATTTTCTTAAATATTTATACAACTTCATAATGAGGCCTTAATGTATTGCATTTTTTTCTTTATGTGACTTGAGGGATTACTATAGTTGTAACTTAGTTGACCAGTCTGAGATACATGATAGGGGCATGCTTGATGTTCTCACTTCGGAATTTCCCAACTCTTTAAAAACATCTGGTCTGCCAAACCATCACATCAAACTTAAGATTGGAACACCTGTGATGCTAATGCGGAACATTGATCAATCTGAAAGGTTGTGTAATGGTACACGCCTAATTGTAACGAAGATGGCGTCACACGTACTTGAGGCGCATATTATTGGGGGGGGGGGGGGGGGAATGATATGGAAATGTCGTCTATATTCCCCGTATGGATATGCCCCCTTCTAAATCTCCTTGGCCTTTCAAACTAAGCCGGAGACAGTTCCCAATAATAGTCTCGTACGCGATGACGATTAACAAGTCACAAGGTCAGTTGTTGGATTGGGTGGGGCTTTATATTCCTCGGGATGTATTTACTCATGGACAGATTTTTGTACCCCTTTCAAGGGTTACCAGCAAGAAAGGTATCAAAGTTTTGGTACACGATGAAAACAACACTGCTAAAGTGTCTACAACAAACATGGTTTACAAGGAGGTTTTCAACAACGTTTGATCGGGGCTTATTCTCATACACATCTAACATTAACGTTTTGTACATTGAAAATGGGAAAAGTGTTATTGCAAAAAGTCTAAACTTTAGACCATTCTTGGTGTTGGTTTTGTGTTTCACTGTTACTATTATGCCTCATCAAAGGAAGAAGTCTTCCTGTTTTGGTGTTAATGTTCTTAAGTGCAAACATATGCAAACCAATATAATACATTCTAACTCATATGCAATGTTTAATTATTTTGTTATAACATGATTACACATTCAACCAGGATACGATGGTAATTGTTTTGAAATGAGAACATATTAAGCTACATCACAATATATGTTGACTCATATTAGGCTACAACACAATATAGTTAAGGCATGCCATTTAAGGATTACGAACCTTATATACATGGCATATTTTGTTCGCATCGGTTACATCCAATCTGAATCTAATTCTGTCTCCAGCTCTTAGCTGGTTTGACTCACAAAATGCGTCTCATTCATAACCTATCTTTGTGCGGTGTGAATCATGTATGTTCACAATTAAGAGCATTTGAGTCCCACCATTGTCACCACACAATGTAAGAACCTCATAGTCGTTGTCTCTCAAAATACATCCAAAATCTGGCTGCAATTTCTACATACATAAGGGTTAATAACACGAGTCAGTGAGGTAACACATAACACATAATAATATATCTTATGTATTCATTTGAATCAAAGTTCTCACTCAACTAATTTTGGTCCGGACACACTGACTGGTGAAAGATCGACATCAAATGCATATATCCCTTTCTAGTATATGAACCTACTATGAAAGGTTGGTAGCTACTCGAAGTCAGTTATCTCTTTAAACCCGACAACCTCAAAATCGTTGTTCCCGTAATACCCGAAAACAACGACCACGTCATTTGGTAGTGCGTACAAATCTTGCAACTCCGTCCAACTGCTGACAATAAGTGGTAGATCCACATTTTTGTTAAATAATATATCGTTATGGATACCTTCATTGTTAATTATCCTCCATGTTTTTCCTAGATCTGCTATGTGAGTTCTAGCAAACAATGGCTCAATCTCCGGAAACGCCTATAATTCGTATGTAACGAGTCGAGTTAATATACAGAGTTATTCCTATAATGTTAAGCTTGGGACACACCTTTCAAAAAATAACAAAAAACCCTTACTTAGATGGCTAACTTTGCAATTACTAATGTGTCCACGAGCTCTGCCTGAACTAGTATTCCACTCCTAGCCGTTGATGTTACAAATGGACCTTCGCAGCACAGCAGGTGATGTGTTTTTAACAATTCTATTTCTTCACATCTGTATGAACCAGATTTCCACTCATTTCCATTGCTATTGTAAACAAGGTTAATGGAAGAGATAAAGGGCAAAAGGTGTGAGCTATTACTAACACCACGGTTTGGTATTTATTGCTGAAACAATTTTTCCACTAGCATTTCCCATTCAAATGTCAACAGTACTATTATAATTTCCAATTTCCTAATGTGCATGCCCATGTGACTTTATTCTTATATGTGGTGTATGCATTTTAATTTTACTTGCATTAAAGCTGCTACGCATCTTTTGTTATGTGTGGTCTTTAACACTTTCTCAAATAAGTTGGGCCACACCACTGTTTTTTTTTCATATCTCAATTGGTTATAATATTATATGTTGCTTCTTTTCTTTTTTGCACTGTTGGACATGCAACATCATACTACACACTATTTTTCCTACACATAAACCCACGAATATCTATATGTTAAACACCCATAATATTTAATATTCCACATATACATTCCATTGTTCACAACCTATAAACAATGGCAATTCAGAAATATACATGCACCGTGTCAGCATTGCTTGCACATACATTTATAACTTAGCCCACCCTTTCAATACAATCCAATACTGATGCATTCTACCATTCTTTTTAGAGTAATCCACAACTACATCATAAATAACAGTTCACACTTTACTTAACATCAGCTAAACGACAGATTCATTACAATTTTAAGACTAATATTACATCACTGCATTACTGTGTTTATAACACATATGCTAAACTGAATTATCCAACACCAGTTCAACTTTTAAAAACATAACTAAACTATATTGATTCTAAATAAACTACATTAAGATTACGTCAAAACACCGATAACACGTCAAAAACTACATTAATATTGCATTCTAAATAAACTACCGCTTCATCGTCTCGCATTTCCCCGCTTGACGGAACCTAAAATTTTGCTTGCGGGAGGATATCTGATGCAGAACTCCAACATGTCTCCTTCCTTTATCAACTTGTCTTTGTCAAAATCGTACCACCTACAAAGATGATACTTCTCCATTTTACCTGACCTATTTTTAAATTCATAGTAGTAGGCACAAGATTTGTCTGTATCGTATAGGACAATGGAGTCTTGTGGTTTACGAAGGCAACTCCTGATCACATCGCGTGGTATTTGCTGCACAATTCAAATAACAAGTTAATCTACCATACAATTTTGATACTACTTATATGATTACAAACACCAATCTATACGGCTTACCATGACATTAGAGCGCAACACCTTGGCATCTTTAACAACCCTTATCCCGTTTTCTTCAAACTCCTCTTCAAAGATGGGAGTAAATTCCATGCATTCAATCAAAACATAACACCATATGACTATACGTTTCAAAGTTAGTCCCTACGTGTTTATTACCTACGATAACGATGCAGTTGCATTATTCTAATTTATTTTTACCTGTCGCTATCAGATGAAATAATTATGTACTCCTTCTCAGTTTTAACTTTGATGACACCTGCAGCGGTATAATCCACACTTTTGGCCTTGATTTCTTCAACACCACGCCCTCCTTTAGTTTTGTCAGCAACAACATTTTGGGTTTTGCCCTTCAAACCTACAACATTCAAAACCTGATATTTTCCCTTGGATTCTTTTGCAACCTCCCCTACCTTACCTTTACCCTTCCAACCTACACTTTTGGAATGCTCTACCTCACGGTTTCGATTAAGTTCTTTCGCAATGATATCGTGCACTCCACCAGTTTCCCCCTTCATACCCTCAGCCCCATCCCCGTTGATAATTAGTTCCTTCTGTTTTTTCACACCATGCGAGTCCTGATGCGCCATGTAATCCTTGTGAGTCTGCATGCATTTCAAGGAGACACGATTCACATCCTTTGTCACCTTTGTACTGTAATAACAATTTAACAAATTTCATTATTGGAAGTTGATAAACGGATATCAATGTGCATGCAAGGTTAAAATAACATTGTGAATACGAGACATTAACTTTGAAATTTTTGAACAAACAAAATCATTTAGATGTGGATAACACTTAGACTACGGTACACAGTTTATCATCCACGAAAGTGTATTATTATTCAAACTACAAAAGCAATACAGAAAGTCTTACAGACACAATCCGCAGTAATCTGAGTTTCGCTCTTACCAGAGATGAGTTTATGTCTCTTACCTTGGTGGAGTGACGTCGTTCAACATTTTTGACTTCGACGGAGCAGCCATTGTTCTTCAACTTCCTCTATTTTTTCGTTGTCTAACGTTTCATTTTACCAAACCCACAATGTGGAAGATTTAGGTAAATGGGGTTCCTTTATGTTTATATCCGGTAACAAACAAAAGGTCTGAGCATACGAGTCAACTTTAGGACTGGAAGACATTAACACTTGCTTCCTGTACCATTTATTTCAAAATTAATTATATCACTTATTATTCTTAATATTCAATTAATTCTATTAACCACATTTCAATTGATCTTCCACATTTATATTAACACTTTATCAAATTAGTTTTTTTTCCATTAGTATTCAATTTTATCCTATTTTCATATTCTTTTTCATTCATTGTTTTTTTTACTGATATTTTGTTTTACTTACTTATTACATTTATATATATTTTAGGCTTAATTGCAACTTTGGTCCCCCTATTTTGCTTTTTTTTGGGTTTTGATCCCCCCATTTTAAAAACCACTATTTTGGTCCCCATTTTAAATTTTGAGTTTGTTATTTGTCCCCTTGCCATTTTGAGTCATATTTTTAATGATGTGGCACATAGAATGATTATGTGGCTTTTCCATGTCATTTCCACATTTCTTAGTCACCACATATTATTTCCATATCATTTATTTTTTTAACATTAAATCAATATCTACCATGTTATAAAACCCTAACATGCCGTCCATGTCTTTCATTTTTTTCAAACCCAGTCGTCATTGTCTTCAAACCCTATTTCGCTTGTTATTCCAAAACCAAATCTTCAAAGTTTCTTCATCCTCTTCTTCATAACCCCAACGTGTTTCCTACATGTCTAAAATGAATTTTTCCTTTTCCTCAACAAACCAATTTGGATCTGGTATAAGAAGAAGAGGTAATAGATGTTGGTGTGAGCTTGCGTCACCGTTGATGACGTCGTGGACATACGATAATACCGGGAGAAGATTTCATGGCTGTGGTAATTTTAAGGTAATGAGGAAAAAAGGATGTAATTATTTTCAATGGTTTGATGAAGACATGAGCAGCCGTGCTAAAGATATGATAAGATATTTGAAAGACAAGAATGAAGAGCTTATGGATGTGATTAAGGACATTAAGAAAAATGAAGATTTGTTGAAGATGAAGATTAGGTTTATGTATTATTTTGTTGGGGTATCTGTGATATTTATCTTTTTACTTGTGTTTGCATTAGTGTTAACCCTCATTTTCGACGCTAGAAAGAATCAAAGCTATTTTAAGTTAAAAAATTATTTTTAACGTAAAGAAGGCTTCGACCCAGTTTTGGTGGAGCCTGAGTCGAATAGGGGTTTTGGAAGCCTAAAAAATGGCTAAGTGTTGGGAAAGGTTTCGACCATGGGAATATTGAAACGCGCGCTGCAGTTGTTATACTAAGGCTGGAGGGAATTTCCAATGTTTGAAATTCAAATAGGAGCAGTTGTGAACGTGGGAACAGTTGAGGCCAAGGAGAAGGCGCCAAAGGGACACGTTTGAAGCAATAACCACCACTTAGTAGTTATTTCTTAGCACTATAAATAGGAGTTAGTTCTATGTAATAAGGGTGTTCATATTTTTGTACAAGTTACTCAAAGAAACTCAAAGTACCTGCGTGTAGAGAAACGAGTTCGTGAGAATGTACGTAATATAACACCACCCTTTATTTCTTCATTAATACAACTTATCTTCATCATGTTTAAGCTTCAAGCATTTACTTTCCATGTCTTTACGTTTTCCTGAATTTTACTTTTCATGTCAAATTTACTTAAAGTCTTGTTTTTAAACTTTCATTTAAACTTCCTGCATTTACTTTCGACTGCACATTTATATTCAAGCATTTACCTTTAAAGTCTTTATTTTCAAGAACGTGGAGTTCATCTTTATTTCTTGTCTTTTATCTTCAAAGTCTTTTATTTTTAAAGTCATTTATCTTTCCGCATATTTACTTTCGACATCACCTTTACATTCCAGTCTTTATTTTCAAGAACGTGGAGTTCATTGCATTTTATTTCAAAAGCTTTTACATTACTGCATTTACCTTCAAAGTCATTTATTTTCTTGCCCTTTACTTTCGACAGTCATTTACTCTTTCTGCACCTTTTACATTCAAGAACGTGGAGTTCAAGCACTTTTACATTTCTTGTTGTTTACTTTCGACAGTTATTTATCTTCCTGCACTTTTATTTTTCAAAGTCATTTACCTTTTTGTCTTTTACATTCGACGCCTTTAAATTCTGCATCATTTATTTACAGCCCTTTACATTTCCAAGCCTTTACTTTATCTACAAGTAGTCGAACGTGGAGTTCATGTAGTTTTCTTTTACTGTCGAACGTGGAGTTCAATTTACATTTCCTGCATTTATCATTGTCAGTTACATTTTCCCTTAAATTTAGCACATGTCCTAGGATTTGTGTGGTCGATCCTACAAGTTAGTCAGTTTTATTTAAAATTGATAGACCAGAGGTTGTTTACCAAAATTCACAGTAAACAAATTGGCACGCCCAGTGGGACCTAGTGCTAAGATTTATACTTTTTGTTAACCTTATCTTTCTTGGTGAAGAAATACTTTTGTTGTATGTAATTGAGAAGTGGGAAGTTAGCCACAATAAACGAAGGAATACCAAAGAAAAGATACACTAAGAGAATGGCAACTAATGCCAACCAACAAGTTGATCCTTCAGGGAGTATTTCAAACACTCAGTCGAGTAGCAGTATGGGGTCTCAAAGCACACCATCACCAGTGTCTTCGACAGGAGGACAGACGTCACCTCCATTAGTAGTGTCTGAACCAGGATCAACATGCACAAAATTATATACTCAACCTGTGCTAGAATACATAGGACCACAAAGTCCTAATTCACCAACACCCCCAGGAGGAAATTCAGTGTACCGGCATCTCCCTCCTCCAGGTTTTCCACATCCAGGGTCAAGGAGTCAACCCTATGGTATGCCTACATCAATGATGCAAAATCTACAGAATGCGCCACCTGTATTTTTAGAGAACGTAGTGTCTTCGCCATTACAAGGATCAGGATCAGGGGGTCAAAACAATCAGAGTATAGGTGTTGGTTACTCCGTGCAAGCACCTAGTCTTACAAATACATCCATAAATTGTTTGAGACAGCAGATGGATGAAAGTAACATGCAAATGGTGCATACGTTGTCTCAGACAATGGGAGAAGTTTTTCAACCCTTGATTCAGAATACGACTCAAACTAACCAACAATTGGCTACACAATTGGCACGCATGGCTGATTTCATGGGAGTACCAGCGGTGGATCAAAGAGCAACTGTTGTCGAAGATATCCCAAGACGTCATCCACGTCATGGACCCGAGGTGAACTTGGAAGATCAAGAGATGATTTATCATTTTAGAGTCGAACCACTAAGAAACCAGATGCCAATCCAGATGGAGGAAGAGCCAGTAGTGATGGTGAACAGGAACCAAAATGCTGATCAATTACTTAGACAGGTTCGACATCAAAATCAAGCAGAAGAAAATAATCTTGCAGCCATGGTGGAAAGGATAATGACCAGAAATGGTGTGAATCTTGGCATCACAAGGCCAAATTATACTTCGCCTATAGTGGATTATATTCTCCAAGCAGAATTACCCCCTAGGACGAAAGTTCCAAAGTTCAGCAAGTTTTCAGGAGATACTACTGAATCTACTGTCGAACATGTGGCTAGATATTTGATTGAAGCAGGCGAAATTGCAACTGACGAAAGCCTCGGAATCAAATACTTCCCAAGTTCCCTTACCAAGAATGCCTTCACATGGTTTACTACTTTGCCTCCAAATTCCATATACAATTGGACCCAGTTAGAGCGTTTGTTTCATGAACAGTTCTACATGGGGCAAACTAAGATTAGTTTGAAAGAATTGGCTAGCATCAAATGCAAAGTTACTGAGCCAATTGATGATTACCTGAATAGGTTTCGACTTCTTAAAGCCAGGTGCTTTACACAAGTGCCAGAACATGATTTGGTCGAAATGGCTGCTGGGGGTCTTGATTATTCCATTAGGAAGAAATTAGATACCCAATATCTTAGAGATATGGCCCAATTGGCTGATAGAGTTCGACAACTAGAAAGGCTGAAAGAGGAAAAGGTTAAATTCAGCAGGGGTAAAAAAGTAGCCTTTGTCGAATGTAATGAAGATGTGGAGAATTTGTATGATGAAACATCCTATTTCGACGGAAATGAGGTTGACATTGCTGAGTTAAAGCAAGGTCCACCTTATGCCTGCAAATTATTAGCTCCTTCAAATGGAAAAAATCCTGTCGAATCTAACGACAAATTTCCTAAGAAAACATACACTTTCGACGTCACTAAATGTGACGAAATTTTTGATTTGTTAGTTAAAGATGGGCAAATGATAGTGCCTGCTGGTGCTAAGATGCCACCTTTAGAACAAAGAAAGAAAAGAGGTTTTTGTAAGTACCATAATTTTTTGGGTCATAAAACTTCTAAATGTTTTCTTTTCAGGGATTTGGTGCAGAATGCTATCCAAGAAGGAAGGCTGAAGTTTGGTGACAAAGGCAAAGCCCATATGAAAATTGACTCTGACCCATTGCAAGTTGCAGAGGCTAACTACACAGAGCCTCACGAGGTCCAAATGGTCGAAGCCACAGAAGGATTTGATCAGTCAGTCAACATGGTGGAGGTTACTGAGGACTTCGCCACCAATTCTGTGATAACTGAAGGTTTTAGTAAGGCTGCAAATGGCCTGAATGTTGATGGTACCAGTCTAATGTTGGTGACCAAAGAAACTGCTGATAAGTTTGTTGAAATGGATAATGCTGCCAAGGTTTTGGATATGGCAGTGAGTGGATTGAAGATAAATGCCACTGAAAGTATTAACATGGTCGAATTGGTTGAAGAATCTGATTCTAGCTCAGATAGCATCAGCACCAATGAGGCTATGGGCAGAAATGCCCCCAAAGTCCAAGTTGTTAAAGAATTGGAAGATGACATGCTATTGGTAGGAGAGATGATAGACATGGATGGTTGTTTGGTGGAAAACTGGATATGTATGGCTGCTGAACAGTTTTTCAAGATGTCTCCTAATGTCGAAAAGGTTAATGCTGAAGAAATGGTTGAAGTTGAAAAAGCTGCTTGGCAAGAAGCTTCCCAAAAAGCTGCAAAAGCAGCAGCAAGTGGTGGGTGTCTGGCGAAGACCACTGAAAGTCTTGAAGCTAATTTCTCCAAGATGCGCTTAAAGGATATAATTGATGTCAATATGGTCGAAATTACAGATCAAAAAGCTGAACAAGTGAGTAAGGCAGATGAACAAGAAGAGTGCAACAAAATAGCTTATCCTAAGCAAGAGGAGACAATTGTGGATTTTTTGCACCGTTGCCAGAAGAAAGGTTCTGGAGTAATGCTATGTCCTAGATGCAGCGCCATTTTTGATGAGAAAGCTGCCCACAAGTTAGAAGGTGTCAAAAAAGCTGTGGAAGCTGGGGGCAGAAGGTAAATAAAGGTCCCAGAAGTTTTGACCATAGACGACTTTCGACAGGATTGAAAAACTAAGTACCAGGAGTTAGGCTAGGTACATTCAAATCAGCTACGAATGTGCCAACAGGTAGTTGGATCAAGCCTATCGAAGGAAGAGGACAGAAGAAGAAGTGCGAGAAATTTGATGTGGAAAGAGGTTCTTCATTTGAGTATAGAAAAGAGAACCATACCACCAACAAGTCAGCATACATTTCTCAAAATTACAAGGGTAAAAATCCCATGTCTAGATCACAATGGCGAAGAGAGCAACATAGGCGAAAGGCTATCAGGGAGACTCAGGTACAAGGAGAGTCAAGCACCAATATTGATAATCAAGCTGGGACAATTGAGAAGATGCCCATAAGGCAAAAGCTATTCAATGTTCAGCCAGAGAAGAAAGTTGAAGATGATGAGAATATGACTGATAATTTCGACAGTGAGTCAGCAACTTCTCTAGATATTCTTGTGAATGTGGTATCAGTGATGCCAAAAGAATTTGGTCAAGTTTTAGAGGTCGAAGACTTGGATCATGAATAATGGGTGCGTCGAAGAACAAAATGCTTTTTTTGAACGCCCCACAAAGGCAATGAAGGGTCATCTGAAGCCTCTCTACATTACTGGCAAAGTAGAAAATGTTCCTGTTAACAAAATCTTGGTGGATTGTGGTGCAACTGTTAATTTAATGCCAAGATTTTTGCTGAGCAAGATTGGGAAGTTTGAGACTGATACCAAACCGCACAACATGGTTCTGTCGAACTATGAAGGGAAAGTTGGTTCCACTATAGGAGTGATTCAAGTGGATCTTACTGTGGGAACCATTACCAGACCAACAGTGTTTATGGTCGTTGAGACGAAAGCTAACTACAATCTACTCTTGGGTAGGGAGTGGATTCATGGAATAGGTGTTGTACCGTCATCTATGCATCAAAGAATCACCATTTGGAGACTAGATGGGATAGTTGAAAATATTGAAGCTGATCAAGGGTACTTTAAGGTGTCTATTAATCATGTGGATAGTAGACAGTTCGAGAAACATTTGGCGAACATTGCTCCATGTCCTCCAGCCGACTTTGAGTTTACGCCTGATGAAGAAACGTTTTATTCATTGTATTTACACCCTGTCGAAGGTTTTAGATAGGACAGGGAAGTACCAGGAGGAAGGTTGCCATGCTTAGGCTCACCTCCAATAGAGCCCACAGGATGAGGAAATGAATTCAGTGATCATGACTGAGTTCGAAGCTTTAAAAAGAATTTCGGCCTATGTGGCTGAAACAAAACTACAAGCGGCTTTGGAAGCTGCCAATGACTATATGGCTGGCGAAGCCATTTCTTATTTTTATCAAGAAAGTCCTGGTAAGGACTTCGACCCAAAACCTCCAGCTAAGGTTGAAACTGGAGAGCAAAGCCAGAGGCTCGACGCCATCTATGAAGATGAGCCTTTGGGATTTGAGAAGGATCCGTTGGCAAATAATATCAAAATGCTAGCACAAGATACTTTATAAGAAGTTGACCTCAGTGGGGGGACAACCAAAAGGCCTGCCTACATCAGTGTCAACCTTGATCCCCAGTTGAAGGTTGAAGTGGTTCAGTTGTTGAAAGAGTTCAAGGACTGCTTCGCCTGGGATTATGATGAGATGCCTGGTTTGAGCAGGGAGTTGGTCGAACACAGGTTATCTATGACACCTGGAAAAAAACCAGTAAAGCAGAATCCAAGACGGTTTGCACCAGAGATATTGTCAAAGATCAAAGAGGAAGTCGAAAGATTGCTTCATTGCAAATTCATTCGCACGACAAGGTATGTCGAATGGTTGGCTAATATAGTACCTGTTATTAAAAAGAATGGGTCTTTGAGAGTTTGCATTGATTTTAGAGATTTAAACTCTGTAACTCCTAAAGATGAATATTCAATGCCAGTAGCAGAAATGTTAATAGATTCTGCAGCAGGACATGAATATCTTAGTATGCTGGATGGATATTCTGGCTATAACCAAATATTCATTGCTGAGGAAGATGTTCATAAAACTGCTTTTAGATGCCCTGGAACCTTAGGCACCTATGAATGGGTAGTGATGCCTTTTGGTCTAAAAAATGCTGGTCACACTTATCAAAGGGCGATGAATTCAATCTTCCATGATTTTATAGACACATTCATGCAAATTTACATTGATGATATTGTGATAAAATCTATTTCTGGGAAGAGTCACATTGACCATCTTCAACAGTCATTTGAAAGGATGAGAAAATATGGTCTTAAAATGAATCCTCTCAAATGTGCTTTTTGTGTGCAGGCAGGGGATTTCCTAGGCTTTGTGGTCCACAAGAAAGGGATTGAAATAAATCAGAATAAAACCAAAGCCATAATGGAGGCGAAAGCGCCATCAACTAAAAAGGAGTTGCAATCATTGCTGGGCAAGATCAACTTCTTAAGAAGGTTTATATCCAACCTGAGTGGCAAAACACAAGCCTTTTCGCCATTGCTTCGTTTCAACAAAGATGGTTTTGAGTGGGGGCAATTACAGCAGGAAGCCTTCGACAAAATCAAGGAGTACCTAAGCCACCCTCAAATTCTTTCACCACCTTGTAGAAACAAGAGTATGAGATTGTATATAGCTGCATCAGATAAAACTCTAGGGAGCATGTTAGCTCAGGAGGATGAAAATGGAGTCGAAAGAGCCATTTATTACCTTAGTCGAGTTTTAAATGATGCAGAAACTAGGTATAGCATGATTGAAAAGTTATGTTTATGCTTGTATTTCTCTTGTACTAAATTGAAGCAATATATAAAACCAATTGATGTGTATGTTTCTTCTCACTTTGATGTTGTAAAACATATGTTATCTAAGCCTATTTTGCATAGTCGAATTGGCAAATGGGCATTAGCATTAACAGAATTTTCTCTAACATATCAACCTTTAAAAGCTGTGAAAGGGCAAATAGTTGCAGACTTTATAGTTGACCACTCCATAAATGAAAATGATTTGAATTATGTTGAATTAAAATCCTGGAAGTTATAATTTGATGGATCAAGTCATAAAAATGGAACAGGAGTGGGAATATACATTATTTCTCCTGAAAAAATTCCAACAAAATTCAAGTACAAGGTCGAAGGACCTTGCTCTAACAATGAGGATGAATATGAAGCATTAATTGCTGGCCTTGAAATTTTGTTATAATTGGGGGCAACTAGAGTCGAAATAATGGGAGACTCAGAATTGGTTATAAAACAAATCACAAAGGAATATAAATGTGTTAAAGAAAATCTCATTATGTACTTTGTGATAGCCAATAGATTATTAAAGAAATTTGAGGTAGTGGCCATCCAACACATACCTAGAATAGAGAATCAAGTTGCTAATGACTTGGCTCAAATTGCCTCTGGATACAAGGTGTCGAAGGAAAACCTTCAAGAAGTAATTGAAGCAAGAGGTAAAGTGGTGGCTGTTGGATTGTGCCCATCAGACTTAGAAACAACTAAGCTTGGATGCATAGATGGCGAAAATTTTGAAATTTTTACTACAGATAATTTGACAGATGAAGATTGGAGGAAGCCTATAGTTGAATATTTGCAAAATCCAACGGCTTCGACAGAGCAAAAAATCAGGTATCAAGCTTTAAGCTATGTACTTTTGGGTAATGAATTGTTTAAAAAGACCCCTGAGGGAGTCTTATTGAAATGCCTTAGTGAAGCAGAGGTATATTTGGCTCTTTCGACAGTACATAGTGGGGCATGTGGAGCACACCAAGTTGGCTAGAAGATGAAATGCTTGTTGTTTCAACAAGGCACGTATTGGCCTACTATGCTGAAAGATTGCATAGAATTTGCTAAGGGTTGCCAAGAATGTCAAATTCATGCTGGCATACAGCATATCCCTGCAAGTGAATTACATTCCATAGTGAAACCATGGCCTTTCAGAGGATGGACTTTGGATATAGTGGGAGAGATTCGACCAGCATCTTCAAAGAACCAAAGATATATTTTGGTGGGAATTGATTATTTCACCAAGTGGATTGAAGCAATACCACTGGCGAATATAGGTCAAGAAGATGTTATTGAATTCATTCAAAATAACGTTATTTATAGATTTGGTATTCCTGAAACAATCACTACGGATCAAGGATCAGTGTTTACTGGTCGAAAGATGTAGGAGTTTGCCAAAGAAATAGGTTTTAAGTTATTGACTTCTACACCTTATTATGCTCAGGCCAATGAGCAGGTCGAAGCTGCCAATAAGGTAGTGATTGGACTAATTAAGAAGCATGTGGGAAAGAGGCCTAGAAATTGGCACAAGACATTAGACCAAGTTCTTTGGGCATGTCGAACATCCCCTAAAGAGGCTACTAATACTACCCCATTTCGACTTACTTTTGGTCATGATGCAGTATTGCCTGTTGAGATTTATTTACAATCTATAAGAGTTCAAAGACATCATGAGATTCCCTATGAGGATTATTGGGAAATGATGATGAATGAATTAGTGGATTTGGATGAAGAAAGGCTTAGAGCCTTGGAGTTGTTAAGAAGACAAAAGAAAAGGGTCGAAGAATCCTACAACAAATGGGTTAAGTCTAAATCTTTTGCATGTGGGGATTTAGTTTGGAAAGTGATTTTACCTATGGATCAAAAGGATAGAACATTAGGCAAATGGTATCCTAAGTGGGAAGGTCCATTCCAAGTCATACAAGTTTTCCCTAATGGAGCCTATAAAGTTGAAGAGTTGGACAAAGATAAGAGAGTCTTGAAAGTAAATGGCAAGTATTTGAAAAAATATAAGCCTATGTTGCAAGAGATTCATATTAAAACGTAAGTTTTATTTTAAGAAAGGAAAGCCAAAATAGGCCAACTCAGGCTAATATGGCATACAAAGCAAAGTAGAATCAACATAACATCTTTCAAAGATAGGAAGGATTATTCATAATCTCTCCAGTCAATGGATTTGAGGAAGTCCATATAATCTGCATCTGGTTCATCATCAAAGTCCTGGGTGTTGGAGCGTCATTTCTTAGAGATCTTCATTTTAGTTTCTCTCTTCTTAGCTTGAGAGGTTGCTCCAATAGAGGCTTCAGGTTTCTTTGTTGCCTCCATATTTTTTGTTTCCTCAACTGCCTTTACCTTTCCAGCCATTTTCTTGGCTGATGATTTCTCTGAATTGTTCATGTTTGCTTCTATGCAAAACTTGGTCATGTGGAAGAGAATTTATAGAGGCGAAGTATTGATTGGATTGGCCAGTCAAACGGTGAAACCATGTGAATTATTCTTGGAAGTATGCCTAAGGGCTATGCTATAAATGTCAGTTTAAAGCTAGAGGCTTACGCCTTGGAGTTTAAAGCTGAAAAGTTTGGCTTTCCAAGAAAAAGATAGAATGCCTTAATTGCAAATTTGACTTAGATGTGAGGCAATAAATAAAATGCATCATAATATAATATGGGTCGAAAGCAGTTAATGGCGAAATACTAACGATTGATTACTCAAAGTACCCGCGTGTAGAGAAACGAGTTCGTGAGAATGTACGTAGCTTGGATGCATAGATGGCGAAAATTTTGAAATTTTTGCTATAGATAATTTGACAGATGAAGACTGGAGGAAGCCTATAGTTGAATATTTGCAAAATCCAACGGCTTCGACAGAGCAAAAAATCAGGTATCAAGCTTTAAGCTATGTACTTTTGGGTAATGACTTGTTTAAAAAGACCCCTGAGGGAGTCTTATTGAAATGCCTTAGTGAAGCAGAGGCATATTTGGCTCTTTCGACAGTACATAGTGGGGAATGTGGAGCACACCAAGTTGGCCAGAAGATGAAATGGTTGTTGTTTCGACAAGGCATGTATTGGCCTACTATGCTGAAAGATTGCATAGAATTTGCTAAGGGTTGCCAAGAATGTCAAATTCATGCTGGCATACAGCATATCTCTGCAAGTGAATTACATTCCATAGTGAAACCATGGCCTTTCAGAGGATGGGCTTTGGATATAGTGGGAGAGATTCGACCAGCATCTTCAAATAACCAAAGATATATTTTGGTGGGAATTGATTATTTCACCAAGTGGATTGAAGTAATACCACTTTGAATTCATTCAAAATCACATTATTTATAGATTTGGTATTCCTGAAACAATCACTACGGATCAAGGATCAGTGTTTACTGGTCGAACGATGCAGGAGTTTGCCAAAGAAATAGGTTTTAAGTTATTGACTTCTACACCTTATTATGCTCAGGCCAATGGGCAGGTCGAAGCTGCCAATAAGGTAGTGATTGGACTAATTAAGAAGCATGTGGGAAAGAGGCCTAGAAATTGGCACAAGACATTAGACCAAGTTCTTTGGGCATGTCGAACATCCCCTAAAGAGGCTACTAATACTACCCCATTTCGACTTACTTTTGGTCATGATGCAGTATTGCCTGTTGAGATTTATTTACAATCTATAAGAGTTCAAAGACATCATGAGATTCCCTCTGAGGATTATTGGGAAATGATGATGAATGAATTAGTGGATTTGGATGAAGAAAGGCTTAGAGCCTTGGAGTTGTTAAAAAGACAAAAGAAAAGGGTCGAAGAATCCTACAACAAATGGGTTAAGTCTAAATCTTTTGCATGTGGGGATTTAGTTTGGAAAGTGATTTTACCTATGGATCGAAAGGATAGAACATTAGGCAAATGGTATCCTAAGTGGGAAGGTTCATTCCAAGTTATACAAGTTTTCTCTAATGGAGCCTATGAAGTTGAAGAGTTGGACAAAGATAAGAGAGTCTTGAAAGTAAATGGCAAGTATTTGAAAAAATATAAGCCTATGTTGCAAGAGATTCATATTAAAACGTAAGTTTTATTTTAAGAAAGGAAAGCCAAAATAAGCCAACTCAGGCTAATATGGCATACAAAGCAAAGGAGAATCAACATAACATCTTTCAAAGATAGGAAAGATTATTCATAATCTCTCCAGTCAATGGATTTGAGGAAGTCCATATAATCTGCATCTGGTTCATCATCAAAGTCCTGGGTGTTGGAGCGTCCTTTCTTAGAGATCTTCATTTTAGTTTCTCTTTTCTTGGCTTGAGAGGTTGCTCCAATAGAGGCTTCAGGTTTCTTTGTTGCCTCCATCTTTTATGTTTCCTCAACTGCCTTTACCTTTCCAGCCATTTTCTTGGCTGATGATTTCTCTGAATTGTTCATGTTTGCTTCTATGCAAAACTTGGTCATGTGGAAGAGAATTTATAGAGGCGAAGTATTGATTGGATTGGCCAGTCAAACGGTGAAACCATGTGAATTATTCTTGGAAGTATGCCTGAGGGCTATGCTATAAATGTCAGTTTAAAGCTAGAGGCTTATGCCTTGGAGTTTAAAGCTTAAAAGTTTGGTTTTCCAAGAAAAAGATAGAATGCCTTAATTGCAAATTTGACTTAGATGTGAGGCAATAAATAAAATGCATTATAATATAATATGGGTCGAAAGCAGTTAATGGCGAAATACTAACGATTGATTACTCAAAGTACCCGCGTGTAGAGAAACGAGTTCGTGAGAATGTACGTAGCTTGGATACATAGATGGCGAAAATTTTGAAATTTTTGCTATAGATAATTTGACAGATGAAGACTGGAGGAAGCCTATAGTTGAATATTTGCAAAATCCAACGGCTTCTACAGGGCAAAAAATCAGGTATCAAGCTTTAAGCTATGTACTTTTGGGTAATGAATTGTTTAAAAAGACCCCTGAGGGAGTCTTATTGAAATGCCTTAGTGAAGCAGAGGCATATTTGGCTCTTTCGACAGTACATAGTGGGGCATGTGGAGCACACCAAGTTGGCCAGAAGATGAAATGGCTGTTGTTTTGACAAGACACGTATTGGCCTACTATGCTGAAAGATTGCATAGAATTTGCTAAGGGTTGCCAAGAATGTCAAATTCATGCTGGCATACAGCACATCCCTGCAAGTGAATTACATTCCATAGTGAAACCATGGCCTTTCAGAGGATGGGCTTTGGATATAGTGGGAGAGATTCGACCAGCATCTTCAAAGAACCAAAGATATATTTTGGTGGGAATTGATTATTTCACCAAGTGGATTGAAGCAATAGCACTGGCGAATATAGGTCAAGAAGATGTTATTGAATTCATTCAAAATCACATTATTTATAGATTTGGTATTCCTGAAACAATCACTACGGATCAAGGATCAGTGTTTACTGGTTGAAAGATGCAGGAGTTTGCCAAAGAAATAGGTTTTAAGTTATTGACTTCTACACCTTATTATGCTCAGGCCAATGGGCAGGTCGAAGCTGCCAATAAGGTAGTGATTGAACTAATTAAGAAGCATGTAGGAAAGAGGCCTAGAAATTGGCACAAGACATTAGACCAAGTTCTTTGGGCATGTCGAACATCCCCTAAAGAGGCTACTAATACTACCCCATTTCGACTTACTTTTGGTCATGATGCAGTATTGCCTGTTGAGATTTGTTTACAATCTATAAGAGTTCAAAGACATCATGAGATTCCCTCTGAGGATTATTGGGAAATGATGATGAATGAATTAGTGGATTTGGATGAAGAAAGGCTTAGAGCCTTGGAGTTGTTAAGAAGACAAAAGAAAAGGGTCGAAGAATCCTACAACAAAAGGGTTAAGTCTAAATCTTTTGCATGTGGGGATTTAGTTTGGAAAGTGATTTTGCCTATGGATCGAAAGGATAGAACATTAGGCAAATGGTCTCCTAAGTGGGAAGGTCCATTCCAAGTCATACAAGTTTTCTCTAATGGAGCCTATGAAGTTGAAGAGTTGGACAAAGATAAAAGAGTCTTGAAAGTAAATGGCAAGTATTTGAAAAAATATATGCCTATGTTGCAAGAGATTCATATTAAAACGTAAGTTTTATTTTAAGAAAGGAAAGCCAAAATAGGCCAACTCAGGCTAATATGGCATACAAAGCAAAGGAGAATCAACATAACATCTTTCAAAGATAGGAAGGATTATTCATAATATCTCCAGTCAATGGATTTGAGGAAGTCCATATAATCTGCATCTGGTTCATCATCAAAGTCCTAGGTGTTGGAGCGTCCTTTCTTAGAGATCTTCATTTTAGTTTCTCTCTTCTTGCCTTGAGAGGTTGCTCCAATAGAGGCTTCAGGTTTCTTTGTTGCCTCCATCTTTTTTGTTTCCTCAACTGCCTTTACCTTTCTAGCCATTTTCTTGGCTGATGATTTCTCTAAATTGTTCATGTTTGCTTCTATGCAAAACTTGGTCATGTGGAAGAGAATTTATAGAGGCGAAGTATTGATTGGATTGGCCAGTCAAACGGTGAAACCATGTGAATTATTCTTTGAAGTATGCCTGAGGGCTATGCTATAAATGTCAGTTTAAAGCTAGAGGCTTATGCCTTGGAGTTTAAAGCTGAAAAGTCTGGCTTTCCAAGAAAACGATAGAATGCCTTAATTGCAAATTTGACTTAGATGTGAGGCAATAAATAAAATGCATCATAATATAATATGGGTCAAAAGCAGTTAATGGCGAAATACTAACGATTGATTAATCAATGCCAAAGGCATAAAACTGTCATTACATAAAGGCCTGAAAAGGCCAAGAAACAAATGATTGGTTGAGCAAATAAAGGTCTTGAAAGCATCAGAAGGGAAGCCTAGACTCCAACTGGGCAAAGGTTTCTATGTGATGTTTGAGGCGAGCATTGCACAAGGATTCATCAAGTTTGGTTTTGGAAAACTATTTCTCAAGTTTTTGGGCTTCCTCAATACGATCCATGGCATGTTTCATTTCCCTAGCCATCTCAGTGGTGTCGAAATTCTGCAAATCACGGTTGCGTTTTTCAGCATTCTCAATTTTAGCTTGTAACTCAGTGATTTGCTGCTTCCAGGCTTCAATATTCTTCTGATTGGAGGCTATTTCATTTTGTGTTTTCTTTTGTTCAGCCTCTATACTTTCGACCTTCTCATATGACTCATTTGCACCACACCAAGCTGAAATCTCAAGACCAGATGTTTCCTCTATGGTATTCCTGATAGATGGAAGCAGCTTTATCTCTGCAGCTATTTGGTTCACCACAATAGTTAACTCTATCAGAAAACCAGAAACGTCTAGATTAAGAGTGGTGAGTTCAAGCATTTCAAGGGTATCCTTCTGATAAGTGGTTGCAGATGGGTCTGAGGCCAAAATTCTGTGAATGTCCCCCCTGAAGAATATTTTCTTTATGGCTTGGAGGATTGGTTTGGAGAAATCATCTGATGCTGGAGTCAAAGAGACAGAAGAAGAAGAACCATACTTCTGCCCGAGTATTAATTTGGAATACTCACGTGGGTTCGACCACTTGAGTGCTGTCAGTGAGTCTCCAGGAGGTGGAATGTTACCCAGGGTTTGCTGGACCACAGGCGAAGGAGTATGGTGGGGATTAGGATCAGTTTGTTCTTCTTCCTCCTCTTCTTCTGATTCTTCTCCTTCTTCATCTTTTTCTTCTTCGACTACCATTTCTTCGTCAGGCTCTTCAGCAGTTGGTCGAATATTCTCCTGGTCATCAGCTGGTGTAGGATGTGGTTCATTTGTCTCCTCAGGCGCAGTTTGACCAGGATTGTCGTTGTGTATTTGAACTTCAGGTTCATTTCTTTCTTCTTCAAGCAATTGATCATTATCCATGAAGTTAGCCAGGTTGAAAAGTGGTGTACTTAAGGCATCATCGTCATCAGAATTGGCGCCATCAGCTTGTGCGTTTTAAGTAGCGGTTTGAACTGGTGGTGTGGTGTGTTCTGCAGAATGTGGATTAGGTTGATTGATCTCACTCAAACCAGAGCCAATATCAGAAGATGGGTGATAAGTTGGGTCACCTTGGCTGTTGAGGAGCGTGGTGGTGAAGCTTCCTGCAGTCGGTTGAGGAGTGGGATTGTTAATTATGTTGGTGGCGAAATTGCCTGAAGCTGGTTGAGGATCAGGATTATTGATTATGTTTGCCTAAAGAACACAAGCGGAGAAAATGAGATTGAAAGAATTTGGGCGAAAGACGTCAGTATAATGAAAAAATGGTGCACATACCTGAGCTTGTACAGCAGCAGGACTTGAGTTATCACTCCCATGGTCACCAAGAGGTGTTCTCAAGGCCACCGTGGAAGGTTATTTTTCGACACCACTTGTTGTGGATGCCTTTTCAAGTATTTTGGCCACCTTCGAAGGAGGTGGGCCAGCAGGTCCAGATGCTTTGATTGGTTTTCTTCTTTTCTTTGTAAGAACCTCCTCAGGAGATTCATCTGAAGCATCTGAAGATATAACAACAGCTGGGGCATCCTTTTTACCTTTCTTTGAAGGTGTTGGAGGTTTTCGACCAGTCTGAAGAGGCAATGCAAATATAAGAAAGAAATTCATATAGTAAAAGCGTAAATAGGGGATGTGAAATATACCTGTGTACTCTCTGGTTCTTTGCCACTTTGTGAGGTAGCAGCCCTAGTTGAAGCAGTTTTCCTAGGCACAGCTGAAAGACAGTAAAAATTATTACAAGTTAATGATTACGTGGTTAGTTATAAAGCCATGGATTAAGGGTTTCGAACCTTCATATATTTCAGATTCGACACGAACGTCTTGAATTCCTATATGAAGGTGTCCTTTAAAACTGTCTAACATATGCTTAGTCGGAACCACTCGTTGGGCCTTTGGCTGAGACTGCAGTCGAAGAAGTTTTAAATGCTCCCCACAGACAAACCAATCTGGAAATGGAGGGGCAAGCGCCACTCCAAAATCAGCATTAGGCAGTCGAGGGAATTTTGGAGGAAAAAGTTTAAAAGCTACCTCATAACATTTCTCACGAGGGACGTTTGGAGGAATTTTTAGTTGATCCAGATTTTCTAGAAATTTTCTCTTTAGAGTGACAGCAGCCTCATGAATGGTTCGACTAAGATCATCTGGTCGATAGATAGTTTCAAAGTATTTTTGAAAAGCCTGTATTTCTTTGATGTGAGTAAACTTACTCTTTTTCGTCTTGTACTGCACATTGAGAAAAGCTTGGTCAAGTAATGAAGAAAATGTAGCCACATCAAGAAAGTACTCACTATAGTGCTTCGACCACCATTGGTGGAATGATGAAGTGCATAGAAAAGAAGGCTAAAAAAACACAGGATAGAGGACTTTTCTTTTCTCATTCCGGTTGTCGAGTGTAATGGAGACATTTTCCTCGTCGAAGCAGGCAGTGTGAAGAATTACTTGGCCCTTTTTCTCATACAAGCATTGAGGAAAGCTCTGGGCCAGCCAAAACTGTCGAGAGACAAGGTTTGGTTGATAGGCAATCAATGCTGACAAACCTCTCCCTAAGTTCAACCTGTGGATAAAGAATCTGGGAATAAAAAAGGCTTCCTAGATAGCAACAGATCCTTGATCAAGAGTTTGGTGAGGATTTAGAAATGGCCTTTTAAACCACACAGAGCCGTATCTTCTTTGAGCAAAAGGTGCCATGCTAGGAGTGAACTCATAGCGCTTGGCAAACATCATAATATAACTGGTAAAGGCCCTTTGAAGGGTTTCACCATCATCATTGGGAGTGAGTTTCGCCAGACGCGTCCCTTCGACACTCCTTTCCCTGATTTCAGCAGAGGCTTCATCAACTAGGCCTTTTCTGGGGAGGCTAGCCTCAAATGTAGCATTAAGCCACAATTGAAGTAGCCAAAGAGTCCCACTCAAGTGTATAGGACCTTGGGCCTCCACATTTCTAAGTCGAGAAGCCCCTTCGCTGATAGACTCATAAAGTTTCGCCAGGATGAGTTCACTCAAGCAGGTTCCTCTGTTGTTGTGAAGTTGATTCGCCAGGGACAGGTACTTCTTAGCTACCTGCAAAGATTTTGTACAGAAAACATGTCTCGACAGCCAGACTGTGAGAAAAGCAATATGTTCTTCATCAGACACTTTGTCATCTTCTTGTTTAAAGTGGTGTTTAATGAAGAGAGTGTGTGTAAGTTTAGAGCCTGAAATATTGATGGTGTCTTCAGCATCAACATCAGGGTAATAGGTAAGGCCATCTGGGCGAAGCCCTGTGATGGCAGCTACATCGAACAAGGTTGGGGTAACCATTCAACATGGCAGATGGAAGGTATAATGGGTGTTGTTCCAAAAGTATAAGGACGCTGCCAACATGTTCAGACAATATGGTATGCTGGTCTTCGACAGCATAAGAAGGTCATAAATCCCTATATTCTTCCAATGTTCAGCTTTGACCTTCTCCATCTTCGCCATCTATTGGTCAAATTCCTTCAAGGGGTTGACAGCTCTTACCAGCCTGGTGCCACCAGTGAGATAGCCAACGTTGATTTTGGGCAGGGGGATTTCTTCAGGAGAGGTTTCAGCAGCAGCGTTGATTTTGGGAAAACTTTTTTGCCCTAACGGCCTTGTTTTCTGGTAAGAGGGGAGAAACTCACTTAGTTTCTCATTAGAAATGTCAACATCAGCTAGAGGACCAGACAGTGCATAAGGTTTGTCAGAAACGACTAAAGGAATCATTACCTGAGACTTATATATGGCTCGTGTTTCTTCAGTGGTGGGTTCCGGCATGCAACAGCGGTTATCAACTATTTGGGGGCCTGGGATATTAGCGAATGGAGGAATGGCTTGTTTAAATTGAGCAACCTTGCCTCTTTGAGCTTTCTTTGGTTGAGTATTGGTTTGGGAAGACGCCATTGTTGAAGAAGACGAAAATATGGTGTTTTTCTGGGTTTTGCATAAGAGAAACTGAAGAGAAGAAGATGAGAGTGTGGAAAGTTCACAAAGTGGTGGAAATGGGTATTTATAGATGTTTGAAAATCCCAAGAGCCTTGGATCTACCGTTGAAGTTGAGGAGTTAGTGGGATGCGTGTTCTTTTCCTGGAGACGTGATGAATGGTAGCAGTTATGTTTAGACTGCAAACATATATTTTCGAGAAAAGAGTTATGATGAGTGCGGCTGAAGAGAGGTTTAAGGGTTTGTCATGATGGCATGATGTCATAAGCGTGGGTCAAAGAAACTGAACAATTAAGCCATTAAGTAATTAGTGGGATATTCAGTTGAGGCCATGCAAACAAGCGTCGAAATGGTTATTATATCAAGGAATGAACTTCCTACCAATTCTGGCGAAAGGACATTCCTTGGGGGCAATTTGTTAACCCTCATTTTCGACGCTAGAAAAAATCAAAGCTATTTTAAGTTAAAAAATTATTTTTAACGTAAAGAAGGCTTCGACCCAGTTTTGGTGAAGCCTGAGTCGAATAGGGGTTTTGGAAGCCTAAAAAATGGCTAAGTGTTGGGAAAGGTTTCGACCATGGGAATATTGAAACGCGCGCTGCAGTTGTTATACTAAGGCTGGAGGGAATTTCCAATGTTTGAAATTCAAATAGGAGCAGTTGTGAACGTGGGAACAGTTGAGGCCAAGGAGAAGGCGCCAAAGGGACACGTTTGAAGCAATAACCACCACTTAGTAGTTATTTCTTAGCACTATAAATAGGAGCTAGTTCTATGTAATAAGGGTGTTCATATTTTTGTACAAGTTACTCAAAGAAACTCAAAGTACCCGCGTGTAGAGAAACGAGTTCGTGAGAATGTACGTAGTATAACACCACCCTTTATTTCTTCATTAATGCAACTTATCTTCATCATGTTTAAGCTTCAAGCATTTACTTTCCATGTCTTTACGTTTTCCTGAATTTTACTTTTCATGTCAAATTTACTTAAAGTCTTGTTTTTAAACTTTCATTTAAACTTCCTGCATTTACTTTCGACTGCACCTTTATATTCAAGCATTTACCTTTAAAGTCTTTATTTTCAAGAACGTGGAGTTCATCTTTATTTCTTGTCTTTTATCTTCAAAGTCTTTTATTTTTAAAGTCATTTATCTTTCTGCATATTTACTTTCGACAGCACCTTTACATTTCAGTCTTTATTTTCAAGAACGTGGAGTTCATTACATTTTATTTTCAAAAGCTTTTACATTACTGCATTTACCTTCAAAGTCATTTATTTTCTTGCCCTTTACTTTCGACAGTCATTTACTCTTTCTGCACCTTTTACATTCAAGAACGTGGAGTTCAAGCACTTTTACATTTCTTGTTGTTTACTTTCGACAGTTATTTATCTTTCTGCACTTTTATTTTTCAAAGTCATTTACCTTTTTGACTTTTACATTCGACGCCTTTAAATTCTGCATCATTTATTTACAGCCCTTTACATTTCCAAGCCTTTACTTTATCTGCAAGTAGTCGAACGTGGAGTTCATGTAGTTTTCTTTTACTGTCGAACGTGGAGTTCAATTTACATTTCTTGCATTTATCATTGTCAGTTACATTTTCCCTTAAATTTAGCACATGTCCTAGGATTTGTGTGGTCGATCCTGCAAGTTAGTCAGTTTTATTTAAAATTGATAGACTAGAGGTTGTTTACCAAAATTCACAGTAAACAATTAGTTGCCACACATGTACTCAAATGATGTAATGTCAAATGTTGTAATATCGATGATGTTTTTTGTTTATGGAAAAGTTATGGTTGTAGCTATGGTTGTCACTGTTATGGAAGAGTTATGGTTGTCACTGTTATGGAAAAGTTATGGTTGTAATTTCTATGAAATAATGTAGCAACTTGTATTGCCAATAAATATGTCATATTAATTGAAACAATTCGTTTAATTGAAATAAGTCCTATTAATCTTAAGTAATGTAGTCTTTGTGAAGTTCATAATAATTGAAACAAGTCCCAGTAATTGAAACAAGTCCCAGTAATTGAAATAGTACCTAGTAATTGAAATAACAACTCGTTTCATAGCAGTGATAAGACTGCATATAGTAGCAGCACAACAAGACAACATAATTCTGAATTAACAAGACAAATCATTTCATAGCAGTTATAAGACTGCATATAGTAGCAGCACAACAAGACAAATTATTTCTAAGTTAACAAGACAACTCGTTTCATAACATAAGACTGCATATAGTAGCAACACAATAAGACAACATAACAACAACTTTACATAACATAACAAGATTGCATAATTCATAGCAGGAGTTTAACAACATAATGTAGCAGCATCATAAGACTGCATAATTTACATAGCATGATAATGCAACATAAGTTTAACAAAAAGACCTTGAGGTTTTTGGTCATTACATAGCAACCTCACAAAACAACCATTACAAAGTTCATCAACATAACAAAAACTAAACTAAAACATATAACTATTCTTGGGTTGGTGGCGGTGCTTGCGACCCTCTGTCTATAACAGTTTGTCCCGATTCCTTGCCCGACTTGTCACCATTTTTTTAGCTTTTTTGTTGCCACCCTTAGGAACCGCTCTCTCCGCAGCTCACTTTCCTTTACATGTTCGCTAGTTATGGCCAAAACTCCCACATTTCTTGCACTTAACTGTTTGAAGAGTCCTAGGCAGTGTATTTCGTATCCTCGGTTCGTCATTTGCCTTGTTATGATTCTTCTTAGTATGACCGATGGATCTTCGCATGACTGGAGGGTTGATAGGGTGAGCAACATTAATAGGCCATAGTTGTGGGCCATTGGTTGGCATAATAATATGACTATAAGTAGCCAGTACCGTAGACTTCCTATACAAAATGACACAATGCTTTAGTAAGTGTTCAAAATAGATGTTAGTAAGTGAACATAAAATATGAGTAGGTGATACCTATAGAATGATGAAACGTAATCTTCAGGCTCCTTCTTGTTATACCATATGCATGCAATAACATGGCAGCATGGTATTCCACTTAAATCCCACTTCCTACAACCACATTTTTTTTGAAGTAAGTTCACAGCATAAGTCTCAACATCATTTGAAACTCCAAATATAGCAAAGTCATCATCTGAATGCCATGTTCCAATCCATCCTTCTGCTGCCCTCTTTGTTTTTTCCAAGACCTTTTGAATGTTAGGACTTGTAACACCTGTGTACCTACTCAATTTCTCCTTTTGCGTAGAGATTCTCACTGTTATGTAATGTTTGATTCCTTCAAGCAATGAAATGATTGGCTTGTCTCTATACTCTAAGATTGTATGATTGAAAGCCTCACACATATTGTTAACTTGCAAATCACACCCTGTAGTAGCATTGGGTAAAACGGTCATCCAATTAATGCCAACTTCAACACCTAAATTCAACTCATCAATTTCATCTTCCAAATCTTCATCCTCTTCCTCGTCATCCTCACTGCCCATGCTATAATCTGGATCTGTTTCACTCTCTTCATCTACTTCATCAACATTATCATGTACTCCATCAACACTAACCTCTTCATCTGCTCCATCAACATTATCATTTACTCCATCAACACTCTCTTCATCTTCTCCATCATTTGCTCCTTCAACATTTACTTCATCATTTGCTCACTCAACATTAACTTTATCATTTGCTACCTCGTCAACATTAACATTATCATCTACTCCCTCAACTTTATCCTCCTCAAAAATAACATCTTCAATACTAATTTCTTCAATTTTGTGTTCAACATATATATCAACTACCTTAAATCCCCTAACATCCTCCATTAACCTTAAGACATCATTATCATTGTTCAGAGGCCGAAGTCCACGAGAAAAAGAATAGTTAGGATTCCAATACCATAAACCCTTTATATTACAATACCCCTCACTCTTGATCAAATCTTAAATTTGCATATAGGACATCAAGTCCACATCCCAATCCCATCAACATACAATAAAACTGGATTCTGAACTAAGTGTCCCCGATGGTGTACTCTAAATCTGACACCTTGGGTATCAGAGGGCCTACAACAGTTAATAAACAAATCACAACACACACAAAAAAGGGACCACATCAAATAAAGACTAACAGGGACCACAAATAGAACACAACATTGCCAAAATAGGGACCACAACATATGCTAAACAGGGACCACACGAAATGCATCTACTACACGAACGAAGGATAGAACATAAAACATTAATGCAAAAGGACATTAACGCAAAACATATGCTAACATAGAACACTGTCAAAACATAGAATATTAACATAGAACATTAACGCAAAATTGCATCTACTACACACGTTGACATTAACGCAGAAGGATAAAACATAGAACAACATTTTAAAATTCCAGGACACGAACGAAGACGAGAGTGTTAGGGTTTTCAATTCAGAGTTGGGGGAAGAAACTTACCTCGACACGTGTAGACTGCTATTTTCGACGCACAATGGATTGATCATAAAACAAGAATAGTGGGAGTTGGTCGAAATGTTTCGACTTAGGATTTGGTGCTAAATTGAAAAGCCAGTCGAAGATGGTGTGGAAACAAGAACAAGTTGTTTGAATTTTTCTAAGTAATAAAGAAGTTCATTTTTCAATGGTTTGGCTTGGACGACTATTTCGACAGATAATTTGAAATTCAAAATTGAGAGGGAGATGCAGTTTAAAAGAGCAGACGCATGGAGCATATCAAAGCAAGGAAGCATGCAAGACACCATTTGTCACATTTAGGGGAAATGACTGTTATTGACAGTTATTTTATTTGTATATAAATAGGTAGTCCTAGTAGGAAAAAAGGGTGTGCATTTCAAAATTGTACAATTTATTTCAAATTACTCAAAGTAACCGTGTGAGAGAAACAAGTCATTATGGAAAAAATGTACGTTTGAGAAAAACACCAGTTTATTACTTGCAATTCTTTATGAAATTTCAGTTTGTTTACAATACTCTTTAAGATTCTGCAAACTTTTATTTTTGTCTTGTTATTTTCATTTCACCAGTTATTTACCAATTCCAAATTCCATTTATCTCAGTTAGTCGAAAACTACCAACTGTGAGAATAATAATAAAACAATGATGAAAGGGTTAGAGTTTCACTTAGATTGTCAACATTTCTAACGCACTGTGTCCTAGGATTTGTGTGGTCGGTCCTGTTAGTAAACTAATTTCACAAATTAGGAGACCAGAGGTTGTTTGCTGAATTTCAAGGCGAACAAATTGGCACGCCCAGTGGGACCTTGTGCGTTTTGACAATTTTTTTTAAACCTTTAGTTTTAAATTTTCTTTTCCTTTGTAGTCGTCTTTGTTTTGTTGTATGAAATTAAGGAGCGGTAAGATTGCCGAAACTAACGAAGAAAGACCCAGAAGGAGACGAATACATAAAATGGCGAATCCAAATCCGCCGAACAGCCGAAATTCTACGAATACTAAAGTACCACCCCCTAATCCTTCGACTGGGGGCAATACGGCCTCAATATCAGTATCAGAGGCTATGCAATCAACAGTGGGTTCGACACCTACGCATTCGATCCCCCAAAATGCGCCAAGTTTTTCTACTATGGGGTCTCAAATGCAACAAATGACACCCCCTCCTCCAGGAAGCACGTACAGGCCTTTTGTATCTGGTTTAAGGATGCCTCCATTAAACCGAGATCAACCATATGGAATGCTAACTACGGTAATGGCAAGTTTACATAATGCGCCACCAATATATACAGAGCCCGTGATTAATGTAACTTCGCCTTTGCAAGGATTAAGATCTGGCGCAAACCATATGGGGAGAATGAGTCAGCCTTTGGCAACAGGATATCAAACCTATATGCCAAGTATCACTAACAATTCTACGCAAGTGATTAGGCAACAAATAGATGAGAGTAACCATGATATGGTCCAGATGTTGACTCAATAAATGGGGGTTGTATTTAACCCATTAATTCAACATACCACTCAAACGAACCAATAATTGGCAGCGCAAATGGCGCGTATTGCCAATTTTTTCGGCATTCCCCAACCCACTCAAAGAGAGCAGGTAGTCCAGAACCCAAGGATAGTCGTCGAAGAGGTACCTACTATAAACCAAAGACAAATAAATGTTCCTCAAGCGAACCCTAGAGACCAAGAAGTAGTGGTTGAACCACCCCGGGTCGAAATTCCTGTTCAACAAGAACCTGTGAGGGTGTAAGTACATAGGGATCAAAATGCTGATGATGTTGTGCAACGAATACGTTTTAATAACATGCCAGCAGAAAACAATTTAGTAACCATGGTCGAAAGAATAATGGCTCAAAATGGGGTAAATGTAGGACTACAGAGGCCTAGTTACACATCACCTTTATTTGAATATATATTGCAGGAGGATTTACCCCCAAGATGGAAAGTCCCCAAGTTCACTAAGTTTTCAGGAGACACGAGTGAATCAACAGTCAAACATGTGGCCTGTTACTTGATCGAAGCAGGCGAAATAGCGCACAATGAGAACTTGAAGATAAAATATTTTCCAAGTTCTCTGACGAAAAATGCTTTTACTTGGTTTACATCTTTGCCTGCAGGTTCGGTCCATACGTGGACCCAGTTGGAGAGATTGTTCCATGAACAGTTTTATATGGGACAAACAAAGATAAGTTTAAAGGAATTGGCTAGCGTCAAGAGAAAATTCTCTGAGCCAATTGATGATTACTTGAATAGGTTTAGGTTGCTTAAGGCAAGATGTTTCACACAAGTGCCTGAACATGAGTTGGTCAAAATGGCCGCAGGTGGCCTTGATTATTCGATCAGAAAGAAATTAGACACACAATATTTGAGAGATATGGCCCAATTGGCTGATGTAGTTAGACAGGTCGAAAGACTAAAGGCTGAAAAAGCTAGAGCCAATAAGAATAAAAAAGAAAGAGTGGCTTATGATGGAGTGTGTCAAGATGAGGACGAAAATGAATCACCAAATTTCGACGAGCAGGAAATTGATTTGGCAGAACTGAAATAGGGTCCGCCATATGCTTGTAAAGTTTTGGCTCCGTCGAACGGGAAGGACCCAGTCGAGTCTGAAAAGAATGATAAGTTCCCAAAGAGGACTTATACGTTCGACGTTACCAAGTGTGACGAAATATTCGATTTATTAGTTAAGGATGGCCAACTGATAGTGCCACCTGGTACTAAAGTGCCTCCTCTAGAACAACAAAAGAAGAGAGGTTTTTGTAAGTACCATAATTTTTTGGGTCATAAAACGTCTCAATGTTTCCTTTTCAGGGATTTAGTGCAGAATGTAATTCGCGATGGAAGGCTCAAATTCGGCGACAAATCAAAGTCACAGATGAAAATTGATTCTAATCCAATGCAGGTGTCAGAAGCCCATTATGGTGAACCATTCACAGTGAATATGGTGGAGGTTGAACAAGGTTTCGTCTACAGCTTTGGGATGATTGAGGCCACTGAAGGCTTTGACAATAATGTAAATATGGTGGAGATCACTGAGATTCCCTCTGATGAAAGTGATGACGAAGAGGTCTCCAATGACTTCATAAACCAGCCGGTGATGATCAAGGTTACTGAACACCTCGATGAAGGAATTATAGAAAACTGCATCAACAGTGAAGCTAATGAGGGCTTCAATGACATCAACAACAAGGCCATTGAGGGCCTCAATAATATTAATACAGAAATTGATGAAGTTTTTGACAAAGTCAAAGATGAAGCTGCTGATGGCTTTACGCAGACCAACAGAGGGACTACTGAAGGTTCCTGCAAACCAGTTGCTGTAGGGATTCTTCGACAGATAATGGAAGACCCTAAGGAGAAAGCGGTCGAGTTTTGCTGCCAACATGTTGTCAAAGGCTTACCTGTGAAGATTCACACAAAAGGTGATCATGAAGATTTTGACCTAGCTAAGAAGAAACATGAGGTTGACGAAGGCCTCAGCATGAGAATGAACAAATTGAACATTGCGACTGAGTCAACCGCCAATGTGAACATGGTGGAAGTATCCCAAAAAGTCCCAGTGCAAATCAACGAGGAACGTCGATGAGAAGAGTATCAGAAGGTGGCATACCCAAAAGAAGAAGAGAATTTGGTAGAGTTTATTCAAAGATGCCAGAAGAAAAGATCTGAGGTGATGTTATGCCCTCGCTACAGTGCTGTTTTCGACAAAAAGGCAGCAGAAAACCTGGAAGGAATCGAGAGGGCTAAAAGGAGAGAAAATTGGGGGGAAGTACCATCTTCAAGAAAGGAGAGATTCGACCCTAGAAGGGGGGATCAGAATGAGCAAAGGTTGGGAGGAAGGTATCCAAACACCTTCAAACCCACAAAGTCCCAGACAATAAGTGGGTTTAACCAATTCTCCAGGCTCAGGGCCAGAAGAAATGGAAGAACTTTGAGGTGCAAAGGGGTTCCTCGTTGACAGGGAAGAATGAAAGTGAGAAGCCCAGGAGAACGCCTTACCCTTCAGAGAATTATAAGGGTAAGAACCCAATGTCGAAATCTCAATGGAGGAGCTTTCAAAGGCAAAAGAAGGCGGAGAGAGAGGCTGCAGGAAAAAGCAAGGCAGAAACTAGCAGCAACATCCAAACTGCGAGTCAGAAAGAGGAGTCCATAGACAATGAACAACGTAGTGTACCTGAACAAGTGTCGTCAAAAGAAGATATAAACAGAGATGACGAAATGATTGATAACTTCAAATCAGAATCAGAGGCGTCCTTCGATGTTATGTGCAACGTAGTCTCAGTGCTCCCTAGGGAGTACAATTAGGTGATGGAGGTCGAAGAGGAAGAGGAAGTCATGGAAAGTGAAACCACAAGGCACAAACCAGTGTGCTACTATATAATGAATAACGGGTGTATTGAGGAGCAAAACGCGTTTTTCGAAAGGCCAGACGACTCCATGAGAAGCCACCTTAAACCTCTATTCATAAAAGGAAAGGTGGCAAATGTGGGGGTAAACAAAATCCTAGTCGATGGAGGAGCGGCAGTAAATCTGATGCTGCACTACATGCTGAAAAAGATTGGCAAAGACGATTCAGACACCAAGCCCCACAACATGGTTTTGTCGAACTATGAAGGAAAAGTAGGGACAACAATGGGTGTAATACAGGTAGATTTGACAGTCGGAACAATTAATAGGCCGACGATGTTTATGGTGATAGCTTCAAAGGAAAATTACAATCTCCTTCTAGGGAGAGAATGGATACACGGTATAGGTGTCGTTCCTTCGTCAATACATCAGAGGATAACAATCTGGCGCGCTTATGGAATAGTGGAGAACATAGAGGCTGATCAGAGCTATTTTCTAGCTGATGTAAACCATGTTGATCGCCGAAGTTTTGATAGAAACTTGGCCCATATTGCTCCTTGAAGTCCAGCCATATTCGACCTAACGGCAACTGATAATGCTTTTTGTTCTTTATACCTCCATCCCGCACATGGGTTTCAATGGGATAGGGAGGTGGTTGATGAGGCGAATTACATCTTCGAAACTGCACACATATAGCCAACTGGCTGGGGTAGCGAGTTTAGTGACAATGAGTGAGTAACTAGCGCTCGAAAAGATCCCGGCTTATATAGCCGAGAACAAACTCAAAGTGGCTTTAGAGGCCGAAGTGAAGTACATGGCTGTCGAAGCCAATCAGGTCGAAGAAGACCAACAATGTCCTTACAAGGATTTTGATGAAAGTCCGCTCGATGGAGAATTAGGTGAATGGCAGAATCAAAGGCTTAATGCCATTTACGACGAAGAGCCTTTGGGTTTCGAGAAGGATCCATTGTCAACAGATATGAAGATGGTGGCGCATGATCCGCTTGAAGAAATCGACTTGGGAATGGGGGAAGAAAAAAGGCCAACCTACATAAGTGCAAAAGTTGATCCCCAGTTCAAAGTCGAAATAATCCAGCTGCTGAAAGAGTTTAAAGATTGTTTTGCGTGGGACTATGACGAAATACCTGGCCTGGACATGAGTTTGGTCGAATTGCAGCTGCCCATAATGCATGGGAGGAACCCGTGAAGCAAACCCCAAGGCGTTTTGCCCTAGAGATCCTGTCGAAGATCAAAGAGGAAGTCAAAAGGCTTCTCAAATGTAAATTCATCCGTACGACCAAGTATGTCGAATGGATTGCTAACATAGTTCCAGTAATAAATAAAAATGACAAGTTAAGGGTATCCATTGATTTTTGAGACTTGGATTCAGCTACCCCAAAGGATAAATATCCTATGCCAGTGGCGGAAATGATTGTTGATTCTGCCGCAGGCCATGAGTACCTCAGTATGCTTGATGGGTACTCTGGCTATAACCAAATTTTTATTGCCGAGGAAGATGTTCCAAAAATGGTGTTTCGATGCCCCGGAGCCTTAGGTACCTACGAATGGGTGGTAATGCTTTTTGGCTTGAAAAATGCTGGAGCAACTTATCAGCGAGCAATGAATTTGATTTTTCACGATTTCATTGAGACTTTTATGCAAATTTATATTGATGACATTGTTATTAAGTTTGTTTCAGGAGAAAGTCACATTGACCACCTTCGACAGTCCTTTGAAAGGATGAGGAAGTATGGTCTAAAAATGAATCCTCTTAAATGTGTATTTGGTGTGCAGGCGGGAGACTTCCTAGGCTTTTTGGTCCACAAGAAGGGGACCGAAATAAACCAAAACAAGGCCAAAGCAATAATTGAGGCGAAAGCGCCATCAACAAAGAAGGAAATGCAGTCTTTACTTGGGAAGATTAATTTTCTTAGAAGGTTCATCTCCAACCTTAGTGGGAAGACGCAAGCCTTCTCTCCTCTACTTCGACTGAAAAAGGAAAACTTTGCATGGGGGCAAGAGCAACAAGATGCCTTCGACAAAATCAAGGAGTACTTGACGCATCCCCCTATTTTGATGTCACCTTGTAGAAGTAGAAGTATGAGGCTGTACATAGCCGTGTCAGATAAGACAATAGGGAGTATGTTAGCCCAAGAGGATGAAAATGGTGTCGAAAGAGCCATTTATTACCTCAGTAGTGTCTTAAATGATGCAGAAACTAGATATAGTGTGATAAAAAAGTTGTCTTTATGTGTATACTTTTCATGTATGAAGTTAAAGCACTATATAAAACCAGTCGATGTTTATGTTTCTTCCCATTTCGACGTAATAAAACATATGTTATCTAAACCAATTTTGCATAGTCGAATTGGAAAATGGGCTTTGGCATTAACTGAATATTCCTTGACATACTTACCATTAAAAGCTGTCAAGGGACAAGTGGTGGCTGACTTTATAGTCGACCATGCCATAAACGAAGAGTCTGTGGACTATGTCGAAATAGAGCCTTAGAAGTTATATTTCGATGGTTCTAGTCATAAGAATGGAACTGGTGTAGGAGTTTTGATTATTTCTCCTAAAAGAATTCCAACAAAATTCAAGTATAAAGTCGATGGACTGTGTTCAAATAACGAAGCCGAATACGAAGCTTTAATAGCAGGACTTGAAATTTTATTGGAATTGGGGGCAACTAGAGTCGAAATAATGGGAGACTCTGAGTTAGTAGTAAAGCAAATAACCAAGGAATACAAGTGCGTCAAAGAAAATTTAATCATGTACTTCGTAATAGCTAATCGACTATTGAAGAAGTTCGATATGGTTACAGTTCGACATATTCCTCGAATAGAAAACCAGGAGGTAAACGATTTAGCACAAATAGCCTCTGGATACAAAATGTCCAAAGAGAAATTGCAGAAAGCCATCGAAGTAAGAGGAAGAGTCGTGTCAACTAGGTTATCCCCATCAGATCTGGAGACAATAAAGCTAGGAAACGCTGACGAAGAAAACTTTGAGATTTTTAACGTGGATGATTCAAGGGTTGAAGATTGGAGGAAAACTATCAGGGAATACTTACAAAACCCAAATAGACCGGTTGAACGAAAAGTCAAGTATCAAGCTTTAAGTTATGTGCTTTTTGAAAATGAATTATTCAAGAATACTCCAGAGGGGATATTGCTGAAGTGTTTAAGCGAAGCTGAAGCATACATAGCCTTGTCGAATGTGCATAGTGGGGCATGTGGCGCACATCAAGCTGGACATAAGATGAAATGGCTATTATTCCGACAAGGAGTATATTGACCAACTATGTTAAAAGATTGCGTCGAATTTGCCAAAGGTTACCAAGAATGTCAGGTACACGCAGGGATACCTCATGTTCCTGCAAGCAAATTACATTCTATAATAAAGCCTTGACCATTTATAGGTTAGGATTTGGACTTAATTGGAGAAATTCAACCGGCCTCTTCAAAAAGCCAGAGATATATTTTGGTTGGGGTCGATTATTTTATAAAGTGGATCGAAGCCATACCTTTGGTGAATGTGGATCAGGAAGCAGTAATTGAATTTATCCAGAAACATATCATTTATAGGTTTGGGATCCTAGAAACAATAACAATAGATCAGGGATCTGTGTCACTGGTAAGAATATGCAAGCATTTGCGAAGGAAACGAGGTTCAAGCTTCTTACATCAACGCCTTATTATGCTCAGGCCAATGGGCAAGTCGAAGCAGCAAATAAAGTCATAATCAGTTTGATAAAGAAGCATGTAGGAAGAAAGCCTAGAAATTGGAACAAAATTTTGGATCAAATTCTATGGGCTTGTCGAACATCCCCTAAGGAAGCTACAAATGCAACCCCTTTTCGACTAATGTATGGCCATGACGCATTCTTGCCAGTTGAGATATATTTGCAATCGACTCGAATTCAAAGACATCATGAGATTCCATCAGATTCATATTGGAACATGATGATGGATGAGTTAGTCAATTTGGATGAAGAAAGGTTAAAAGTGTTAGATTTATTGAAAAGGCAAAAGGAAAGAGTAGAAAAATCTTACAATAAAAAGGTAAAAAATAAAGCTTTTTTAATTGGTGATCTCGTCTGGAAAGTTATTCTTCCCATGAATCGAAAAGATAGATTAATGGGGAAATGGTCCCCTAAGTGGGAAGAACCTTTTCAGATTGTTAAAGTATTTTCGAATGGCGCATATAAAGTTGAGGAACTAGAAAGGATAAAAGAGTACTGAAAATAAATGGAAAATATTTGAAAAAATATAGACCCATGTTGCAGGAAATTAAAATAACGATGGAATAATGTTACGAAAAGGCACAATACAAGTTGGTGAAATTCGCCAAACAAATGGCTTAATTGTCATTACAGATAAAACAATAGGTCTCAAAGGGCTAATTAACATTACAACTTTAAATTAGAGAAAGATTTCTTCAGCTTGGTGAGCTTCGACTGTTGGATCTGAATTCGACATTCACAAAGAGCTTTGCTGGTCGAAAGCTCTTCTATTTCTTTGTCTAATGTTTGAGCTCTGCCAGCATGGTGTGCTCCCACTTCCAGCTCTTTGTTAATTTCATCTTGCTTGACCTGTTGGAGTTCCTCTTTGCGTTGTTTCGCCTGGGAAATTTTCTTTTGGAGCGTAGCTATTTGTTTCTCCTACTTCAGGATGTTTTCGTCACAACTGGCAGCTTCTTTCTTGTTCTTTTCAGAAAGTTCTCCCAGTTCAGTCACTCTATTATTGGAGGATGCAACGACATCCCATTTTGCAAGTTGAGTTTCCGACTTATTTTCTATCTTTTTCGAATAATCTCGCAGTCGGTTGAAGTCTGCTACTACCAGGTCAATTAGTGTGGTTAAGTCCACCACAACATCGGTTATTTCAGCAGGAGCTTCCAAAATATTGACTTGCTTCAGGATTTTCTTAAGGTTGAACTGAGCAGACGAATCATTCTCCAAAAGCTAAAACAGGTCCACGTCAAGGATTTGTTCTCGAATTTGGGCTAGTATAGTATCCATAGATTTGGCACCAGAAACAACCCCTGAGGTGGTCGAACTACTAGGGATTAGAGTAGTGATGATGAAAATGGTTAGAATGTGGGCTGAAGGGACGTTTCAGAAAAGGGTAATGATGATCCTAACGTCATAGGTGTCCAATCACATGAACTGTTAATTTGACGAATTAGTGAAGGAGTCGAATTATATCGGCAAGAAATGCTTTTCTCATTGTCAATCGAAAACACATTTATTGGGGGGCAATTTGTAGACTGCTATTTTCAACGCACAATGAATTGACCAGAAAACAAGAATAGTGGGAGTTGGTCGAAATGTTTCGACTCAGGATTTGGTGCTAAACTGAAAAGCCAGTCGAAGATGGTGTAGAAACAAGAACAAGTTGTTTGAATTTTTCTAAGTAATAAAGAAGTTCATTTTTTGACAGTTTGGCTTGGACGACTATTTCGACAGATAATTTGAAATTCAAAATTAAGAGGGAGATGCAGTTTAAAAAAGCAGACGCGTGGAGCATATCAGAGGCAAGGAAGCATGCAAGACGCCATTTGTCACATTTAGGGGAAATGACTGTTATCGACAGTTATTTTATTTGTATATAAATAGGTAGTCCTAGTAGGAAAAAAGGGCGTGTATTTCAAAATTGTACAAGTTATTTCAAATTACTCAAAGTAACCGTGTGAGAGAAATGAGTCATTATGGAATAAAATGTACGTTTGAGAAAAACACCAGTTTATTACTTGCAATTCTTTATGAAATTTCAGTTTGTTTACAATACTCTTTAAGATTCTGCAAACTTTTATTTTTGTCTTGCTATTTTCATTTCACCAGTTATTTACCAATTCCAAATTCCATTTATCTCAGTTAGTCGAAAACTACCAACTGTGAGAATAATAATAAAACAATGATGAAAGGGTTAGAGTTTCACTCAGATTGTCAACATTTCTAACGCACTGTGTCATAGGATTTGTGTGGTCGGTCCTGTTAGTAAACTAATTTCACAAATTAGAAGACTAGAGGTTGTTTGCTGAATTTCAAGGCGAATAACACGTAGCTGCAATTTGCCATTTCAGATATGCTCTAGCTTCTACAACAACAATGGGATTCGATTTTTAACTTGATTTGGAACGGTACTTTGAGATTCTTTGGTTAGGGTTCTTCTTCGTGCATGATAGCGACTGGAGTCTCCATATCTTCTGCGTGTTTGATTCTGAAATAATATTTGGAAATTGCTTAAAAGTAATTCCATCAAGTTTAAGTAATGTAGATATTAATTTAATGTTAAAAAAATAAATGACATGGAAATAATATGTGGTGACTAGGAAATGTGGAAATGACATGGAAATGCGACATAATCATTCTATGCGCCACATCATTAAAAATATGACTCAAAATGACAAGGGGACTAATAACAAACTCAAAACTTAAAATGGGGACCAAAATGGTGGTTTTTAAAATGGGGGGGGGGGGGGGGGGGGGGGGATCAAAACCCAAAAAAAGGAAAAATAGGGGGACCAAAGTTGCAATTAAGCCTATATTTTATTATTATTTTTATTCAATTTTCCTTTTTTACGATTTTCAAAAAATACTTTTTTAAAATATCTTTTCAAATTGTTTCTTGAATATATATTTGTTTTATTTACTTTGATTTTTATACCTTTGCTTATAATTTTTTTAAACAATTCAATTTAATAATTAATGATGGAAACCTCGATTAAAAAACTTTACTGGTGTCACTTCAGCGGTCCTCACCAGTACCCGTGCGGAAGCACAGGTATCCCACTAGTTACTTGTTAAAATGAGATGGTTATATATATATATATATATATATATATATATATATATATATATATATATATATATATATATATATATATATATATATATATATATATATATATTTATAAAATTAAGTAACTTAATCTTTGTTTATTATATTTTTGAAAAAAATATCATATAAGTATTTTTAATGTTATCTTGTTTAAATTAGATTTCTTTCTTGGCCATAAAGTCTCAGCCCTTCAAAATACTCTTAATCAATAATATATATATATATATATATATATATATATATATATATATATATATATAATGAATTAGTCAACATTGATAATTAATTCTTGCATTAAAATTACGTGTGCTTATTTTCTCTAATATTTTTATTAAGAGTAAGAACTAAGAAGAGAAATATGTTACCAATGGATAGTCATATTGTATGGTGATTTGTTGACCAGATAACAATGTCACCTTCTCGAGCATAAAGTGTTGGGCATGGCAAGGTTTCATTCACGACTGTGATCGTGAAAAGTGAATATATTATTGCTTTGTTTATCAACACGTGTACGTCAAGCATTTGAAGAAAATAATTAAGATGATGTGCATGTTATTCATTGTGATCATGAAGAGTGGATATGGGAAAATGATCGGTGGTTTTCATATGTTATTTCACTGTTTGTTTTAGTTACGATTTTGTTATTGTTTATTTTTTTTATATCTCTTTTACCGCATTTTATGCCTTGATTGTGTTCTTTAGTGTTTTCAGGTTCACATAAACTTTCAGGAGGAATCAGAGAGAAAAATCGAGAAAAATCGCAAGATTCGGGATAAAATTGGAATGAAGACAGTGGCCTGACACGGCCCCCCGTGTCACCTGACACTTGCCGTGTCAGGAAGAAGCCAAGAGAACTAAGATATGAAGAAAAACAGTGGGCTGACACGGGTGCCCGTGTCACCTGACACTGCCCCCCGTGTCAGCAAGTCTGGCACTGAAAAATTTTATTTTCGGAATAACAGGGAGCAAACACGGCCGCCCGTGTTAGCTGACATGGTCCGTGTTGGCTTGGACGCTTCATCTTCTTATTTTCTTGGATTTTTGACCTTTGTGTTCCATGAGGGTATTGTGGGCATTTCCCCATTAATGTATTGGACCTGAGAGTATTTTAGACACTTTCTGAGAAGGAGAAAAGAACATTGGACATTACGAAAGATTTTACAAGAAAGACTGAGTGATCAAGAACGAACGGAGAACAGAAGGTTTTCATGCGTAAGAGCAATTGAAGATCAACGTAATCCGGAATTCTTGTAATGTTTATTTTTTATATTGTAATTTCTTCGAATAATATGAGTAGCTAAACCCCCCAATGCTAGGGGGTGTCCCTGAATTGCATTTTAATGACTTGAATTTTCATTGTTCTATGAAATATTACTTTTTCCCTTAATCTTTTGTTATGCAATGTTTTTAACGCTTTTCTATCAAACAAATTGAAATTGATTTACGGTTAGGGTGTAGGTCGGACCAACCAACCTAACGCTTTTGCATAACAATATTATAGTAGATATTGCCTAGGAATGGGGATTCCCTGTAATAACCAGATTATTCTTGATCAAATATAATGCTTGTGATTCTTTCTTGACCGCTAAGGAATTAGGGTAAAGATAGAATCTCAAAGGTTTTTCCGCTAAGGAATTAGGGAAAAAATAACCTTAAGAATCGGTAAGGTTTGCTTAGAGTAATGTTTCATCGAATAAGGATTTAGAATTTTTGCAGCGCAATTCATACACTTCCTCTAGCATGCTTCTCATATCTGTTTTTAAGTCAAGTTTATAATTTTGTTCATTTTACTATTCTTAGTTATAATTTCAAAACAATCAAAACCCAAGGAATTTTTGTTTAATTGAAATAACATTTGCACTTATAATTACACGCAGTCCTCGAGAGATCAATTCTGGGGATAACCCCTACTATTACTACATCGGTGAAAATAGTACGCTTGCTATTTTACCGATCAAGTTTTTGGCGCCGTTGCCGGGGACTGCCAAATTATAAGTTCTTGTGTTAATTCAATTGGAATTTTTTCACTCTGTGACTAAAATTTTATTTTTCTGTTATTTTTATTTTCATTTTTTATAACTTTTGGATTATTACTATTGCTACTAATCTGCGTCTAACATTTTTATGCGAGGAGAATCCTCAGCAAATTTTCTTTTTGACACAGAAATTAAAAGAACGCTACACGAGAGGCGTAGGCAAGCAAAACTTGCAGCGTCTGAAGCTGAACCCTCGGAGCACTCAAACTCAGGTTTAGAGTCAGACAAAGATACATTGACCATGGCTGCGGAGCAACCAACAGAGAGACTCCTCGGTGATTATGGAGCATCACATACACCAGCTGGTCGGTTAACAATTGTGAACCAACCGGTGAATGCGACGAATTTTCAGCTGCATCTGAGCACCATCACTCAACTTGAGAGGAGACCTTTCACCGGAAAGGTTAATGAAGATGCCAACAAACATCTGCAAAGATTTCTGACTATGAGCATCACTCTCAAGATTGAGGGGCACACTGAGGAAGCAAAAAAGTTAAGAATGTTTCCTTTCACTCTTGCAGAAGATGCTGGAGAGTGGTTTTATTCCTTACCTGTCGGGAGTATCACCACTTGGCAAGAGATGAAGACAACATTTTTGAATGAGTACTTTCCCGCCTCTGTGTACATTCGAAAGAGGTATGATATAGTAAATTTTAAGCAAAAGGATGGAGAGTTACTCGGAGATGCATATAAGAGATTTAAGAAATTGTTGGGTGCATGTCCTACTCATAACATGGATGCAACCGAACAGATGCAAAACTTTGTCAATGGCCTCAAGTTGAATATTAAGCAACTAATTGATACAACTGTCGGTGGCTCATCTAATTTTACAACAACCACTGGTATAAAAAAGATCATTGAAGCCATAGCTGCAAACGAGCATTTGGAGTTGTATGATCGCAGTGTGAGCCAACTAGAAAGGATGGTTGATTTGAAGCTTACTGAGCAAGTGGTAAAGATGGAAGACCAGATTGTAGCTGAGGTAGAGAGAAAACTTAAGAAGATGAATCTTGGCACTCAAACTGTGGCACAGGTTCAACCGGTTCAAGCGGTAAATTGTGAAATTTGTGGGGGACTCACTTCGCCATGCACTGTGTTGCTATAGCACAACAGGTAGAAGAAATTAAATTGTTGAAGCAAAATAATCCCTACTCCAATACTTATAATCCGGGGTGGAAAAATCATCCAAATTTCTCCTGGATGGATCAGCAAGGGAATGTTCCAAAGCAAGGACCCATCCAATATCACCAACCATACCAGCAACAATATCAACAACCTCAACAACAATTCCAACAACAGGTATCGAGAAAAGCAGATTGGGAGATAGCCGTTGAAAAGATGGCAACTCACAATATGCAATTCCAGGAAGAGACGAGAAATAATCTTAGGAAAACTACAGCTTCTATAAAAAATCTTGAGGTTCAGATGAGTCAGATAACACATCAACTTACCAACGCTCGAACACCAGGTGGCTTACCGAGTGCAACAATGACGAACCCAAGAGATAATCAGAATGTGAATGCCATCATGACTGGAAGCGGTGAGGCAAGTGAGAATTATGAAGAGGTAAGAACTGAAGATGAAGGTTTGATTGAGGTGGACTTGGAAATAAAAAATCATAAAAAACCGCAGAAAGAAGTCATATCACCTGTAAATCCACCTGAAAATAAGAATAAAAAGGAAGATAAACTGGCGATTAAGTTACCTTACCCTCAGAGAGTGCGACAGAAGCATCAAAAAGAGAAGGACTTTGAGAAATTCGTCACAATGTTCGAAAAGTTGGAGGTTAATATACCATTCTTTGAGGCGCTAGAGCAAATTCCGTTGTATCAGAAATTCATGAAAGAAGTGATCACAAAAAAGAGACCTATTGAGGAAGAGCTGAAAACTGTAAATGAGAAGTACAATGAAGTACCACAAAATAGGAGAATCCTCGCCAAGCAGAAGGATCCTGGATCTGTTGCAATACCGTGCACTATAAAAAACAGAAATTTCAAAAAAGTTCTGATTGATTCAGGTGCTAGTGTTAGTCTCATTCCATTATCTATTTATAAAAAGTTGGGAATTGGAAGGGTGAGCGATGCGGGAATGAATTTAAAATTTGCAAACCACAAAACTGAGAGATCTTATGGGCTAGCTGAAGATGTGTTGGTGACGATCGGTGAATTTGTCTTTCCAGTTGACTTTGAGATCATGGATATTCCAGAAGATGAAGAAGTCCCTATCATCCTTGGTCAACCTTTCCTGCTCACTAGTCGGTGCAATTTTGATATTGAAAAAGGCACGATGACTTTTAAATCTTTTGATGAGGAAATCACTTTAGAAGTGTTGGATAGCAAGAAGCGAAATGAAGGTAAGAGTAAGCAAGCTTCACTTGGAATGATCGAAACGGTTGGAAAAAGCATGAGTATGAACCCCCCTCTTAAAGAATTCTCTGGAATTATCTCTAAGGTTGAAGTCTATCGGGCATATAGTGCACATGTCAACATTGTAAAATCCATTCGTGAAATCAAGAAAAGAAAGAAAAAGAAACATCGAAGGAAGGATAAGGAAGTTGGAGTTGACTTAAGGCAAGAAGTAGTTCGTATTTCTGAACCGGACAGGTGCTCTGTTGCGGAAAGGTCAAGCAACAAAACGTGTAAGCTGAAGTATCCCCCATAGCATTAGGGAGTAACCTGTCGACCCATGAGACGTTAAACAAAGCGCTACATGGGAGGCAACCCACGCTTGTCTGATTGATTACTTTCTTTTTGCAGTTTGTTTTGTTTCCTTTGCAGGAAATAAATGAGACCTTATGGGTGCGAGCTATGATGTAGCAGTTGATTTTGCGGTACTGTTTGCCTCCTCAGTAAGGATATTTGTGAGTAACCTCTCTCGCTCTTGTTCTAACACATTGGGGCAATGTGTGGTTCAAGTTTGGGGGAGGATTTACTATTTTTAGTTCTTCCGTTTAAACTTGTTACTTGTGCTTTTGTATGTTATTTTATTGAAACCACTTTGAATTTCCCCCGAATTAGAGCCGTAAAATTTTTTCTTGTGAATACTGTGATTTTGAGGTGGTCAAGAAAGTATATAGAGTTTGAGGGAAGAGAAGTTAGAACTAGGGACATTATGAAAGTTGTAAAACTTAGGAATTACCCGAACACCCTAGATTCCCCGTAGTAAGAAAGCCAGTCCAACGTGTAGATTTGTGCCGTAGTACTTGGATTTGAGAAGTATCCCCCGATTAGTTCATAGTGATAGTCCGGCATAACTAAAAAGAACCGCATGTATATGGTTGATTGAGAGAATGATTTAAGGCGCCGAAAAAGTGAATAATGACGATAAAGACAACTAGTCATTCTAAGTTGGGTAACCCTCACCCTGTTACTTAGCCTAACGGCGGTTGAGTCTCAATTGTCGTCCCTAAGTGGACTAATAAACGCCAATGAGCGAGAAAAAAGAGAAAATGGTGCCTAGAAAAAGTTTCGATCAATCTTGTACATGTGAGGGAAAACGAGAAAAAATGCCTTAATCTGATTATTCGAATGAAAGGGGTAGAAAATCGAAGAAAAGACTTAAGCCCAAAGCATAGTCGGAGAGGTAACCGTAAAGGGGATTTAGGTCCGTGGTTTTATCGCGGTACGTGTTTGTGTAATACCTTCGTTAACGGACGATTACCAAGAGAACTAGTTTTAGCCAATTGGAACAAGGGCTCGCGTATGAGTATCGACACACCTTACCTTCACAAGTCTTTCATTTGATATGTATCGTTTGATCTAAAAAATATTTATGCAAGCTTGTTGCTTGAGGTCAAGCAACGGTTTAAGTTTGGAGGAGTTTGATCGGTGGTTTTCATACGTTATTTCACTGTTTGTTTTAGTTACTATTTTGTTATTGTTTATTTGTTTTATATCTCTTTTACCGCATTTTATGCCTTGGTTGTGTTCTTTAGTGTTTTCAGGTTCACATAAACATTCAGGAGGAATCAGAGAGAAAAATCGAGAAAAATCGCAAGATTCGGGATAAAATTGGAATGAAGACAGTGGCCTGACACAGCCGCCCGTGTCACATGACACTGGCCGTGTCAGGAAAAAGTCAAGAGAACGAAAATATGAAGAAAAACAGTGGGCTGACACGGGTGCCTGTGTCACCTGACATTGCCCCCCGTGTCAGCAAGTCTGGTACTGAAAATTTTTATTTTCAGAATAACAAGGAGCCAACACGGCCGCCCGTGTCAGCTGACATAACCCGTGTTGGCTTGGACGCTTCATCTTATTATTTTCTTGGATTTTTGACCTTTGTGTTCCATGAGGGTATTGTGGGCATTTCCCCATTAATGTATTGGACTTGAGAGTATTTTAAACACTTCCTGAGAAGGAGAAAAGAACTTTGGACATTACGAAAGATTTTACAAGAAAGATTGAGCGATCAAGAACGAACGGAGAACAGAAGGTTTTCATGCGTAAGAGCAATTGAAGATCAACGTAATCCGGAATTCTTGTAATGTTTATTTTTTATATTGTAATTTCTTCGAATAGTATGAGTAGCTAAACCCCCCAATGCTAGGGGGTGTCCCTGAATTGCAATGTAATGACTTGAATGTTCATTGTTCTATGAAATATTACTTTTTCCCTTAATCTTTTGTTATGCAATGTTTTTAACGCTTTTCGATCAGACAAATTGAAATTGATTTACGGTTAGGGTGTAGGTCGGACCAACCAACCTAGCGCTTTTGCATAATAATATTACAGTAGATATTGCATAGGAATGGAGATACCTTGTAATAACCGAATTATTCTTGATCAAATATAATGCTTGTGATTCTTTCTTGACCGCTAAGGAATTAGGGTAAAGATAGAATCTCAAAGGTTTTTCCGCTAAGGAATTAGGGAAAAAATAACCATAAGAATCGGCAGGGACGGACCCATGTGTATTAGTGTGTGGGCTGATGCCCCCACAAAGTTTTAATAATTATTTTTATTACATAATACATATTGTGAATAAATGTTTACTAAAGTTTTGTTCACTTTTCATAAATATACTATGTAGTAAAATTTGCTTCTGAAGTGCATCTCTCAAAGTCTTATGGTTTTTGTTTCATTTGCATTAATATTAGTATAATGTAGCAAAACGTGTTTTTTAATGTGCTTTGATTTATATTACTATATAATAGTGTTTTAATATTTAACATACTTAAATCAGTCTTATGACCAGTCTTAATTATTATTTTTTACTATAATACATATTTCACAACAGTTAAAAGAAATTTATAAAGCCCCCACTACTCAAATCTTTTGGGTCCGTCCTTGAGAATCGGTAAGGTTTGTTTAGAGTAATGTTTCATCGAATAAGAATTTAGAGTTTTTGCAGTGCAATTCATACATTTCCTCTAGCATGCTTCTCATATCTGTTTTTAAGTCAAGTTTATAATTTTGTTCATTTTACTATTCTTAGTTATAATTTCAAAACAATCAAAAACCAAGGAACTTTTGTTTAATTGAAATAGCATCTGCACTTATAATTACACGCAGTCCTCGAGAGATCGATTCTGGGGATAACCCCTACTATTACTACATCGGTGAAAATAGTACACTTGCTATTTTACCGATCAGAAAACTAGTAAGTAAATGTTTTATATCCCTTTGAAATTTATACTTAATCATTTTACTACTTTTTAATTATTGTACTATATATTTAAAGTTGTTGTTAATTGAGTTAATTAGTTTCAAATGTTGTTTAAGCTATAAGTGCTTAAGGACTAGTGACAAATCCTATTGGACAACCTACAAAACTTTCCATTTTGGTTATTGCTTTTGTTTCATAATCCTTTATTTTAGTTTTGAAAATGGTTATGTAATACAGGTTCCAAAAAATATGGTTCTATAATCCTGTAATTGTTTCTAAAAATATGGTTCTATATGTTGGGGTTGGTTGAAAATATACATGTTAAAGAAGTCTCACATTACTTAGTTTTGTGAATGAAGAGAGAATCCAATGCTATATATATATATATATATATATATATATATATATATATATATATATATGTGTGTGTGTGTGTGTGTGTGTGTGTGTATATATATGTGTATATATATATATATATATATATATATATATATATATATATATATATATATATATACACACACACACACACACACACACACACACACACACACATATATATATATATATATATATATATATATATATATATATATATATATATATATATATATATATATATATATGAAACAAGTTATTTAAAGTCCCACATCGCTTAGTTTAGTGAAAGAAGTGGGAGTCCAATGTTATATATAGGATTCAAGTTCTTCATTCCAAGATGCACCAGTCAAAAACACTTTAAACTTGTATTTGACTTTATTTGTTCTCTTATGCTCTTGTATTAGAGTGTTGTGAGTTGTAGTTAAATATTAGTTTTTGAGGGTCTGGGTGTACTGGGGGTCTGGGTTAGTTGAGGATATATTATGTGTTCTAATAATTTTCACATAATGTTATTCTCTGGTTATCTATTGACAACGGTCGTGGTTTTTTCTCCGGTTTTGGAGTTTCCACGTTAATCTCTTGTGTTATTATTGTGTTCCTCTTTTTCTTTATGTTTTGCTTGTTTTTTCCTAACAACTGGTATCAGAGCCTGTATCACGAGCCTTTGGTTCGAGTGAAGAACCAACTTACTTGTATCGAAAGTACTCCCCACAGGTGGTGGTTAGAAGGTGTCCCATTGAAGAGTGTCAACGGCGGTACAAGGGTTCAGTTGCATAGTTGAAGCTTCCGCTTAAGGGGGAGCATTGTGGAAGCATTGTGGATAGACTCACACTTGAGGGGGAGTGTTAAGTATTAACAAGTGTGAGTAGTGTGGTTAATAGTTCCACATTGGATAAGAATGTGGTGACTTAAGCATTTATAAGTGAGAGAACCCATACACCTATCACCTTAAGATTTTGGGTGAGTATGTGGTGTGTATCTCACAAAGATTTTGTTCTAGAAAAAGAAATCCCACAATGTTCAATGCTCCATAGTAGAAATCTTCCCCTAACTACTGGTATCAGAGCTTCTGGTTCAGTCACAAATTCCGTTGTGCAGTTTGTGGGATAGAGAAAATTGATGGAAGACTTTTTTTGACTTGTGGAAAGTTCAAGTCAAAGATGTGTTGATACAATCAAGATTACACAAGGTGAAAGATTATGTCGCTGGTTGAAGAGCTTCCTACCAACAAGGAAGTTGCACCATAATGTTTCAACCTAGTTTCGACATGTGAAATTCTTGGAGTGGTTTAGCTTCAAGTGAAATTTATTCTTCATGATAAAGTATATGATTGTCGGTGGTGACAATGTGAAATATGATTGTCGGTGAAGACAGTGTGAAAATTCTTGGAGTGGTGTAGCTTCAAGTGACTATACTCTTTATGGTGAAGTATGATTGTCGGTGAAGACAATGAAAATTTATATATTATTTTCAATCAAGGTGGAGATTGTTGGGGTTGGTTTAAAATATACATGTTGATACTCCTTTATGGTGGAGTATGATTGTCGGTGAAGACAATGAAAACTTATGTATTATTTCCAATCAAGGTGGAGATTGTTGGAGTTGGTTGAAAATATACATGTTAAAGAAGTTCCACATTGCTTAGTTTTGTGAATGAAGAGAGAATCCAAGGCTATATATATGAAACAAGTTATTTGAAGTTCCACATCGCTTAGTTTAGTGAAGGAAGTGGGAGTTCAATGTTATATATAGGATTCAAGTTCTTCATTCCAAGATGCACCAGTGAAAAACACTTTAAGCTTATATTTGACTTTATTTGTTCTCTTATGCTCTTGTATTAGAGTGTTGTGAGATGTAGTTAAATATTAGTTTTGGAGGGTGTGGGTGTACTGGGGGTCTGGGTTAGTTGAGGGTATATTATGTGTTGTAACAATTTTCACATAATGTTATTCTCTGGTTATTTATTGACAACAGTCGTGGTTTTTTCTCCGGTTTTGGAGTTTCCACGTTAATCTCTTATGTTGTTATTGTGTTCCTCTTTTTCTCTATGTTTTGCTTATTTTTTCCTAACACTATAATCTTGTAATTGGTTCTAAAAATATGGTTCTATATTCAAGAATATGGTTCTGTTAATACAAGTGTAATACCGGGGTTTTCATAAATGATTCGGATGATGTGCATGCTATTTGTCATGATCATGAAAAAGGGATATGGGAAAACTAGTCCGTAAATGTTTTATATCCCTTTGAAATTTATAATTAATCAGTTTACTCCTTTTTAATCATTGTACTATATATTTAAAGTTGTTGTTGATTGACCTAATTAGTTTCAAATATTGTTCAAACTTTATGTGCTTAAGGACCAATGACAAATCCTATTGGAGAGCCTATAAACTTTCCATTTTGGTAATTTTTTTGTTTCATAATCCTTTGTTTTAGTTTTTAAAATGGTTTTATAATTGGTTTTGTAATACATGTTACAAAAAATATGGTTATGTAACCTTGTAATTGGTTCTAAAAATACGGTTCTATAATCCTGTAATTGGTTCTAAAAATATGGTTATATATTCAGGAATATGATTTTGTAAATTGTTCTGTAATACAGGTGAAAACGACAGAACAAAAAAAACTTAACCCCTCGAGGTTTGCATAAAACCGAGGTAATAACATTGAGATATTACCTCAGCGTTTACATAAAATCGTGGTAATAACATTAGGCGCACCATCGATTTCTAAAAATAATAAAAACACTGATGCTAGAGATTGAACTCACGACCGTTTAACTTCTAACCTCTGTTTTAGAATCACCGAGGTGACAAGTGATTGCTTTTTATGCCGCCCTCCGTTACCTCGCTTGTGTAGCCGATGTTAAATGCAATTTTCAGTCGACGTTAGATGTGTTATTTGTAGTACTAAGAAAAAGAAGAAATTTGATGACTTTTTTGAACAATTTAAAATTTTGAGGATTTCTTAATACACCACCCAAGTTTCTTAGGCACCACGTGAAATTTTATTTTTGCCCCCAGATTCTGGATTTGTACATTCGGACGCGCCAAATTTTTAAAAAACACTGATATGTTCCAGATGTGCACATCCGGAAGAATTCCTGATTTGCAAATCCGAAAAAAATCAAAAGAATTCCATAAAATCATTTACTTCTAAATATAATTAAATCCAATATAATTAAAATCCAATATAATTAAAATTAATATCATTTTTTCAATATAATTAAATTCAATATAATTAAAATCTATATTAATTAAAATTAATATGATATTTAATATGATTAATTTTTTTCAATTTAATTAATATGATTAATATGGTATTTAATTTTAAATGATTTTTTTATATTAAAAAATTAATTTAATTATATTGGATTTAAAATTATATGGCATTTACTTCTAAAATTGAATTGAATTATATTGGTATTTAAAATTATATGGTATTTACTTCTAAATTATAATTAAAATTATATGGTATTTACTTCTAAAATTAATTTAATTATATTGAATTTAATTATATTGAAAAAATCATATTAATTTTAATCATATTAATTTTAATTATATTGGATTTAATTAAATTGAATTTAATTATATTGAAAAAATCATATTAAGTTTAATTATATTGGATTTAATTATATTTAGAAGTAAATGATTTTATGGAATTCTTTTGATTTTTTTCGGTTTTGCAGATCACGATTCTTCCGGATGTGCACATCTGGAGAAAACTGAAAAATTTTAGAGAAAATGTGCGTCCGGACGTGCACATCCGAAAATTGGAGGCAAAAACGAAAATTCAGATGGTGCCTAAGAAACAAGGATGGTGTGATAAGAAATTCTCAAAATTTTCTTGTAGATATTGATGCTAATTAACAAACTAGTGTAGGTTGTTCGAAACTGTTTAGCCCAACAGTCCAATTGGCTACCATTCGAGCGATATTAATTGTTGTTTTATCTAAATCATGGGTCTTTATTAATTAGATATAAAAAAACTTTTCTCCATGGAAATATTGACGAAATTATGTATGCATTCTCAAAAAGTCTTTTTATAAACTCAAACAAGCATCTCGTGACTAGTACCAACGTTTTATAAACTATATCGCTACAATGAATTTCCTCATCGTGCTTGTGAATTTGCAATGAAAGATTTAGACCCACTTAGTTATTTTATGGATATATCTATGAAAAGAAAATTAAGAGGTATTATAATATCACAAAATAAATAAGTAGATGAAATTATTGAGCTCACGTGCATATCTTCTTGTAAACCTTCACCTACACTAGTGGACATTAAAGAAAAACTCAGTGGTTATTCAGGTAACCCTTACCATTATCCAGCTGAATAGTTGTAGTCTTGCTGGAGCACTACAATAATTGACATTTATAAGACCTAATATCTCTTATCTTGTTTAACAAGTGTGTTTATTTATGAATGATGCGAAAACACAATATATGTTTGCATTAAAGCGAATCATTCTTTATATCTAGAGCCTTATGGATCTCAGCCTTTACTTGTCTCCCACCTCCATCCAAAAGTTCATCTCTTATAGTAACCAGGGACGGACCCATGTGTATTAGTGTGTGGGCTGATGCCCCCACAAAGTTTTAATAATTATTTTTATTACATAATACATATTGTGAATAAATGTTTACTAAAGTTTTGTTCACTTTTCATAAATATACTATGTAGTAAAATTTGCTTCTGAAGTGCATCTCTCAAAGTCTTATGGTTTTTGTTTCATTTGCATTAATATTAGTATAATGTAGTAAAACGTGTTTTTTAATGTGCTTTGATTTATATTATTATATAATAGTGTTTTAATATTTAACATACTTAAATCAGTCTTATGGTCAGTCTTAATTATTATTTTTTACTATAATACATATTTCACAACAGTTAAAAGAAATTTATAAAGCCCCCACTACTCAAATCTTTTGGGTCCGTCCTTGATAGTAACACAAAATGAGGTGGATGTCCTGACACACAAGGTCCAATTCTTTTTATTGTGTATATTTTAGTGATACATTGAAGTAATTAATGTAGTGTTTAAATCATGTTCGATTAAAAGTTTAATTCTATAGTTACATTGTCTAGTTTCAAAAGCAACCTTGGTCTATTGTGATAACGTGCGCTTGTGTACCTCTTTAAAAATCTTGTTCAACATCGACACACTAAACACATCGATATGGATATACATTTTATGTGTGAAATAATGCATGCATCAAAGTGTGAGTTTTACATGTTTCCTCGCGTTACCAAATTGTTGACACATTCACAAAGGAATTATCACTACAACTCTTTTCGACTATAGGGTGTATTAAAAGAAACATAAAATATTTAATAGATCTATTATTATTTTTTATCTATAGACAAAGTAGTCATAAGCTTTAGAAATCCACACACACAACTATGAGAGTTTCGGTTCAAACCCTAGTGTTAATGTCCAATCTAGCTGTATCGACTTTTGCTAGTTGAGATAGAATTTGCAGACATATCTATTATTATTATTATTATTATTATTATTATTATTATTATAAACGATTATTAATTATTCTATATAATTAATTGAAAATCAATTAACAATAACTATTAATGATTGTTCATTATTGTATAGAATAACATCAATTTGTTACATATATAACAAAACATAAAAGGAATAAACACTACAACAAATATTTCTTATAGTATAAATAAAAAAATATTTTATTCATGATACCAAATCAATAGGTATTGTTTACAGGGTATGACCAAGACTATCAGGTAGCTATATTGAAAGAATATGCTAACCTTTTCAACTTTATTGCACTTTTATTAATCAAACAAATTATATTAGTAATATTACAAAATAGTAACAAAACTATTTCTTTACTTTTCAATATACTCAACAATTTATAAAGTTTCAATTAATAATGCACTCAACATTTAGGAAGATTAGCTGGTGGAGGAGGCACACTGGTTTCAGGAGTAGGTCCATTCTCGACCTCAAAAGCCATTGCTAATCCCCATGGCAAATGTGTTTCCAAATGACAATGTACAAACCAAACACCTGCACAATATTTGAAGTGAAAGATAAATTAATTATAATTTATATGTAAGCTATATTTAAAATTTAGAATTTAAATTAATTAAAAGTGTTGAATATATAACTAATTTAAATCACAATTAATTTATATAGTTGTATTAAACATAATTTGAATTGTAAATTGAATTAAACAAACCTGGATTATTTGCTTGAAATCTAAGAACAGCCCATCCTCCAACTGGAACCGCAATAGTGTTACGCAATTGAGGATTAACGAAATTAAACTTTGGTTCATCTCTAGTTGCATTATAATTCCCAAAACCTTGAGCCAAAACATGGAAATTAAACCCATGAATATGAATAGGATGATTCTCTGTTCCCAAAATAGCTGTATTTTGATACACAATCTCAACGGTTGAATTCCACTTTAAAGTCTTCACTTTAGTTGATTTAGGTGCAAATGCAATAGGGGTAGAACCATTAAGGAAACGTAAGTTAGGGTCAGTATAATTAAACTCAAATGGTGGATTATTTGGAAAATCCTTGGTGTACACACCACTGATATTTTTGTAAAATGCTTCCAATATTGAGGCACCTCTTCCCTCAGGAAGAACAAAGGATTCATTGTTCATGTTGGCGGAAAGTCGTGAGTTAAACGCTAGACAACGACCTGGTCCTGGATTGATGCATGGTTCTAAACTAATTCCAAATGTAATGAACATGTGTTCATCGACTTTGCGTGGAACCGGAACCCAATGTCGACCACTTGTCAACCCTGTAATGTTGGTGTAAAACTTGTGAGCCAATGGGGTATCATGTGAATCAGGTAAAATTGGCATTATAGGTGTTTGTGTTTGGGAGGCACCATCATAAACAACAATTCCTCTAGTAGTTACGTTATGTGTGTTAACATTCGAGGAGCGATATGGTGTGGCAACCATGTAGTAAGAACCAACAACTTGATTGGTTTTTAAGAGAACATCAACGGTTTGCCCAGGCGCGATCACAACAACATCAGTTTCGTAGTGGTCAGTGTAGACAGCATCCAAAGCCACAACTGTGAAACGATGGTTTGCTATCTTAAAAAAATGTTGTTCATCGAGTGCAGCGTTGATAATACGTAGTAAGTAGGTTTTCCCTTGTTTCACTTTGAGCGTGTACGTCTCTGAAATATAGATCAAAAAGTGAAAATATTATAATTTTTTAGACAACTAAAGCCGAAACAAAATTCTATATGAATCGACACACCATAAATATTGTCGGCACATGTAGAATTTAAACATACACTGATATTGATAATGATGAATAGAAAACTTACGATCTTGAGAACAATTATACAAATCACCAAGAAAGCCATTAATTGAGGTTGCATTTGATATTTGTGGGGCGTTACCCGTATCTGTTGCATTTCTCTCAACTTCTACAACATTAGCACTCCACCACTCACCTGCAATTAAATTATAATTATTTCTCAATATCGAGATTAAAATCAAAGTGTCTATATATATATTTAATTGCACACATTCACGCAATTAGTATGGTGATAATGGTTAGATCAAAAGCAAACTATAAATATATTGAAAAAAGAAAAGAAAGAAAGAGTACTAATTAATATGGGGACTTCTTGATAAACCCTTGGGAAGGGGTAAGAGTGTCCTAGTCTTGGCTTAATGACAATGGCGCCATGGACAGTAGCACGTAGGTAAGAAGTGTGAGCATGCCACCAAAGTGTTCCTTCTTGTCCTGTTATGTTGAATTTGTAAGTATAATTTCCACCTGATGGAATTGGACATTGAGTTATGTACTCTGGACCATCTGACCAAGGAGTTAAAAATTGAATGATTCCATGCCTGCATATTGTAAAATGTAACCAAATTTATAAGTATTTATAAAAGAAAATTTCCATACTATATCATGAGAGAAACATATTATTACTTGTTAAAATGAAATGATTTTATATATATTTTTGATAAAATTAAGTAACTTAATCTTTGTTTATTATATTTTTGAAAAAAATATTATATAAGTATTTTTAAATTTATCTTGTTTAAGTTAGATTTCTTTCTTGCCCATAAAGTCTCAGCTCTTTAAAATACTCTTAAAACAATTTATTAAATTGTATAAATTGTATATGAATCCTTAAACAGACTAAGAAAAGTCAATAATATATATATATATATATATATATATATATATATATATATATATATATATATATATATATATATATATATATATATATATATATATATATATATATATATATATATATATATATATGAAACATGTAATGAATTAGTCATCTTGCATTCAAATCATGTGTTCTTATTTTTTCTAATATTTTTATTAAGAGTAAGAACTAAGAAGAAAAATATGTTACCAATGAATAGTCATATTGTATGGTGATTTGTTGACTAAATGAATGATAACAGTGTCACCCTCTCGAGCATAAAGTGTTGGACCTGGCAAGGTTCCATTTACGGCAGTTATCACCTGTGGACGGCACAATCGTTGAACAGTAATCTCCTCAACCTGCATCAAATCAAAATTAAAATAACCTCAGTTAGTATCATGGTACAATTTAATATTATATAGTTTAACATGTGAATAAATAAATATTTTGAAAAGTTCAAACTTATGATAATAATGAAAACAAAACTAAAACATTGTCCTTTTTCTCTTCATGTTTTCAAAGGTTTGTAAACAAAATTCAGAAACAAAAGAAAAATTGTTTCAATATTTTTTATGCAAAAACTTGAAAATAATAAATAAAATTTAAATAAGAAAATAATCTAGTAATAAAAAGTAACAATAAAAAATGTTTTAAAAAAATATTTAAGTATTCAATAAAAAATCTAGTATTTTTTAAATATTTTAATTCACGAAATACTTAAAATAGTTTATATTTTTAATATTTTGCACAGATATTTCAGAACAAAAAATATATTGAAAAAGAAAGTAAATTTTTACCCATATTAATTTCATGTCAATAAGTATTACTACACTTTCTACATAAAGGTATATAAGTAAATTATTTAATAAAGAAACTTTCATAGTATTATATCATATCATAAATCAACAATCTTAAAAGATAGGTAATATAGTATGTATAAATTACACCTAAATATACATATTTATATCATATTTTTCATGTATAGAGTTAGACTATAAACTAGATAACTACTAGTATATTTAAAATTAAGGAAGAAAAAAGAGAAGAAAGAAACTCATTATTTACATTGAAAGTGTGTTCCACAATTGCAGCAGAAGCTAATGAAGAAGCTAATAGAAGAAGACCAAAAGACCATGCTAGAGAAAACACAAATCGTGTCATGTTTGTAAAGTTTAATGAAATGAAGTAATATAAATTTTTTGTCTATGATAATGTTATATATAGAGAGAAAGTATAACCCCTCATATTTGACATTTTCTTCATTACGTGTATTAGGTTTGTGTTGTGTGCTATGATAAAATTAAGACTTTGAATTTTCGTTGGATTAAGAGGAGGATGCAAATTTCGTTATCACATATTAATTTGAATGTAAAAAATGTCCACAATGAAGAATAAAATATGGAAAATTGTCAATAGCTTGTAATTTTAACCAAAATCGGAAATTTTGAATACAATTTGGTTCTTAGTTTTGACTATGAGGCCTAGAAAAATTGACCCATATATGATGTTGCATTTTAATTGGTTGAAATAAGGTTTGTCCACATTTACTATATACGTAGTAGTTAAAAGTTTGATTAGTTATTAGAAATTAGCAAGTTTGATTACGTGTTTGAGTGGAGTTAATACTAACTAATAGAGATTTTTTTGTCAAAAGGATAATAAGATGTCTTTGTTATGAAAGTCAAAATACTATATTATAAATCAAAAACTTAATTGCACTTTTAAATTCTAAATATTGTGATTTTGCAATTTTGATATTTTGGTATTGATGGAATATGTTATTAAATAATTAATTTAATTATTAGATTTTTTATTTATTTTAAAGTTGTTGATTTATTATATTTTAATATTATTATATGAGTATATATTTTTATTTAATTATATAATTTATTTATTAGTTAGAAGAGAGTCTTTACAACACCTATCTCCAGTGTGAAGAGTATATCTTTTAGGTGTCGTCTTGCTTTCTCTCAAGCATTGAAAGATGCTTTTTATGAAATTTTTAGGTGTCGTCTTGCTTTCTCTCGAGCATTGAAAGATGCTCTCTATAAGATGGTAGTTGAGTTGAGATTTATAGGTACTTTGGTTTAGTTGTTACTTCTTAGAAACATAAACTATAGTGGTTGACATAATATTACCTTTTGCACTACAAAAGATGAGAGTGAGATGTCAGTCTAATGTGTCAACCTAGTTATATTGAGAAAGAAACTATTTGGTTTGATAATGATTTGCGAAGGATGGTTGAAGACATCGTGGTTGGGGGAGGTTTTTTCCTCAAAGACCTTTAATGGATGATAGGCTATTTACCTATTATAGTTAGGGGATTGAATTTGTACTTCACAGTAGAGGTTTCTTCATATACTTTTGTGGCTTTCAGGGAACAATCTTAGATGTTACAGGTTCATATATTAAGAGACAATGAGATATATGGTATATATGGACTTTGATTTGAACAGAGCTTTCGTTGGTTTTAGTGTTGCGATTCCACATTTTGACGTTAGCAGTTTTACTAGCAAATACACCATCTCTCCTAAATCTTAATATGTTTTAGAGAGTGCTCTTTTTAGTAAAAGTGTTTAGGACATAAATGTAAAGTTTCACATGACCATAAGATAGAAATCAATTTTTGGTTGTTTGCAAGCAACACATGTTTAGAATTTTCTCCTTACTATTCTTATTGATGGATTATGCTAACATATGTCCTCAATAGAGTCTTTGTACTATACTTAAATATCACTTTATGATGCCTTTATTTATATTGATGATATTTTCCCTATTTGCAACAAGGTGTACTTAATATAATTGGGAAACACACAATTCATTATAGGGAGCTTTCAGACTTCAAATACCGAGGTGACTTTGTTAGTGATGTCTTATTTGACATAATTCGGCGGACTAGAGCATCTGTAAATAAAAAAATGTCTGTTAATTTCTTGACTGGCCTGCAGAAGGAAAAATCGGCACTTAAGCTAACATGTGTTCTAATGTACAGGTAGGTAGGAGGAAAACATGCTTGTGTAGACTTAATTAGGGTTTCTCCATTGGTGGGACTGAGGATTGAAGGTTTTATTGTGGGTCATGCAACCCTTAATGTCTCTTCAAATAAATTGGCAAAGCATGAGAAAGCGTATTCCGACAATCAACATGCTTTTATACTATTTGTCTTTGACACTTTTGGATTTCTAGCACTAGAAGTAATGAATCTTTTACGGAGAATGCAAATGCTCATGCATAACAATGTTTTGTCTCATTAAATAAAGATTGTGGTAGTTTAAAAAAGATTGGTTTTGTCATCCAAAAGAGATAACGACGCAACTTGTTGCCTATTTAGCTTTTATTTTTATATAATATTCATTATATATAAGTTAAAACTCTTAGTTAGTTATTAGTAATTAAATTATTTATATTTTTACTTTTTTCCGACAAAAACAAACTTAACGACTTTCATTACTTAAACAAGATTCAATACAAGGAGGTATCACATTAATAATACTACGCCTAGTCCAAGAATTGTCCGCCTTAGCTAACGTATGGGCAACCGAATCCGCTTGGCGTTTAATGAACATAACCTCAAAGTTTGGAAAAAGATGCGACAAACTTTTAATGGAATGAATAAGAAGACTAAATTCTGACCTTTCTACATGCTTAGAATGAATAGCCTAAACAACTAGTTGAGAATCACTTTTGAAGGTCACGTTATTCAACTGTAAGGAAATAACACCTTGCAAAGCTTCTTTCAAAGTCATGGCTTCTGCTACAATGGTGGAGAAGAGGCAAACGTTCCAAGTCACACTTGCGTTAATAAATCTATCCAGATTATCTCCCACACACCACCCTCTATTAGTTGTGGTGGTATATTTGCATGAGATAGAATCAATATGAAGAATGTTACGATAACTAGTTAAAAAATTAGTAAAAATCATAATCATCTATCATACTATATGTGTGTGTGTGTGTGTATATATATATATATAAGGTTATGCTAATGTACACCCATGTAGGTGTCATTAACAACATACACCTTAGTGTATTTTTGTGTGGGCCCCACCAATTTTGGGTGGGACCCACATTAGAAAGATGAAGAAAAAAATAGAAAGAAAATAGATGTTGTATATTTTTGTGTGGGGCCCACCAATTTTGGGTGTATATTAGAATTTCCCATATATATATATATATATATATATATATATATACTTTGGTCCTTTTATAAGAGAAAATTCACTTTTTAGATTTATTATATGATCAATGTATTTGGTGCATATGTAGACCAAATACATTTACGATTCCCTGAATTTAAAAAATGAATTTTCTCTTATAATAAAAATCAAAAGGAGTATTTGAACAGTGTCTAAGATAAAATTCAAATTCAGGAGGAACTACAAATCATTGAGTACTCTTTTCTCGCATCACTCTTTATTTTGATAATAATAATTGATAACATACTTTAGTCATGAATCCATATATTCTTATTCTTATTTATGTTATATTTGATAAATAAGTATGTTATAGATCGAGTATATATATATATATATATATATATATATATATATATATATATATATATATATATATATATATATATATATATATATATATATATATATATAGGGAGGGGATCATTTGACACCGGTGTCAAAATATTACCTTTGACACCAAATCCTAACCCTTTATTATTATTCATTCAATGGCTAAGATAAATTCCCTTTAAAAACTATGTGTTAGTTTTAAGTGAATACATCTTAACCTTTAAGTTAATAATAATAAACGGTTAGGATTTGGTGTCAAAGTTAATATTTTGACACCGGTGTCAAATGATCCCGTCCCATATATATATATATATATATATATATATATATATATATATATGCCTTCTGCATTAAATACAATTAAAATTTAATTTTTCTATCAAATATATCTTTTATGATTAATTACAAATTAATTTCAACATTCATTTTCCATTTTGTAATTATTTTGGTTGAAATACAATATAGAATAATTCTTTGAGTCAGAGAGAACTAACATTAACGGTAGTTATACACATTGACTAGTCTATTGCGTTGGAGTTAACAATAAAACTCCATTGATGCACAAGAAGAAAATGATGATGAAGAATGAAAGAATTGCAGAGAGAGAGAGAGAGAGAGAGAGAGAGAGAGAGAGAGAGTGAGTGAGAGAGAGAGAGAGAGAGTCACCTTCAGGGGCTGGATTACCTTCAGAGGTAGGATCATCTTTAAAGTCATAGCCACCTTCAGAGTCAGACTCACCGTCATAGTCAGACTCACCTTCAGAGCAGACTCACCTTCAGAGGCAGAATCTCCTTCAGAGTCAGACTCACCTTCAGATTCAGAGTCACCTTTAGAGGTAGACTCACCTTTAGAGTCAAAATCTCCTTCAGAGGCAAGACCATTATAACATCTCTACTGACAGTGATCCCGCTGGCTACTGGGAAATATAGCTTATAAGCACCTATACAGTGGTAACCTATAAGTAACATAACTTAGCTTCTGTCATCCAATTTTCTTTTAGTAGCATCTAGTACATGTTTGTAACATACAAAACAAAACACCCTTAAATGGATCACACTTTGTTTTATTCCAGTCCACTTCTCTAGAGGAACTACTTCCTTTAACTTCTTTGTTGGGCATCTATTGAGCATATATGCTGACGTAGCAATTGCTTCACCCCACTATGTGTGAGGTAGATTATTTTCTTGTAGCATGCTCCTTGTCATGTCAAGTAGAGTTCTATTTCTTCTTCAAGTAATACCATTTTACTGTGTAATGTATGGAGCAGTCACCTCATGCTCAATTCCATACTCCTCACAGAACTTCTTGAACTCACCTCCACCACCGGTTCTGAAGATCTTCCACCTTTGTTTACTTTGTTTTTCAGCCTTCACTTTGAACTTCTTGAACTTAACATACACCTCATGTTTGAACTTTATGAGTGCTACCTGTGTCATTCTTGTGAAATTGTCTACAAATGACACAAAATACTTATTTCCTTCAAGTGAAGGTACCTTAAATGTCCCACATCCATCATAAAGCACCACACCTAAAGCATAAGTTGCTCTTATAGGTATTTTTGATGAGAATGACAATCTTGGTTGCTTGCCATTCATGCATATATCACAAGATTACTCTGGTGTCACAATCTTTGGAATTCCATGTATCAGATTCTTTGAACTCAGATGCCCTAAACTTCTGTAGTTCAGATGTCCCAATCTCTTGCGCCATAACTAACTTTTCCTTACAACACTAGTTGCACTAAGGAATTAAGTGTCTGTTGTTTTAACATTCACCTTGAATATCCTATTTCTTCCTAGTGTAGATTGCATAATCAACTTCTAGTCACAATCATGCAACTTCAAGTGATTGTCCTTCATGGTTACTGAAAACCTTTTTCAAGCAGCTGATGCACACTCGTCAGATTGCTATTCATGCCAGGAACATACCATACATCCTTGATCAATACAATTTTTCCATTCTTCAATTTTACTTTGACATTTCCCATTCCTTCTGTAATGCCCTGTATAATATATACCTAGAATAATACTATACAAGCATTTTATTTGGTATTGACATCATCACAAGTGCATATTGGCATAATTCACATACTTGACCATTGCTAAACACAAATATAATCTATGGTACAAGACATGGAAATTAGCCAAAACAATAAAATCTAAGATCAATATACAATATCCTCAATTGTATACAACAAATACATAGCAGAATACTAAAGCCAAGCTTCTCTTGAAACATCCAAGCAAAGCTCCACTTGTAAATCAAACCTGCAAACCACACCTGAAATATAGCGACAATAGTGGGGTGAGATATTAATCTCAGTGAGTTCCTTATCTTATGGATTCTCTCGGCTTTACAGGGTTCTAGCCAAATCCTAACTCAAGTCAAGGGGAAGGGAAATGACCTTGAGTTCTCAATCTCACACTATATGGAAACACGTTATTGAGTCCGTTAACTCAAAAGTTATCACTATCATCAACACTATCAAGGCATCCCCTTTTCCCGTCCTTTTCTACGTCTAGAAGTCGGAATGAGTCATGGATCCTCGTAGATTACTTGGCATACGAGATGGATTCGGAACTAAGGGACATGTTATCACCTTAATTCGTCATTTCACACGGTCCGTACACCATCACAAGTCTCTTTACCATATAGGTTCCATTCGTACTATAACATTGGGAATCAAACCTACCAAGTAATCGTGCAATCATTCCAGAGGAGCTTGTTACTCATGAAACGACACAAAATGGGGAAATGGTTACGATTTCGTTATTTAACATACAACCATAATTGTATTCAATAATTCTAGGCCACATTAGCCTTTAGGCCTCTTTTGCCTTTATCAATTAAACATAATAATTACACGTGTTTCATAATAGTGTCTTATTCTTTCTATACCATTTGGTACTGGACACACGCCTCGGCCTCTTCTGCACGAGCATCGTCATTAAGTTATTCATCAATCTCCTAGCTTATTACTAGGTTCTAACATAACTTCATGACAAGGTTTCCTCACTCTACCTATTTCATATTTTAACATGCATTTACTCTCAATCATGTTTAACATCAATATTAGGCAAAGTATATTACAATTGCACATTATGAATTACATATAATAATTCCATCATAAGTTATACAAAAGCATATTACAATTGTATAATAGAATCACATATAATGATTCAATCACAAGTTATATCACCCTTAGGTTCCCTACGATTCATTTAATCGGGTATTGAAATCAATACTTTTCAATTTTATAGCATAGGATATTTCCATAGCTTTACAACGACTATTGCCATGCCTCGATCGCATTTATAATCCAAAAGATATGGATTTTTAAACATTTTTCACAAATTCCATTTTTAAACATTTTAACATTTTTTAAACATTACATTTATATATTTATCTTATCAATCCATAGCACATAACCATGTTTCTACCTCACTATCACATAGAGCATAAAATTAGCTTTCCAACGCTTCGAACGGGGCCCAAAATGGACTTACGGTTCAAAAGATACACCCTTTTTAATTTTCATTTTTCTGACAATAGCAATGGTAATTGGTTACTCACCACAGGGTAACCGGTTGCTGGCTAGAAAACAGTCCAGAAACGTTATTTTTATGCAGGTAACCGGTTACTCTCAGTAGGGTAACCGGTTACTGTCGTGACAGAACCCTAAAAACATAATTTTTTTCATCATAAAACTCAATGGAACTTCATAGAAACACATTGCAACATAATAGTGAGTATCATAGGTTATTCTTACACCTATCTTGACTATACTACGCGTTTTATATCGCATTTCATCCGTTAGATTTCATTTTCTCTCAAATCTAACCTAAGTTCTAAACATAGTATTTCTAGAACTTAAAGTGTTTAACTAGAACCCACCTGGTAATCGAAGAGGAGGTTGAAGAAGATGATGAATAATGGTCCAAGCTTCTTCCCAAGCTTTTCCTCTTTCCCTCTTCTCTTCTCTTCCTTTTCTCTTCTTTCTCTTTTCTCTTCTTACCAACTTTCTTCTTCTTCTTTCTATTTCTTTCTCTTCCAAATATATATATATATATATATATATATATATATATATATATATATATATATATATATAATACCAATATTATATAATATAATCCAATAGAGTAAAATATCTCCAATTGATATTTTATCGTCTGACACCAATTGATTGATTATTAGAGTTACCATAATATACTCTCTTGAACTAAAATAATTGATCTGTCTCTTTAATAAAGTAATTGATCTCTTCAGAGTTCATCAGTTGCTCTATTGATCCCAATTGATAATACTTAAAGTACTTAGAGAATTCATTTATTCCAATTGATCTGAGGTAGAGCACATAGACACTCATCTGATCTCATCTGATATCCAATTGTGCATTTAGATAATATGGGGTATTACACTCTCCCCCCTTAAATTGAAATTCGCCCTCGAATTTCCTCTATTCAACAATAACCACAACTTGTATCATTGTCTTAGATTCACACTTAACTTTACTTTCGTTAATAATTCTGACGTACTCAAATTCTAACTTGACTTCACAGACCAAAATCCTTATTTTCACGAATTACCAGACTTTACGTCCTTAGTCATACTCTTATTCCTATATTGAGTTAGCTTCGAACTTTTCTTTTTCCGTAATACAATTGTTGTTCCATACGAAAAGACTTGGTCGCATCTTACTTCGGAAAGAATGTACCATTCCACATTCCTCTACCGAGTCACAGCAAGGTCGTAACACCTCAACTTGATCTAAGATGACAAATACTCATCAATCTTTGCGAGGTAAGTCAGCGATTCCTTATCTCCATGAAATTACAGACGACTTATCCTTTCATAAATCCCTCAACATTCAAAACCACTTCATAAACCGTCAAACGACTCCTTTACCAATTCTACTAGGTCTGATGCTATACACTGTAGCCATTCACATCCGATATTTCATCTCTTTTGAAACATGCCAAAAGATAATATATTTAGAATGAGATTGTCTTACTTATAAATATTACAAGTAACAATCATTCTAATCCTTATTTTCATCTATCACCTTCCACTGCGCAACTCAATTTCTAACAGTAGAACACCACAGATTCTCAAGCACTACTAAGTAGCTATAGTCAGCGGAGAAATACACTTATCCATTGGGGTCCTTACTAACCAACGATACAGGAAACTTACCGACGTCCTATGGTAAAACAATTTTCTCGCCAACACACAATATTATAACATCTGTCCAACACTCTCCAGACGATAGAGGCACAGGAGTTACACTGCTACAACCGTAACATATACAACTCCAAATCCATTCAAAACTCGAAATAATACATCCAAAATAGTTTAACAACTTCCGGTTCTGGTTACCTCATTCCATATCAATTCTTCTTGCGGGTTTCCAAGTTACTCAAGGTTTCTTGTTGACTTCGAGATCTCAATCAATCACATGTAACACCATCACGAAATTTCAATCATGTGCGAGTCACCACTTATCAAAACTTAAACCATTCAAAGCGAAATTGTGAGTTTCCATACTACTCACCAATCCACATACAACACTCCACACATACACACACCCCCAAAGGACATGCCACGCTTCTCAATTGAATCAATTTCTCTCATTCATTCCGTTTCATAAACGATTCCAAGTTACATGCTTAATTTCGGAACGCCTAATTCTTACTCGTACTTGGAAGGATAATCTTCGAATTTCCTTCTCTGGGTAAAACACAACTGCACACAACTGGTACCACTTCCCCAGTCTAAATCCAAAACCATGAACTCACGGAAGATAACAAATATTAAACTCTGACCAACCGCTCATACCTTACTAACACCATAATTAAAATACCGAAGCATTCCTTGTGAGATAAAAACTTTGTGAGCATTCTCTAACTTCGTCCTCAAGCCCTCAATAGTAATGATAACAATACACTTAAGACTTTCTCATACTCAACACGATTCATAAGATTACTTCCCCATAAGTCAACTCTCTTGTCGTCTGAACAAATGGTCAACTACGCAACACCTTTCCACAAGTTCCAATTTTCAAAACACAATTCCGTCTTTCATTTACTTGCAATCCCGTTTTCCATTCGCACAATACTCTCCACCCGGAGCAACATAAGGTAACAAAACGCAGATGATGGTTCTTAAGGGATTTCACAATTTACACACATGTTAATCGATTACCCGTTTGAGGTAATTGGTTAACTTCTCAAAATTCAACGTAAAACACCTTTCACGCACGTGTTAATCGGTAACCACATTGCGTTAGTCGGTTAGCACTACTGCAGAATCAAAAAAATAGTTTCTTAATTCAAAGCCATCCCCACTCAAACCATCAATCCAATTTGTTCTAACTCACAATATCATTCTCAACTCGTGGCTTTTAACTTATATAACATTCACTAACCATGATCCACTCAAGGTAAAACCGACAAGGTCAAAACATTCAGACAACACACTCCAACCAAGTGACAAGGCAAAATTCCGAATTCAGACGCGGTCACACGACAAATCTTCAGCGGGATAATTCATTCTCTGATCATACAACTATGCTAACGGGAAGTAAATAATGACGACATTCTAGGGTTTTAGCCACAACCCAACACGCAACCATTATACGATACCACAAAACGACGGACATAACCTGTCAAGCATACAACATTGTTCTCTCACTTGAATTTCCTTGGAGAGAATTAAAACAACAATGTTCTTAGTCCAACAAAAGGTAGATTCCGAATATTCCGATTATTCACAAATACAGAAGTTTCTCTATACTCGAAAATAAATTGGGGCAATGCATCCCCTTGAAGAACTTTTCCATCACTACGTACACATTAACCGGGATTTCTTACCCTTCACTATCCATTGCACACCACACTTACACCAAGTTACTTAATGGAAGATTCGCAACCGACTATTCTCATCAACTATTTATAAGACCTTTCCGGTATAAATCGTTCCATGATTTACACTTAGTCCGTAATAAGTCCTAATTTACTTCTCATTGTTTTACCACAATCTTACTTCTTAAAATACAATATTCACTGTTCCACAAGGTACGTCCCTTCACACTTGTCTCAAGAATAAGAATCCATCACGTACACTTGTGACTACGGTGCTACTATTACGCTTGTTCTTAATACCAAGGTGTAACTTTCCCATTTCACATCATACTAATAGAGTTCTCACGGATGAACCATCTTACACTTCATTAATTTAAGCCTCAACAACTACTCAATAGCTTTATTGCACATTCGTCCAAAATACATTCCATTGTCATTTCCTCATAATATACTGTTGATACCATTTTCTACATCGCGTTTACTTCGCTCTCCATTGTAATCCTCTTAGATCCAAATATAAAACCATCTTACTAAGATTCCTTTAAATCCAAGGTACTTACTTTGTTTCTTAATACAAACTTTTTCTGGTCCGTATCACTACACTTTCTGTTACTAAATAAAGTCCAAACTTTCTCCGACACAATACCTTATACTGTTCCTTGGGTAATTTAACAATTCCAAATTGGTCTCTTACTGAAAACAGAAATCCTGATGTATGATCTCGAACTTAATCTCTCTACATAACTGAATATACGTAATTCATCACCCACTCTTCGTCCGACACATACTTGTTTCACTTGAAGCATGTAAACACATCATTGTGTTCCTTCACACACTTCTCCACTACTTTAGGTTCCCATAGAAGCCGAACTTCCTTAACTCTAATCTTTTTTCCAGTTGGAAGACATTGTTCCATACACGTTCCCTAAGGTACTCTCGTCCATTCAAGATACCATAACGACCTTAGAAACTGAAGCACCAATTACTATCTCACTTTCGGACCTTACGCCACGCGTTCCACAAAACAACTTTTCTTTTTCACGGAATGAGACTACTTGAAATCCTTATCCATACTAGTGGTCAATCCAGCTCTACTAGCGATTTTATATATTCCTCAATACCTTGACCAATCGTCCGATATAGATCCTTAACTTTCAGACTCCATTCATCCAAAGGATTGCTTGAACAACACATTACCCTTTAATTCCATGTTACCCAAATTACAACTTCTACTAAGATCTCAACTGAGCTGACCAAAACTCCACACCACTAACTCTTGGTTTGAGCCTACCTTTACAGCACAAGTTCCGACAACACTACGGAGTCCTCGTGGTCGCTCAACCATGATTCTACCTATTAGATACATAACATTAGGTTGATTAGGCCCAACACTACATAGTATGATATTAAGATTCATGCTGGCAAGACACACTTAAGAGGCATGAATAGATTTACTTATGATGTTTCAAGGCTAGGTCGAGGATACGACCTGCTCTGATACCAACTGTAATGCCCTGTATAATATATACCTAGAATAATACTATACAAGCATTTTATTTGGTATTAACACCATCACAAGTGCCTATTGGCATAATTCACATACTTGACCATTGCTAAACACAAATATAATCTATGGTACAAGACATGGAAATTATCCAAAACAATAAAATCTAAGATCAATATACAATATCCTCAATTGTATACAACAAATACACAGGAGAATACTAAAGCCAAGCTTATCTTGAAACATCCAAGCATAGCTCCACTTGTAAATCAAACCTGCAAACCACACCTGAAATATAGCAACAATAGTGGGGTGAGATATTAATCTCAGTGAGCTCCCTATCTTATGGATTCTCTCGGCTTTACAGGGTTCTAGCCAAATCCTAACTTAAGTCAAGGGGAAGGGAAATGACCTTGAGTTCTTAATCTCACACTATATGGAAACACGTTATTGAGTTCGCTAACTCAAAAGTTATCACTATCGTCAACCCTATCAAGGCATCCCCTTTTCCCGTCTTCTTCTACGTCTAGAAGTCAGAACGAGTCATGGATCCTCGTAGATAACTTGGCATGCGAGATGGATTCGGAATTAAGGGACATGTTATCACCTTAATTCATCACTTCACACGGTCCGTACACTGTCACAAGTCTCTTTACCATATAGGTTTCATTCGTACTATAACATTGGGAATCAAACCTACCAAGTAATCGTGCAATCATTCCAGAGGAGCTCGTTACTCATGAAATCGCACAAAATGGGGAAATGGTTACGATTTCATGATTTCACATACAACCATAATTGTATTCAATAATTATAGGGCTAAACTTATTCTTTCTATATCATTTGGTACTGGACACACGCCTCGGCCTCTTCTGCACGAGCGTCGTCATTAAGTTATTCATCAATCTCCTAGCTTATTACTAGGTTCTAACATAAGTTCATGGCAGGGTTTCCTCACTCTATCTATTCCATATTTTAACATGCATTTACTCTCAATCATGTTTAACATCAATATTAGGCAAAGCATATTACAATTGCACATTATGAATTACATATAATAATTCCATCATAAGTTATACAAAAGCATATTACAATTGTATAATAGAATCACAAGTTATATCACCCTTAGGTTCCCTCCGATTCAGTTAATCGGGTATCGAAATCAATACTTTTCAATTTTATAGCGTAGGACATTTTTAAACATTTTAACATTTTCTAAACATTACATTTCTATATTTATCTTATCAATCCATAGCATATAACCATGTTTCTACCTCACTATCACATAGAGCATAAAATTAGCTTTCCAACACTTCTAACGGGGACCAAGATGGACTTACGGTTCAAAAGATACGCCCTTTTTAATTTTCATTTTTTGCCAATAGCAGTGGTAACCGGTTACTCACCACAGGGTAACCGGTTACTGGCTAGAAAATAGCCCCAAAACGTCATTTTTATGCAGGTAACCGGTTACTCTCAGCAGTGTAACCGGTTACTGTCGTGACAGAACCCTAAAAACACATTTTTTTCATCATAAAACTCAATGGAACTTCATATAAACACATTGCAAAATAATAGTGAGTATCATAGGTTATTCTTACACCTATCTCGACTATACTACGCGTTTTATATCGCATTTCATCCGTTAGATTTCATTTTCTCTCAAATCTAACCTAAGTTCTAAACATAATATTTCTAGAACTTAAAGTGTCTAACTAGAACCCACCTGGTAATCGAAAAGGAGGTTGAAGAAGATGATGAACAATGGTCCAAGCTTCTTCCCAAGCATTTCCTCTTTCCCTCTTCTCTTCTCTTCCTATTCTCTTCTTACCAACTTTCTTCTTCTTCTTTCTATTTCTTTCTCTTCCAAATATATATATATATATATATATATATATATATATATAAAATACCAATATTATATAATATAATCCAATAGAGTAAAATATCTCCAATTGATATTTTATCGTCTGACACCAATTGATTGATTATTAGAGTTACCATAATATACTCTCTTGAACTAAAATAATTGATTGTCTCTTTAATAAAGTAACTGATCTCTTCAGAGTTCATCAGTTGTTCTATTGATCCCAATTTATAATACTTAAAGTACTTAGAGAATTCCTTTATTCCAATTGATCAGATTCAATACAAAGAGGTATCACATTAACAATACTACGCCTAGTCTAAGAATTGTCCGCCTTAGCTAACGTATGGGCAACCGAATCCGCTTGGCGTTTAATGAACTTAACTTCAAAGTTTGGAAAAAGATGCGACAAACTTTTAATGGAATGAATAATAAGACTAAATTCCTGTCATACCCCAAATTTTGACCACCAAGATTTCCCATCATTGTGCAAATCATTACCACAATATGGATGGACCATCATGCCTCATCTATATCCTCAAAGATGTTTGAGCATTCACCACAATCAAGAATTAGGGTTTTAAGCCCTCTCTAAACACTTAGACAAAAGATCAATAAAGAAATAACATGATCTTCAACTTGTCTAGCCTCTCAAACACCCACAATGGATCAAGAGGACTCCCACATCAAGAATCAAGCACAAGGTTACAGCATTCCAAGTGGATCAAGCCTCCAGATCGCCAGTGTCACCAAATTAGGGTTTTGGTCGACCAAGGCCTCCAGATGGAAATTTTCCTCTGGGCATGAGCCAAGACCTCAAGACATGATTTGAGGGTCTCCAATACACTACATTGATCCATTTGCAACAATGGATTAATCCAAGAAGCTTGATCCACAAGTTTCAATTTCATCAGGAGCACAATTAGGGTTTCGAGGAAAAAGTCAACTGTACCTTTGACTTCTGACCAAGACATGCTCCCAAAACTTGGGACGTGATTCAATACACCCTATAACACCTATGGAATATATCCATTAGGTTTGATTTAGGTCAAGGGCTTGATTTCACAAAGGATCGCACAGTTTGGATTTCATCCGATAAAAAGTCAACTGTGCACAAGGTCAAGATTGACTTTTTGGAATTTTTCACAATTATGGTTCATTGACCCTAAAACAATGTTAATATGTGATTTGAATCATCATTCATCAAGAAAAATCAAAGAAAGTGAGTTAACTTGTAAAAGGGGTAACCATAAAAAACTTAGAATTTTTCTAAGTTATGGAACAAAGTGGCTAGGGTACCAACTTCCAAGGACCATAACTTGAGATCCAAGCAACCATTTTGGATGGTCCAAAGTTGGATTTGTAGCTCTCATTACATACTTCAAAAGTGTCAACTAGACCTCATTCCAATTCATCATGGATTTTGAGTTATGGAGTGATCAAAATCACAAAAAACATGAAAATGACATTTTTCCAACACTTAGTGAAATTTTCACTAAGTCAGAATCTGCCTTATTTTTTCCCAAATGTAGAGGCATTTTTCATTGTAATTCAAGTTGATTCAAAACCAAAGTTGGACATTATGTTGAAATAGGATATATCAGCTTTCCAAAATGACCAAGAACCCCATGAAACTCCACCTGAGCTAGAGGTTATGACAACTGCAACATGCCTTGCTGTAAACTGTTTTGCAAGGCAGATTTGTGCCTTTTTTCAAGGTGTTCTTGGCGCCCTTTTTCAAACTTTTGAATTTTTGTTATTTTATTTAATTGATTCAAAAATTAATTTCTCTATGAATTTTAATGATTTTGAGTTGATTCTTTTTTTCAAAATTCACAAAAATGTTAAAATATTTTATTTTACAAAATTTCCCAAAAATATTATTTATTTCATATATTTGATATTTTTTCAAAGAATTAATTTTTATTTGTTTTTTAACATTTTAAAAATTTTCTTTCTCTTGATTTTTCAAACTTAAATGGTTTCCAATAATTTTGTGGATAAAAACATGATTTTTGAAGCATTGACCCAAAATCACAACTCATTTCTCACATGTTTTCAATAATTTTATTAATTTTTAATCAAAATTAATTACATTTTTAACAAAATTAGGATTTTGATTGATTTCACCCTCATCAATCTTTTTCAAAATAATCTTTGGGCCTCTTGATAGAGTGTAAGTCCCACCTCTTTGTAAATAAAATAATTTGGGCCTCAGTGTATTGTATAAGTCCCGATACAGTTTCAGAAATTTCGACGCGATCGTCGTTTTCAAAACTAGTTTTAACTGGGCTTACCCTCGTGTTGTAAGTCCCATTTCTTTTCTTTAAATAATATTTGGGTCTCTCCTTGAGTTGTAAGACCTAACCCCTTTGTAAAGAAAACCTCTTTGGGCCTCAGTCGTTGTATAAGTCCTGAGACGATCTTCAAAACAACGGTGCGATCACTGTTAAACCTTGGGCCTCTCTTTGAGTATAAGCCCCAACAATCTCTTCAAAACAATTTCCCTTTTGATTTAGATTCAATATACATGTTGTTATCAAAACTTTCTTTAATTTCTTTGAACAACTAACAATACAGCATGAAAGCTTGCTCACCTGTAACTTTTAACAGCTTTCATTTATTCGCTTTCATATATATATATATATATATATATATATATATATATATATATATATATATATATATATATATATATAACTGTATTGTGGGAAGCTGCGCATGGTAAGTCTTCTTTCATATCCTTTTAAATACTTGTCATATATCAACTATATATATACTAGTATAGTTATTTAGAGTTTTCCCCGACAACTAGGTCTAGAACTAGGTAAAGCCAGTTGATCACTCTTTAAATACAGTCAAAACTAGATCCCCATAGGATTTCCAGATACAGTCTTGCCTTCTCTTGGGCTTAAACAATATGGAACAAAGAGAAATGCAGTATTCTTCATGAACCTTTTCTCAGGCTGTCACTAGTAGAAATTGTCAAAGAAATTCTACTCCCTGGAGTTGATCTATTCTCGGTGAATAGCATCTCTTGAGTTTCTTCAAACCTCAGAAATATCACTAAATGATCTATCCTCGGTGAATAGCATTTCTTGAACTTTTCTTGGTTTGGGACCCATAGGCTTCCTAAAAGCATCCCCGCCTCCTCTTGGGCTTTGTACAAGGACCCTTCGGCTTCTTAGAAGTTCTCATGCCTTCTCTTGGGCTTAAAACAAGGACCCTGACGACCTCTTAAAGGTATAAGACAGAACTTAGTCATCCTTTGCTAGAGCAGTCTTTCTAGTGTCAAATCTCAGACCAATTTAGGGTTGATTCTCATCCCTTAATGCTTGCCTCCTCTTGGACATCATACAAAAGATAAAACTCTTCCGCACCAATAGACTTGGACAATCTAAATCCCCTTGAGTCTCAAAGACATTCTCAAGTTCCCTACAAACGTAGGAGGAACCCTGATCATCCGATCAATTCCCAGCTGAGTTAAAACCCAGTCTCTCTCCTAAAAATTCCCCAACTAGGGTCATTTTATCATCAGCATAACACTATCTTAAATCAGAACCTCAAGGTCTATGATACCTCAACTCTTCTGTAAACCTTAGCAAGAGTTGAATCCCCATTTGGACCTGCCTCGGGATCTCAATAAATCCCCAGCAAAAGTTAGCCTCCTCTTGGACTTTGTACAATGATTCTCCCCAGCGGAGCTAACCTTTTCAGACTCTCTTGTTGAGTCAATCACCTTGTCAGACTCTCTTGTTGAGTCTATCAATTTTTCAAGACTCTCATGTTGAGTCAATCAATTGTTCAAGACTCTCTTGTTGAGTCAATTACCTTTTAGCACTCTCTTGTTGAGTCAACCCTTTTTAGACTCTATCTTGGGCTTTGTACAAGACAGATAAAGTCACTCTCTTGTTGAGTTAATCTTTTCCAGCCTCCTCGTAGGCCTGGCATAAAAGTTTCCCCTAGCAGAAGTCAGATTCCTCTTAGGTATGATGATTTCTCCAGCTTGTTCAGCCACAATCCTGGGCTTCATACAGGACAGATAAAAGCACTATCTTGTTGAGTCAAACCCTTTTAGCCTCAATCTTAGGATTTGTACGAGACATAAATCTTCGTAACCTTCTCTTAAGCTTGGGACAAACATCTTCCCCAGCAGAGTCAATTCCTCCCAGCCTTTCTTTAGGCTTTGAGAAATAAATTCCCTTTTTAGCATCAGTCTTGGGTTTTGTATAAGACAGATAATACTCTTCCGCGGAGTCAAACTCATTTCAGCCTCCATCTTGGGCTTTGTACAAGACACATAAAAAATATCCTCAGCTAAGTCAGTTAAATTTCCCTTTTAGCCTCAACTTGGGCTTTGTACAAGACAGATAGAACCTTTTCCCCAGAAAAGTCAAACTTTTAGCCTCCTCTTAGGCTTTGTATAATGATATCTACAAAGAGTCAGTCTCTTTTTTGCCTCAATCTTGGGCTTTGTACAAGACATATAAACACTCTCTTGTTGAGTCAATCATTCCCAGCCTCCTCTTAGGCTTTGTATAAGGACTTCCCCAATGAAGTCAATCAGCCTCTTAGCTTCAACCTTGGGCTTTGATCAAGGCACACAAAAATCAATAATACCCTTAGAGGAAGTCCAATCCCTCTTTAGAGATGACAAATTCTCTCTCAGTCAAACCTTTTAGCTTCAATCTTGGGCTTTGAACAAGACACAAATAAACATTTTAGCTTCAATCTTGTGCTTTGAACAAGACACCAAAATATCTTTTTCCTCCCTTAGAATAAGAGGAACTACGATTGCTCTGATTTCCCTGTTTCATTTAAACGGGAATACGTAGGCATAAGATTGCGAAATCTTAGCGAGCATACTAATCAAAAACTCTAGGTCCAGTACCTTCATACCAATCAAAACCTAGGTCCAGTACCTTACCAAAAACATCGGGAAAACCCGAGCATCAACAAAAACTCACTCACTCACTCATATTTCCCAAGAAACTTTCCCAACCCATTAACAGATAAACACCATCAAGTTCAAAGCGAAACCTAAAGCTAATATCCTGTGGATAACCACATATAGGATGGGTAATTGACAACTCCCCATTGTATAACCTGACCCCGGACCCCCCAATCTCTTTAAAGCATTTGTTCAGTTAAACAATCACGTGCAAGGTTAGTTTTAGATAGCTTCCCTTTCCCTTCCAGCTTCACGGGATAAATAAGAAATCAGAAAGTAGCACCTCCTCCTCATTGTGGGGAGAAACCCAAAAACCAGCGATAAGGTGGTCGCGTCACCGACAGAAATCGCTCGCTACAATTCCGACCTTCCTACATGCTTAGAATGAATAGCCTAAACAACTATTTGAGAAACACTTTTGAAGGTCACGCTATTCAACTGTAAGGAAATAACACCTTGCAAAGCTTCTTTCAAAGTCATGGCTTCTGCTACAATGGTGGAAAGAGGCAAACGTCCCAAGTCACACCTGCGGTAATAAATCTACCCAGATTATCTCCCACACAGCACCCTCTATTAGTTGTGGTGGTAGTTTTGCATGAGATATAATCAATATGAAGAATGTTACGATAACTAGTTAAAAAATTAGTAAAAATCATAATCGTCTATCCTACTCTATGTGTGTGTGTCTATATATATATATATATATATATATATATATATATATATATATATATATATATATATATATATATATATATATATATATATACACTATGGTCCTTTTATAAGAGAAAGTTCACTTTTTAGATTTATTCAATGATCAATGTATTTGGTTCATATATAGACCAAATACATTTACCATTCCATGAATTTAAAAAATGAATTTTCTCTTATAATAAAAATCAAAAGGAGTATTTGAATAGTGTCTAAGATAAAATTCAAATTCAGGAGGAACTACAAATCATTGAGTACTCTTTTCTCGCATCACTCTTTATTTTGATAATCATAATTTATAACATACTTTAGTCATGAATCCATATATTCTTATTCTTATTTATATTATATTTGATAAATAAGTATGTTATAGATCGAATATATATATATATATATATATATATATATATATATATATATATATATATATATATATATATATATATATATATATATATATATATATATATATATATATATATATATATATATATATATATATATATATATATATATGCCTTCTGCATTAAATACAATTAAAATTTTAATTTTTCTATCAAATATATCTTTTATGATTCATTACAAATTAATTTCAACATTCATTTTCCATTTTGTAATTATTTTGGTTGAAATACAATATAGAATAATTCTTCGAGTCAGAGAGAACTAACATTAACGGTAGTTATACACATTGACTAGTCTATTGTGTTGGAGTTAATAATAAAACTCCATTGATGCACAAGAAGAAAATGATGATGAAGATTGAAAGAATTGCAGAGAGAGAGAGAGAGAGAGAGAGAGAGAGAGTCACCTTCAGAGGCTGGATTACCTTCAGAGGTAGGATCATCTTTAAAGTCATAGTCACCTTCAGAGTTAGACTCACCTTCATAGTCAGACTCACCTTCAGAGCAGACTCACCTTCAGAGGCAGAATCTCCTTCAGAGTCAGACTCACCTTCAGATTTAGAGTCACCTTTAGAGGTAGACTCACCTTTAGAGGCGAAATCTCCTTCAGAGGCAAGACCATTATGACATCTTTACTGACAGTGATCCCGTTGGCTACTAGGAAATATAACTTATAAGCACCTATACAGTGGTAACCGATAAGCAACATGACTTAGCTTCTGTCATCCAATTTTCTTCTAGTAGCATCTGGTACATGTTTATAACATACAAAACAAAACACCCTTAAATGGATCACACTTTGTTTTATTCCAGTGCACTTCTCTAGAGGAACTTCTTCCTTTAACTTCTTTGTTGGGCATCTATTGAGCATATATGCTGACGTGGCAATTGCTTCACCCCACAATGTGTGAGGTAGATTATTTTCTTGTAGCATGCTTCTTGTCATGTCAAGCAAAGTTCTATTTCTTCTTCAAGCAATACCATTCTACTAGGGAATGTATGGAGTAGTTACCTCATGCTCAGTTCCATACTCCTCACAGAACTTCTTGAACTCTGTTGAATTGAACTCACCTCCACCACCGGTTCTGAAGATCTTCCACCTTTGTTTACTTTGATTTTCAGCCTTCACTTTGAACTTCTTGAACTTAACATACACCTCATGTTTGAACTTTATGAGTGCTACTTGTGTCATTCTTGTGAACTTGTCTACAAATAACACAAAGTACTTATTTCCTTCAAGTGAAGGTACCTTAAATATCCCACATCCATCATAATGCACCACACCTAAAGCATAAGTTGCTCTTAGAGGTATTTTTGATGAGAATGACAATCTTGGTTGCTTGCCTTTCATGCATATATCACAAGATTTCTCTGGTGTGACAATCTTTGGGATTCCATGTATCAGATTCTTTGAACTCAGATGCCCTAAACTTCTGTAGTTCAGATGTCCCAATCTCTTGCACCATAACTCACATTTCCTTACAACACTAGTTGCACTAAGGAATTAAGTGTCTGTTATTTTAACATTCACCTTGAATGTCCTATTTCTTCCTAGTGTAGATTGCATAATTAACTTCTAGTCACAATCATGCAACTTCAAGTGATTGTCCTTCATGGTTATTGAAAACCTTTTTCAAGCAGCTGATGCACACTCATCAGATTGCTATTCATGCTAGGAACATACCATACATCCTTGATCAATACAGTTTTTCCATTCTTCAATTTTACTTTGACATTTCCCATTCCTTCAGCATTCAGATACTCATCATCACCACATCTGATCTTGGTCTTTCTACCAGAGTCAAAATCAACCAGTCATTGCTTGTTTCTAGTTAGGTGATTTGAGCAGTCGATGTCCATATAGCACCAATCCACCATTTTTCACCTTTATTCTTAGATGCCACCAATAACACAAGTTCATCCTTAAAATCTCCTCTGTCTATGTTGGCTTCTCCACCATTGTTTTCCTTGTTTGACCAACAATCAGCAACAAAATTGTCAAACCTCTTACAATTCTAGCACCGAAACTTTCTCTTATCAAACTTCTCATTTCCCTTCTGAACATTCTTATGCTTCTTATCATCTTGATTGGAGCACTACAAGAAAATCAGGATTTTACGACACAAAAATCACGACAGTTACTTGATAACCGTCGTAACTTTCCTATAACAACGGTTGCTGCGACGATTTAACTCAACTGTCCTTTTATTTTTAAAAAAATTAATAAATATGGCAACGGTTAGTTCATTAAACTGTCCTAAAACCAAGGTCACAACAGTTGTTTAACCGTCACCCCCCTCTAATCCTATTCATCGTGGTTATAACATAGTAGTCTATTAGACTTTCCATCTTTCTTAATTTCAGACATGGCGCTCCTTCTTTTCCCCAAAAAGAAAACCTTATAATTTTCCTCTTTCTTCAAATATTAATCGCAAAACAAATCTTAGTTTTCTACTAAATATGAAATTTCTTCTTCTTTCCACCAAATTTCTTTAACATATCCCAATATTTTGAAACCATAGTTCTCCCAAAACAAATCTGAAGGGTCTTTATAGAGCAAAATTTTGAAGGGCGTTGTTCATTCATCACGAATTGCAGGTTCTTCACATGGCACAAATTTGGAGGGTGTTTTTCACAGAGCACAAGTTTGAACACGAAATTGAAGGGTATTCATAGAAAACACATTTGAAGGTCGTAAACTGTAAGTTCCTTTAAACGATAGTTCTTCATCATTTATCAATTCTCTTGGAAACCCTAAGTTCCTTTATTTAAACCCTTGTTTTTTCTCCAGGAATAATAATTGATGTATACACAAATATGAAGAAGAGGTATGTCTGTTCACCCTCTCTATTATACTTTCTACGGTATACTTTCATTCATATTTGCCACCTCTATAATCTATTGTTGTTCTTTTTAGTAGTGATATTGGTTTCTTGATGGTGTGACCTAACATCTCATAGTTTTGTAGATAAGGATTTTATATGGGTGTTCTTTTTTACTGCGGTCCGATCTCGTTTTCTTATTAGCATTGTTGCTTACCTTCGTTTGTGTTTTTGTAACCAAATTTGAGCTTTTTTTAAGTTTATCTGCTAATTTCCCCAATAAAGTGGAGAGAAACCTGAATTGAGTGCTTTAATAGTTAATTATCTATACCAGATATATTTTCTACTATAATTTTTTCATTCATCTTTATTGGGAGTCATTGCAGATCCTTATCTTGAAGATGTGTGGTAGATATAAGAGTGGAGCTACCAGATGTTATCCTTAGAAGTTTCATTCTAAGGGTTTTTTTCAACAAAATTAACCATCCTAATGTTGATGAAATGTGAGTTGTTCATAGAAACTGAAGCTTCTTATGATGTATTTTTAAGGAAATAAAAGTGTCCAATGATAGTAGTTGTATCAAAAAAACTCAATGGATTGAGATTTTTATTAGAACTGTGATTCCCAATCTACAATATAGGGGTAACAGATGTATGGAAGGGCTGAACATAGTTGACAAATATAAACCATGAGCTTGGGAGGATGGCAAAGATATACTGGATCAAAACACTAATTAGGTTCAAGTTTTGAACCAAAAACTTGAAGATATAGATGATTAGTTTCTAGATCAAAACACTAATTTACTTCATCGACAGGTTCTTCAACTTACAGTAGTGGTTCATTGTCGAGCGGGGAAATGGCAAGATAGGGAAGGAAGAAGCAGGCTGGTTTAAAGGTTGAGAAGGTGAGAATTGATGTTGTGGATGTTCCTGTTGAGGTAAACTCGAGTGTTGGCGTGGAGGGCAAGAAAAGGTGTGCTTGGGTTACACCAAATACAAGTATCTTTATTCTGTCATAATCCTTTTTATTATTATTTTTATGGTAGCCTTCATAATCCTGATTAGCTTAGAATATTGTGCAATTTGTGATATTGGTACTATTGGTTTGAGCTTTTAATATAACTAAGGTTTTAACTTGTAATAACTGCACAGTAGAAAATGAGAAATTGCATAACACAGCAGTTTATTCTAATGTTGCTACACTACTATAACTTCTATTTGACAATGCTTTGTTCTAAATCATGTATCGTATAACAATATCGGTCTGTTCAAATCTGGTACGCAATAGTATTATAATGTTGCCATGGCTGTTATTTGACAAGGTTGTTTAGAACACTATGTAATGTAGTTAGGTTTAGTGAGACACCTTGTCTTTCAGCAATTTAGTGAGTTAAATAGTCTCTCGACATGAAAATCATATGGAATTTTGGCTACAACATACCATATGTTGATAACATTTCATGTTTGAGCGGAGGATGATGACTTGCTCATTTCATATATTCTTAGTTTTGAATTCATAGGTTTGAGGCCTTACAAAATATAAGATTTGTTCTATGTCTCTATTTATTGCAATTTTTAGGCTCTATAGAACAATATAATTGCTAATTAATGTTTCTACAACAGTTACTGACTTTGGTCTCTTGATTGATGCAATGTTTATTCTCTTGTTACTCTCAATTTGACTTCCTATCTAATATGTTTACACAATTAGAGTCTTTCTATAGCAATGCACTTCATATCTTCAAGTTTTTGGATCAAAACACTAATTATCTTTGGAATAAACTCACTTTGATTTGACAGGGCACCTGTTATGAATTATATTTGGATCAAAACACTAATTATCTATATCTTCAAGTTTTTGGATCAAAACACTAATTATCTATATCTTCAAGTTTTTGGATCAAAACACTAATTATCTTTGGAATTAACTCACTTTGATTTGATAGGGCAGCTGTTATGGATTGGAGCTATGTTGGTGAATGATTATCTGTAAAAAAATCTCGAGATATTTCATGGTTGCACTGTCATTGAATTAGGTTCTGGTATTGGTATGTTCACATTTTATTCTTCTGTTTTGTATAAATGATTATTCTACTCTCCTTTAGTTACCAAACCCATTATCGGGTTCTCTTCCTATATGTTGTGTGCAGTTTTTTAAATCAAATATTTTGACCTCAACAACTGACAATGAGTTAGGATGAAATTGATTCAAGTTGCCAGGGTTTGGAAAGGTTTGCTCTTAACTGATGTTGATATTAAGTGCGTTGCTTTTAAGTGTGTAGAACTTAAGAAATTGTGCATTAAGCGTTATCCTATGTCTAATGTCGGCATTACAGCATTACAGGAATGTGATCTCTGCATGTCAGTAAGTTACTATTTTGATAAATATAAACAACTAGCATTATTATTTTGAGGTCTTTAATGCTTACTCTTACTCATAGATTCAGTACTTTTATGTTGGACCAGATTCTGGTGCACCTCCTATTGAAGGACACGACAAGTTGAGGAGGAGTATCGAGGTGCTTATTCAATTTATTATTGATTCATTATATTTAATGTTTTTGCTTAACATTGGTTTCTGTCTCTTTTCTTTACACACTACTACTGAAACCACTGTTAATGACTGAAACTACTTAGATTTTTTTATAATGTTTTTCCAACTCTTCTATCTATTTAATTATATGATCTTATTGTTAGATTATGGAGTGAGTTCTTATGATGTTGGAGATGGCTTTGGACATTTTGGAATTGCAACACAAGATGTAAGAAAACTAGATAAGACTATTCTAATTCTGAATTAAAAAAAGCTTGATCATGTGTCATTAAATTTTGATTTATGAAGAGAATGAACATTGTGACATTGATTCAATTTTTTAGGTTTACAAATTGGTTGAACACATTCTGGCTTTTGGTGGAAACATCACTAGGGAGCCTGGTCCAGTTCAGGGCGGAACAACTATTATCGCCTTTGTGAAGGGTCCTGATGGCTACACTTTTGCACTCATCCAAAGATCTAAAATTGTTGATCCATTTGCTCATATCTTGCTTCGCGTCGGTGATTTAGAACGCGACATCAAGTTTTATGAAAAGGTAACAATCCAATACATGTTGCAGTTGTATCTGTTTCTGGTTTATATTTGATGCATTTGACGCGTTACGATTTAAATGTATGTTAAACTAAATGCACAATTTATTAACTGAGGCTATGTTCTTATTGGATCATATTTGCATAGGCTTTGGTGATATTAGTCATCTTTAGCAAGGCTTTGATGATATTTGCATCTTTAGTTATTTTGATCACCGCGGAGAAGCCGCGAATGAAGATGATATTGATGACTAATAGCGAAAAATTGGGTGAGAGAGTGAGAATGAAATATATACTGGATAAGAATATTAAGTTTGAAAAACTTAATGTATCACTTCATCACTTGTATATTGTAATGTGCCTTTTAAGCATACATTGTCATTTTAATTGTAAAAGAACATATCATCTAAAAGCGTTGTATCGATGAATAATACATAACAGGTATTAGTTTTATTTTCTCCGGTAACTGCTACAATGTTATGGTGACAATTCACATTTGTTGGGAAGAGTTATTTAACTTACTTTTCTTGGCTGCAAGGTGTGGTTCTGTTTGTGTTTTAATTGTGACTTGTGAGAACATATGCTAGATTCGGGTCTGATATTTGTTACTACTGAAAAATCAGATTGTTCTATTGAGTCAAGTTGGCAAGGAGTTTCAAACGATGGCTCTGTTTGGAAGTTGGGGCATACCATAAATTAATGTCGGTATGTGAATACTTATTTGAATTGTTTGGATGCAAGTTGTTTGTGTGAAACTTTGATAATGTTTTACTTTGATTTCACACTCAGATATGTTGTTTTGTATTGATCTTAAAAAATACACGCTTAATTAATCTACTCTTCAACTGTGATATATCTTTTTGTATTCATGCAGGCATTTGGAAGAACGCCACTTACTAGTATAATTCCAAAGAAGACATGGGAGGGTACTATTGTAGGATTTTGTGGTTGTATAGCTACTTCCCCTGTCCTTTCAAAAGTATTCAGCTGGCCAACATCACTAAGTTAACGTTGTTCTGCTTAAGATGGACATTCATTCATACATTTTCCATGTAATTTTATATATCCTGTGAACAGTTAACAATGTATTAACTTGTGGATTTTTACTGGATTTTGTCAGCGCAATAGCTCTGGGCATTCTGACTTTCCTTGGGTCAGTTTTTGGCGATCTCACAGAATCAATGATTAAACGTGATGCTGGGGTGAAAGACTCTGGCTCCCTAATACCTGGACATGGTAATTACTCTTTACTACTATATATTTCTGTTAGAGATGCATTATTTATTTTCTTTGATTCCTCTTTCTTTGTGTAAATTAAAAGAACTAACCTATTAATCTGTTGTACTTCTTCAAAAGCAAACAGCATGACGCGTTATTTATTTACTTCATCTTACTTTTGACTTCAGGTATATGATCGAAAGTCTGAAAGGCTTGTCGAAGAACAAATTGACAAAAAGATTCTTCAATGTATTTGATTCTTTATCTGAATGTAATTGTAATATGATATAAGCTTCTAACATATGGTGCTTGTATAAATGTAATATGATATATGTTTAGTTGAATGAAGAATATGTGATTTTCTGCCCCATTCTGTTCATATTTGTAAAATATTTTTTTAATTTTAGAAATAAATTACCTGCGGATTTACCTGTGGAAAGAAAATTTCCTACGGATTTACTTGTAGATATACCTATGGAACAGAAAGTTACGACGGTTGGAACCGTCGTAATCAACAACAAAAAACAAAAATCAAATGGAAATTTACGATGGTTACAACCGTCGAAATATGCAGATTACGTCAATTCCTTACCCGTCGTAAGAGATCACGACGGTTGGTGTGACGGTTTTGACAACCGACGCAATACGGCCTCGTGACGCACGTTTTTGCGACAGCGCTGCAACCCGCCGTGACTTGCAAATTACGGCGGTTTTAACCGTCGTAATCTGCCAAAATAACCGTCGCAATCTGCCAATTTTCTTGTAGTGGAGAGTTCTGACTTTCGAGCACCACCACCATTTCTTTTCTTGTTCTCTAACCATGTTTGCTTCTTATTCTTCTTGACAAAAGAAGCTTTCAGAGCCTGTTCTATTTCCATTTTAGAGTTTATTTCAGTCAGACACAATTCTTGTGCTTCTAAACTACTTTACAACTCTTTAATTTCCATGGTTATGGTGTCTTTCGAGTGTTCTATGGCTACAACCATGTAATCAAATTGAGGAGTAAGTGATTTCAGTATCTTTTTAATGATTACTTGTTCAAAGAACGTTTCTCCACAAGACTTCATCTCATTCGTGACCACAATCACTCTGGAGATGCAATCAGACACCTTCTCATTTTTCTTTATGTTGAGATTCTCGTATTGCTTGCGTAGGGACTGCAACTTCACTTTCTTCACCGATGCGTCGCCACCATATCACCATACAAGTGTATGACACGCCGCCTTCGTCGTCGTCGAGTCGAAAATCTTCTCAAATACCTTTGCATCCACATACTGATGGATATAGAGCAACGCCTTCCGGTCCTTCATCCTCATTTCGGGTTGCACATTTCTTTGCGCTTCTATTGCGTTTTCTGCAACAGGCGTGTAACCATCATTGACAAACTCAAGCACATCTTGAGCGCCAAACAACCCACACATATGAATCGATCACCAATTCAAATTCTTTCCGTCGAATACTGGAAGTTTTGTATTCAACCTACCATTTTTGCCATTCATCTTTGTTCTTGTGCAAATCGCTCAATTCTCACAAAGACTCGTGTTTCCCAATCCCCGAGAATCAAAATTGTGATTCTCTTGGATTTCAATCTTTAACTCAATGTGTATTAGACGAACAAAATCAATCACACACCTCACGTACACTAGTATTTCCCTATGAATCAAACCGGAGCTCTGGATATCAATTGTTGAAGTTAACAATGAAACTTTAATACTTTATTGATGCACAAGAGGAAAAATGATGAAGATTGAAAGAGTTGTAAAGAGAGAGAAGAAAAAGAATGTAACTAACTAAAACAAAATGTTTTAGTCTCAACAAATTCAAATTTTCTTTCATTTTTTATTGTAACTATCTTTCAATTTATATACACTAGCTCAAATTTAAATACATATCAAATAAATCTGAAATTAAACAACTTGAATTTAAATTACATTTAATATATTGAGGCAGAAATAAGCACAATGAATGATATATATTTATTAATTTTTTTTAACAACAGTACATATTTAGAATTGACTTGAAGCTCAATATTTATAATTAAGTTGAAAGAGAGTTTTATTCATTTTATTGATATTTTCATATCTCTTTGTGATTTGCTAGTCACTATTAATCCGTCTAAATTTCACCAAATTTTAAGTTTATATGACATTACTAGCGTCCAGACGGGCACTTACGTGCCGTTTGTCCGCTTTTTAATGCGCAAGAATGAAAATAAACGATATTTTTTATTTAAATAATTTTTTTAAAAAATACAGTATGTGAAAGTTACACCAAAACCAAGTATTTTCTTTATATATTGTATAATTTTTTAAAAAAAATACAGTATGTGAAAATTAATAATAAGAAGTTATTCAGTAATTACACAATAAGGGTACAAATGGTATAAAAATAGGCTACACCAAAACCAAGTATTCCCTTTATATATTGTATAGATATTAAAATGACATTAAATTTTCATAGTTAACATGACTTTTAAAAAAATAAAATAAAGAAAAGACTAAAAAAAAACTTAGAATTTCAAAGTTTTTGGCGTTCTAAACATTTTTATTTAAATTTTAAGAAAAAATCATGCTAAATATTAGAGTTTGATGCTACAAGATATAAGAGGACAAAATCGCTAAAGAAAAAGAAGAAGACAGAAGGTCATAGTCGCACAATTTTATGGGCAAAATTAAAGGGGAATTTCTTAATATACTACCCATATTTTTTAGACACCGCGCGAATTTTCGCTTTTGCCCTCTGATTTCGGATATGCACATCCGGACGGGCCATTTAAAAAAAAAATATTGATTGGTTCCGAATGTGCATATCAGGAATAATTACTGATCTGCAGATCTGGATAAAATCAAAAGTATTTCATAAAATCATTTACTTCTAAATATAATTCTTATAAATAGATAAGTTAAATTTTTTTTTCTAATACTAATACTTTTTAAGATTAATTTCTCATCTGCAGATCCGAAAAAATATACTAACACTTTTTGATACTAATATTTTTTATCGGAAAAATAGATAAGTTAAAATTTTTTTTCTAATACTAATATTTTTTAAGGTTAATTCCTGATCGGCAGATTCAAAAAAATATACTAATACTTTTTGATACGAATACTTTTTCCAGAAAAATAGATAAGTTAATACTTTTTTCTAAATTTTTTTTAAGGTTATTCCATAAAAAGGTCATGCCACATTTTATAGTTCTCATTCAAACTATATATATATATATATATATATATATATATATATATATATATATATATATATATTAAAGCGGTATATGATGTAAGAATTTAATTTATTTAAATTATATTTTGATAAAATTTAATTTGTATTAAAAAAAATTCTTTATTGAGATTCGTAAATTTGGTGTGCTAAATATGGTAAAAAAATATAGGGTTAATTGTGATTTACCCCCTGACATATGAGCGTGTTTTGGTTTACCCCCCACCGTTGCCATAGGCAGGTTTTGGCAACGATTTTTTCAAAAAAAACCGTTGCCTAAAGGCATGTAGGGGGGTAAATCAAAATTCGCTCATATGTCAGGGGGGGTAAATCACAATTAACCCAAAAATATATGAATTTAATTGTAAAATGTCATATTAAAATCTGACACAATTTTTTATAGAATTATTTTTAAAAACATCTAAAATAATAAAATCTAATATAATGAATAACATATCTCGTTTTAAATTATATTAATTTTTTTTTTCATATTGTTCATATTTTTGAATTTTAAAATTTTAACTTATCTATTTATAAGAATTATATTTCGAAGTAAATGATTTTATGAAATATTTTTGCTATTTTTTCGAATCTGCAGATCAGAAATTATTCATGCACATCCGGAACAAATCAACGTTTTTAAAAAAAATAGTACGTCTTGATATGCATATCTAGAATCAGGAGGCAAAAACAAAAATTCGCACGGTGCCTAAAAAATATAGGTGGTGTATTAAGAAATTCTCAATTAAAATTAAGCAAAGTTGAAATGTAATTCACAAGAACCTTCTTGTGTTGTGTCTGCTAAATTTACAGTGAGGTATGAACTTTTCAATGTTTCACATCTCATTGTCAAGCCAATTGTTTTATACTTTCCGTGATCATTCAACGAACAAAGTCACATGGATAATATAATAATAATTGTATAGTAACAATGATATTAAATATTCCAAAGAAAAAAAAACATGTTATTAATTAGTATTACCTATCTTGTTTATTTGCACCTACGTAAATGATTACTATTAATTGTCAATTAGTTTTGTTAGCTGCCTTTGGATAGACTCTCCACTATGATTAATACTTATTTTATAGAATGATAAATAAATGGTGAAATTTTGACAGCCTCTTAGAATAATAAAAATAATTGAATTATTTTGAACTTTTTATTTTACACATGTTCTTTTAAACCAACCATAAAGTAAACTATCAAAGAGAAATAGTAAGACTCAACTAACCAACAATTGGCACCATTCGGTAATTCCAATTAAGTTAACGTCTCCATCTAAATTTTTTTGTAAACAAAAAGTATTACTACGTATTGAATAATACAAAGGAGGTGAACTTTGTAATAATTTTTTATTTATTTATTTTATAAACAACTATGTATTACATACGAGTATACGGATTGTGAACTCTAATACAAGAAAATGACAAAATTATCTTATATAAAAAAGAATTTGCCAATCAATCTTCTTTAGAAAAAGAAAGATTATCTTTAAATCTAAGCTCCGAACCAGTTCAAAAAATACAACTTCACAACTAAAACAAAACCATGATCGCCTTTCATTCTCCCATTAAACAAAGTGTCATTTCTTAACAACCAAATAGCTTTAACGACCGCTAATCAAATAAGGATCCTAATTTTTTTTCGTAGTTTGATCTCGCAAGGCCAAATTAAAAACCAATAAATGATCTGAAATATCACCATCGGCAATGGAGAGAATGGGCAAGCCTATCCAATAAATAATGAGTAACGAAACATGATAAACAACAGAGCAAACAAGGAACAGATGATGATGAGATTCTTCCATACCAAAGCACAGGGGACACACAAGACAGTGGACTCTTGAAATAACGCCACATTTCGCCAACTCATCTATGGTTTGAAGCCTTTTAAGAAGAAGATGTCACACGAAGACTTAAATGTTATATGGAACATTAACTCTCCAAATGCAATCCAACATTGGCTTCAAAGAAGAAACCGAAATCTCATCAATGTAAAGACTACGAGTCAGCTTAGAATATGCCGATTTGACGGAGAAGCTGTTTGGGTCACTCCACCAAACAAATCTATCGAGATTTCACACGGTCGGAGTTATTCCAATCAGAATATTATGTAGGGATCGATTCAACTTCGCTCAAGGGAATATCCTATAACACCACCATATCGAATCCGATAAAGTTCCAAAACCACACCCCATAAAGCCAAAAACATGTGCTACTGATGTTCAGCCGAGGCCCCTGCAAAAATTCAAACAGAAAAGGAAATTGCCTAGATAAAGATTCTTGCCCAATCCAACAATCTCTCCAAAAGTCAATTGAATTCCCACTTCCTAATTTACACGCAATGCAACTACCGAACCAATTCCCGTCATCATTATAATTTCTCAAAAGAGTCTGCAAATCCTACCGCCATAAAGGAGATTTCAAGTTGTTGGATGGAAAATAGAAATCAAGAGATGAAACCTTAACGTCTCCATATTTAAATGAAAGTACCTGGTGCCAAACTGAATCCTCCAAGCTCATTTACTCAAGAACGCCCGATTGAACATTGCAAGCTCACAAGTATGGTTATTCAATCATGTTTAACTCAATTTGCTTTCGAATGCCTCCCTGGAGGTCCTTGTTTTAGAGTTTTGCAACCCTTCAACCACATATAGTGTATAACCACCAAGGCCACCATAATTGTATCCCATAGATGGTACAATCTTCATTCTTATCTTATCATAAATAGAATGATAATCAGAGGCTACTTTAAAATTTCCCTCAATAGAACTAGCATCTCTAGCAATCTATTCTCTTGAATTGATATTTAACGATTAGGTAAGTTGCTTTGGCACTAATCTTACCCTAAAAAAAATTATGGCAACTCAACTCCCACCATTATGCTAGAAGCGATCAATTGCATTTTTATCCAATGTCTCTTAAAAAAATTCATTAAAGTGATCTAACATAACCTTTAGGCATCTACCATGCCTTAACCTCAAATCTCATAATTTTTTTTGTCATGAAAAAAGTCTTCACTAGCTAATGGTGAATGACCAATAACATTGAACCATCTAAAATATATAACCTGATATTTTAGACCCTTTAACCATTATCACTCCCCCTTGGGAAATTTTTAACACCTTATGTTCAACTCTTACGTAGTAGTCTAGATCATCAAACATGCTTATGAAAAACACTTTTCCTGAGCTCGGGAACATACCTTAAATTGCATATAAGAAACTCAAGATCGTCAAACATTTTAAGTATGACTTTACCAACCCCATGAATCTTGCAATTCTTATTTTTACCGAATTCAATGACTCCGCAAACTTCCAACTTCAAAGTCTCAAAGTATTATTTTCTTGGGCACAAGTGATAAGACCATCACGAGGCCATGACCTAACTCTTTATAGTATCCTAACTCAACACCACTAGTGTACTGGCACTCTAATTAATATCCTCAACTGAAGTAGTTGTAATCTGAATAAAATTTTCATTATCTCCCCTCTTAGGACAATCATTTTCGAAGTGACCGATTTTTTTTTGAAAAATAAATCATTTAAATCTTGACTTGTCAAACCTCTTTCTTTTTGGACATCCCTATACACTCACTTCCTCCTTTTGAGCATTTTAAGGATGCACTTCTTTATAGTAAGGAATGTACTAGTACTTTGAATGAAATCCCGACAGTTATGAGATCCAAAAATTTTTTAAAATTGAAAGATTTGAATATTGAAGATAATGATGATGGCTTGAGAGTCTCAAGAAGAAAAGTGAGCATAGAATAATATCCAAATGAGAGAGAGAGAGAGAGAGAGAGAGAGAGAGAGAGAGAGAGAGAGAGAGAGAGAGAGAGAGAGAGAGAGAGAGAGAGAGAGAGAGAGAGAGAGAGAGAGAGAGAGAGAGAGAGAGAGAGAGAGGAAAATTGACAGAAAGATGATTATGCTACGTTGCGTCCTCAATTAACTTTGACTTGTGTTCACCGTCACTAGAATGATTTTTTTGAGTACGTATACGTGAAATGAGGGTTTCAAATAAATCAAAAATTTTAATAAGAAAATCCAACAATTTTTATATTAAGAAAACATCGTTGATTTTGGTTCATATGACTTCTTAAGTATACCACATGTCAATCCACAATGTTTTTAATATAAAACGATGTAAATTTTTTCTGATATATGTAAAGAGATTATTTTTATTTAAATATCAACTGCATTTATAATAGCGCTTTTACATAAAATCGTTATTAAAAAAGCGCAAAGACCTAATTTAGCATATTGTTTCTACATTAACTAACATAACCGGTTTGCAAGAATTGACAAAATGTTTCCAATACCTATAAAAAAATATAAAGGCCGCACCCCTTTGGTCATTAGCATCATCAAATTTCTCACCTTCCATGAAGTTGCCTATATATTTTCAGAAGGAGGGGTGTTGTATTTAGTATTATTAAAAGTATTTTTTTTTAAGAACTTAATTGTGTAATAGAATTTTATACAATCAGTTAATTATAGTTATTATATGTTTAGAAGACTTTGACTTTTATTTTAACCAATTATAAAGTAAAATAAATTTTTTTACACTGACAGTGTATAGTAGTTAATATCTTTTTTAATGCATTATATATATATATATATATATATATATATATATATATATATATATATATATATATATATATATATATATATATATATATATATATATATATATATATATATATATATATATATAACAATGTGTGAATATATAAAAATACTTTTAGGTTATGAAAATTCATCTCCAAATACGTTCTTGAAGATTAAATCATAGACCGACGATTAATTATATCCATGCACCAAATCTAAATAAATACTAGATATAAAAAGATATAAAAAGGTTGTTAGTGTATTGAGAGATTTCAAATCAATTTCACTCCTTACCTTTTTTTTTTTTTCATTTATAAAAAAGATATACCCAATTGAATGCTTCTTCTCCTTCAGGAAGCAATCAATTTAAAATTGTGTAATATAATAATATATCTCGTTAGGCAAATGTTGACAAATTTTATTGCTTGAACGAAAATGTTGACAATGTTTTTTTCATTTTCTTAACATGCAAAAGACTAGAATGAGTCGTTAGTATTTGCACCGAGTACAAAACATGTTTTGATATCGTATTTTTATTTTAACGTATCATATTAAGGTTTAATGGTAATGCACTGACAGTGTAAAAAATTTTTACACTGTCATTCAATAGAAATATAACATTCTGCCATATTATTTAAATAATTTAAAATTTTTAGTCTGATTTGACGGAATACATAATTATCATTGATTGGTAGTATAAAATTTTTTTACACTATCAGTACATCATTCCTGTTCTCATCTTATTATTATAGGACTATTATATTATGGAGGTGACAATCTTGTCAACTATTTTTTGGGCACATTTTTTCAACTTTTTTGCTGAAACAATACGTCATAAGTTATTTACTTCGATCGATATAACTTGCTTTAGAAATAGTGAGATATCGAAATTCATTTTATGGGAAGTCAAATCAAAGAAGTTAAGGGAACATCATACTCAATTTTGAAATCGATTTGGTTGTGAAATGAAGAATTTAATCACACGGAAAACATGTGAGACAGAGAATAAAGATAATCCAGGTACTTAGACAGCTTGGATATTGGTGTTGCTGATCGAGTCCATAGGAGTGCTCTGATACGTAACACGGGATTTTGGGGATTTCATTCATTTTGATATTTGTTATTATTTTTGTTACGTATCTTTATTTTTGATGAACATTATGGTGAACCACGATTTTATGTGGAGTTTTGGTGTTATTGGCAGATGGCCGTAAATCGAATAATTGAATAAATTTTCCGCTGTTTGATTTTATTAAAATAAAGGAGATTTGTTTTGTTGGCTCTTAATGTGACATTCCACTTGGTGAAAACTCTGATTTATCTTTAATACTTTGTTTATTTTTAAAATGGGAAAGTGGGGTGTTACAATTGGTATCAGAACAGGTCGGTCCGTCCGGCCAGGTGTTATAGTTGAGTCTGTCCTTAGAATAGGAGTTGATTTGGTGTTCTGACCTTATGTTAATTGTTGAACAGTATGGCAGGAAGGAATGATGATGCTCTTGCTGCTGCTATGCAAGCCATGGCACAGGCTGTAGAGAATGCCAATCAGGCTGGAGGTGCTCAGTTTCGTGACTTAGCACAGTTCCAGAGCAACAAGCCGCCTACTTATGAGGGAGGTATCTTAGATCCGGAGGCTGCACAGAAATGGCTGAAGGCTGTGGAGAAGATCTTCAGGACCATGGGATGCAGTGATGCTCAGAAGGTACGGTTTGGTACGCATATGCTGGAAGGAGAGACTGAGGCTTGGTGGGACAATAGTCATCAGAGATTGGAAGCTGCAGGTACTGAGATTACTTGGGCTGTGTTTCAAGCTGAGTTTCTAGAAAATTATTTTCCGGAAGACATTCGTAGTGCAAAGGAGGTTGAATTTCTGGAGCTGAAGCAGGGCGATAAGACTGTTGTTGAGTATGCCGCTAAGTTTGAGGAGCTGGTTAAGTATTGTGCTCATTATAATACTGAAGAAGCTATGACTTCGAAGTGTTTGAAGTTTGAGAACGGGCTGCGTCCCGAGATCAAATTGGGTATTGCTTGTCAGAAGATAAGAAACTATTCAGAGCTGGTAAGCAGAAGCAGAATTTATGATAATGACAACAGAGCCAGAATTGCTCATTACAAAGCTGTGAATGAGAAGAAGGGTAAGCAGAGATTTGGAGGTACTCCTTACAGTGCTCTAGTTGATAAGGGGAAACAGAAAACTGATGTGGGAAAGAAACCTAAGGAGAAGGGAGCAGGTGCTGATACTCTCAAGTGTTTCAGATGTGGTGGCGCGGGTCACCGTGCTAACAACTGTCAGAATGAGGTGAAGAAGTGTTTCAAGTGTGGCAAAGCAGGCCATGTTATAGCTTATTGCAGAGCCACTATGCCTACTTGTTATAATTGTGGAGAGAAGGGTCACATCATCACCCACAGTGAGAAGCCGAAGAAGTCTCAGGCGTCTCAAACTGGTGGGAAAGTTTTTGCCTTGGTGGGAGCCCAATCCACTGAGGAGGAGCGTTCCGTCAAAGGTACTTGCTTTATTAATGATGTTCCTTTGATTGCTATCATTGACACGGGTGCAACGCACTCGTTTATTTCTGTTGACTGTGTGAAGAGATTAGGGATTGTGCCATCTACTCTAGAGCAGAGGATGACTATTGAAACTCTATCTATTGGTTCCGTGATTACTTCTTTGGTGTGTTTGAAGTGTCCGCTGACCATGTTTGGTAGAGATTTCAGAGTGGACTTGATTTGTTTGCCACTCGGTAATCTTGATGTTATTTTGGGGATGAACTGGTTGGAGTTCAACCAGTGTATATTGATTGCTTCAAGAAGACGTTACTGTTTCTTACTCCTGAAGAGGAAGCATTAGCATATTCGCTATCTAGCAAGGAGTTGAGGGCATTGTTGGAGGACGAATCAAAGCTGTTTGCGGTGTTTGCCTCGCTATCTGTTGAAAGCAAGACTTCAGTTAATGAATTACCAGTAGTGAATGAATTTCCTGAAGTGTTTCCAGATGACACCACGGAATTGCCTCCGACAAGGGGAGTTGAATTCGCTATTGATCTTGTACCGGGTACCAGACCTATCTCTATGGCACCGTACAGGATGTCTGCATCAGAATTGGCAGAGTTGAAATCTCAGGTCAGGGAATTGCTCGATAAGAAGTTTATCAGACCAAGTGTGTCGCCGTGGGGAGCTCCAGTGTTGTTGGTGAAAAAGAAGGATGGTAGTATGTGTCTGTGCATTGATTACCGTCAGTTGAATAAAGTAACCATTAAGAATAAGTATCCACTTCCGAGGATTGATGACTTAATGGATTAGCTGGTAGGAGCTCGTGTTTTCAGCAAAATTGATCTGAGGTCGGGTTACCACCAGATTAGAGTAAAGGAAGGTGATATTCAGAAAACTGCTTTCAGAACTCGCTACGGACATTACGAATATGCAGTGATGCCTTTCGGAGTGTCTAACGCGCCGGGTGTATTTATGGAATATATGAATCGTATTTTCCATTCTTATCTGGATCAGTTTATTGTAGTATTTATTGATGATATACTGATTTATTCTAAGTCTGACGAAGAGCATGCAGGTCACTTGAGAATTGCATTGCAGGTGTTGAAAGATAATAAACTGTTTGCAAAGCTCTCGAAGTGTGAATTTTGGTTGAGGACCGTGAGTTTCTTGGGTCATGTGATTTTTGGTGATGGTATAGCGGTGGATCCCTCTAAAGTAAGTGCAGTACTTCAGTGGGAAACTCCGAAGACCGCAACGGAGATTAGAAGCTTTTTGGGTTTGGCAGGTTACTATAGAAGATTCATTGAAGGGTTTTCTAAATTGGCGTTGCCATTGACTCAGTTGACCAGGAAGAATCAAGCTTTTGTCTGGGATGCTGCCCGTGAGGAAAGTTTTGAGGAACTGAAGAAGAAGTTGACTACAACACCAGTGTTAATTTTACCAAGTCCAAATGATTCTTTTGTAGTGTATTGCGACGCGTCTAAGATGGGATTAGGCGGTGCGTTGATGCAAGGTGGCAAGGGAGTGGCTTATGCTTCAAGACAGTTGAGGGTGCATGAGAGGAACTATCCCACTCATGATCTGGAATTAGCTGCATTGGTGTTCGTGTTAAAAATCTGGAGACATTATTTGTATGGATCAAGATTTGAAGTATTTAGTGATCACAAAAGTTTGAAATATTTGTTTGACCAGAAAGAATTGAATATGAGGCAGAGAAGGTGGTTAGAGTTCTTAAAGGATTATAATTTCAATTTGAGTTACCATCCGGGAAAAGCTAATGTGGTAGCAGATGCTCTGAGTCGGAAGACAATCCATATGTCTGCGTTAATGGTGAAGGAAATGGAATTGATTGAACAGTTGAGAGATTTGAGTATGGTTTGTGAAACTACACCGAGAAGTATCAGATTGGGTATGCTGAAGGTGAATAATGACTTTTTGGATGTAATTAAGGAAAATCAGAAACTGGATGTGAAATTAGTGGACTTGATGCCTGCAGGAGGAGATGATCCTGATAGTGACTTTAAAGTGGATAATGTTGGTGTGTTGAGATTCCGGGACAGGATTTGTGTACCGGATAATGAGGAATTGAAAAAGGCAATCTTGGAAGAGAGTCATCAGAGTATCTTGAGTATTTATCCGGGAGCTACAAAGATGTACCATGATTTGAAGAAGTTGTTTCGGTGGTCTGGTATGAAGAGGGACATAGCTCAGTTTGTCTACGCTTGTTTGACATGTCAGAAGTCAAAAGTAGAGCACCAGAAGCCTTCGGGGCTGATGCAACCGTTAGAGATTCCCGAATGGAAATGGGACAGTATTGCTATGGATTTTGTGACTGGTTTGCCAAATACGCCAAGAGGCTTTGATGCTATTTGGGTAGTGGTGGATCAACTTATGAAGTTCGCACATTTTATACCAATTAACATCAGTTTTCCGTTGTCGAAGCTGGCGGAAATTTATATCAGGATAATTGTGAAGTTACATGGTGTTCCGTCGAGCATAGTGTCGGACAGAGATCCGAGGTTTACTTCAGAATTTTGGAGAAGTCTGCAGAAAGCCTTGGGTTCTAAGTTGAAGTTGAGTTCGGCTTATCATCCACAGACCGATGGTCAGTCAGAGAGGACCATTCAGTCATTGGAGGATTTGCTGAGAGCCTGTGTGTTGGAAAAAGGTGGTGCGCGGGATACTCATTTGCCATTGATTGAGTTCACGTATAATAACAGTCACCATTCTAGCATCGGAATGACGCCTTTCGAAGCTTTGTATGGTAAGAGGTGTAGGACACCTCTATGTTGGTATGAAACAGGTGAGAATGTGGTGCTTGAACCTGAAATTGTGCAACAAACTATTGAAACAATTTAGATGATCCGTGAGAAGATGAAAACGCCTCAAAGCAGATAAAAGAGTTATCATGATAACAGGAGGAAAGATTTGGAATTCAGTGAAGGTGATCACGTGTTCCTAAGAGTTAACCCAGTGACTGGTGTGGGTCGTGCTTTGAAATCCAAGAAGTTGGATCCTAAGTTTATTAGACCGTATCAAATCCTACAGAGGGTTGGTACAGTGGCTTATAGGGTGGCGCTGCCGCCTGAACTTTCGAACTTGCATGACGTGTTTCATGTGTCGCAACTTCGGAAGTATGTTTCAGATCCGTCTCATGTGATTCAGAGAGACGAAGTTCAGATCAGGGAGAATCTTACCGTAGAGACGATGCCGTTGAGGATCGAAGATCGTAAGATGAAACAACTCAGAGGAAAGGAGATACCTCTGGTGAGAGTAGCTTGGGGAGGTGCTGCAGGAGGCAGTGTGACCTAGGAATTGGAAAGCAGGATGTGAGAGTCATATCCAGATTTGTTTCCATCAGGTAATTTTTGAGGACGAAAATAATGTAAGTGGGGGAGAGTTGTAACACCCCATTTTAATTATTTAGATGTCTTGTGTTATTTTATTTGTGTGACCTTGTTTGGGGGAGTGTTTGAGTGCGTCTAAGGGTTGCCCTTAGTTAGGAAGGTAGGTTGGTGAGATAAAGTCTTTAGATTAATATTAATAGGGGTATAGTTAATAATAATAATAATTTAATTAATAATAGTAATATTATTATTTTATTATTATTATTGTTATTATTGCTATTATTATTAATTAATTTAATTAAAATTGGATTAAGAGAATTAGAAGAGGTTTAGGGAAAATAGAAAGGTTTTGGCACGTGAAACGAGGAATAGAGAACCAAGAGGAGAGAAAGAACAAGGTGTGCTAGGGCTTGATCTTCTTCCCCAATTGTCCAGATTTTCTGTAAAGATTCGAGGTAAGGGGGGGGGGGGGAGAAACGGGTTTAATATTGGTGATTCATTCATGATAGGGTAGTGGGGAGTCCTTAACCCCGTAGGAATTTGTATGCCAACTGTCGTGTTGTTGATCTGTTGTATATGCCTGTTATGATTCTGAAATCGTGCATAAATTGATGTGTGTTTTCATGAAGTTTTGTTGTTGTTGCTGTCGTATGAACATCTGTTACAGATCTGTTGTTTTTGGTTCAAATTGGGAGAACGATTTGAGATTATAGACCTGTAATACATGTAGTAATTTTAGGTACAAGAGAAAAGATGAAAATTGGACCTAAAATTCATGTAGAAACGATTATAGGACTGGTTGGAAGTGAAGAAGTGTGGAAATCGTAGCAGAGTGCAGAATGGTGAGGTCTCTGGTGATTTGCGTAATGGATCTGGCCATACGCGTATGGGGCTAGGCCATACGCGTATGGGAGTGAAGGAAAGGGAGCCTTACGCATAAGGGGAGCTTGAGGGGAGGGTTTGGCACGACCCTCTGCCCATACTCGTATGGTACGTGTATGATCGGCAAGGCAATACGCGTATGGAGTAGCCATACGCGTATGTAGATCTGAGAGTTGGAAATTGAAGGAAAAATGGGTCTCTGCCTATACGCGTATGAAGTTGGGCAATACGCGTATGGCAGGGCAAGGCAGGAGGCCTTACACGTATCAGATGGGGGCATACGCGTAAGGAAGGGCGAGGGAGCAAGTCATACGCGTATGACTCAGGTCAATACGCATATGGACAACAGTGGTGCAGAATTTCATATTTTTGCGATTTCCTTCCCGTCTTCGCATCAGAATTGTTTTCTCTTGGTTTGAGAGGTTAGGAATAGGTGCTAGGTGCTGAGAAATAAGACATAGGTGACGAAAATATTAATTTTAATAATTTTAATTAATTAATTAGTTAATTGGGTGTTTGGTGTGTATGAAGCAAATTACATGACGATGGTGTTGATGATATGTATGATGTGATCAGGAGGATCGTGTGCATGTATTTACGCTTGCATACATGTTTTGTTGTGCACAATTGAGTCTTGCATATTCATGGTGATTGGTGGGATGAATCATTGCTCAGGAGGAGTGTATGTGATTCATCCGTACTCCTATATGGAGAATGGTGGGGGATAGATCATTGCCAAGTAGAGGTGTATGTGATCTATCCGGGGTTCGATTGAATGAACCAATGAGTCGGTACCGCATGCATGGTGTCGTGTTGCATTACATTATTATTTGATGTTGTTGATGATATTGGACAGTAGGTCGTGTTGGTGTGTTGTTGACTTATATATGTGAATGCTACCTTGTTATCATGTATTTGTTCACCGATAATATTGAATGTGATTTCTCACCCCTTTGTTGTTGTTGTTGTGTCTGTGCTTCTTCGGAAGTACAGATAATCCAGGTACTTAGACAACTTGGATATTGGTGTTGCTGATCGAGTCCATAGGAGTGCTCTGATACGTAACACGGGATTTTGGGGATTTCATTCATTTTGATATTTGTTATTCCTTTTGTTACGTATCTTTATTTTTGATGAACATCATGGTGAACCACGATTTTATGTGGAGTTTTGGTGTTATTGGCAGATGGCCGTAAATTGAATAATTGAATAAATTTTCCGCTGTTTGATTTTATTAAAATAAAGGAGATTTGTTTTGTTGGCTCTTAATGTGACATTTCACTTAGTGAAAACTCTGATTTATTTTTAATACTTTGTTTATTTTTAAAATGGGAAAGTGGGGTGTTACACTAGATCCTAGGACATGTGCTAAAATGATTTAAAAAGATAAAGGAATAATACTGAACACTTCGACTACGTTCATATTTGGAAACACAGGCATTTTGACAAGACTTAAAAAGAAGATAATATGAAGAATTAATTAAAAAGGCATTGGAAAGTAACTTAACAAAGTAAAGGAGAAAAGGTAAACTTCTGAATAAAAATTAATTGGATTGCATTGAATATGAAAAATGGTGTTACATAACACGTACATTTCTTTAGCAACTCGTTTCTCACTACACACAGATACTTTGAGTGATTTGAGAGATTTGTACAACTTTAACACACACAAATCTAATGTTAAGACTTGCTATTTATAATGGTGAAAAATAACTACCCACTAACGGCCTATTAATCAAAGCAAAACACATGGCATCGTGCATGTCTTCATTCTTCAGATGCTTAACACGTGTCCTTTCTCTCAAATGGATAAGGACAAAGTTCCCTCTATTATTTAAATTTGAATCTCCAAATCGAACGACGCTCATTAACCTTCTGTCGAAGAACATCTCCAAGTTGTTAAAAATATTTCTAAGTCCCTGAAATACTTTCCTCTTGTATGAAGACACCTTCGACTAAATCCTCCACAAGTATAATTTCTGTCGAAATCCTTAAAGCTTCAAAAATCCTATTTCTTAGAATAAAGCTCTTAATCTAATATCAGCCGTCGAAATTGGGAGCTAATAGTTTCATCCCTGAAATGATATTAATCTTCTTTTTTTACTCATATTTTCTGTTTTTTCTATTGAAACATGAATAAAGAATGTTATAATCTTTTACTCATGTTTGGGCGTTTATTAACCACCGTATACACACCATTAACCGAGTTGTTACACACCATTGACCAACTTTGTTTACGTTTAATTGATATCGTATATTAATTCATGATTGTTCACTAACTATATTCTGAACTATATTGACCAATTTATTACCACATATCTATACTAGTTCGAAGAATAGGAAGACAAGTTTGACAAATTGTGCATGATGATATGATGTTAATCATATTTCTAATCTTGATTAATATTACATACCATTTTATTGTGATTAATATTACACTAATGATAGTTATTTTGGTGTTGTATGTTGATTGAGTAGAAGTCACTTTTATCATGTTGCAGTATTCTAAATGCTGCACTAAATATTTTTGGTGTATAATGCATAAAATGTTTGTTAATATACTATAATGCAGAATATTAAGTGGTAATGAAAATCTGGTTAATACAGTGAAAGTATTTGGTTAATAAAGTCTAAATTTTGGTTAATATATACCAAGGATCTGTAACGCCCTGTATAATATCTATCTAGAATAATACCATACAAGTGTTTTTATTTGGTACTGACACCATCATAAGTGCCTATTGGCATAATTCACACACTTGTCCATTTCTAAAACATAAATACAACATATGGCACAAGTCATGGAAACTATCCAAAATAATAAAATCTAAGGATAAGGTACAATATTCCTCATTGTACAAGAATGATACACAACGGAATAAGCTCAACTAAGCTTCTCTTGAAACCTCCAAGCATAGCTCCACTCGTAATCATACCTACAAATACCTCCTGAAAATAATCAACAATAGTGGGGTGAGATATCAAATCTCAGCGAGTTCCCTATCTTATGGATTCTCTCGGCTTTACAGGGTTCTAGCCAAATCCTAACTCAAGTCAAGGGGAAGGGAAATGACCTTGAGTTCACAATCTCACACTATATGGAAACATGTTCATGAGTTCACCAACTCAAAAATTTATCACTAATCGGTAATACATACCAAGGCATCTTTCCCCGGCCAACCCTACAAGAGAGTTCTCGACACGGGTCACGGATCCTTAAATGTAGACATCCATTCTCGGCCAACCCTTCCAAAGAGTTCTCGACACGGGTCCCGGAAGCTAACATAGATAACTTTCCCCGACCATCCTACACAAGAGGATCTCAACACGGGTCACGATTATCTACACACGGGTACTTTCCCCGACCATCCTACACAAGAGGATATCAACACGGGTCACTAATACCACCCACTAAGCAACTTTCCCCGGCCATCCTACACAAGAGGATCTCGACACGGGTCACGGCTACTTACTTAATAAATACTTTCCCCAGCCATCCCATACAAGAGGATCTCGACATGGATAACTAATATTTATTAAGGGATAAGAACGGTTCCGATTATGTGATCACACATACAAACGTGATTGTATTCGACAATCACAAGGCCATAATGCCTTAAGGCCACATTCGCCTTTTAACAAGACCACAATGGTTTACACACATGTTCCATACTAGTGTTTCACTCTTTTCTATACCATTCGGTAATGGACACACGCCTCAGCCTCTTCTGCATGAGCGTTGTCATTAAATTATTCATCAATTTCTAGTCACAACCTAGAATCATATCATTAGGTTTGGGGTAAGGTTTCTCACTCTTCCTAATTCATTTTAAGCATGCATATTCTCTCGATTATGTTCAACAAAAATATTAGACAAGCATAATACAACATCAATCATAAAACACACATGATAGCATAATATGTCAAACATAATCCACATAGTAGTTTACACACATTTTTAAGGCATACCGCCACTACTATCCTCTACCAAGCATCCTTGGTTAAAATCATGGTCTCACATTACCATTTAATAACACATCACATAAAACATCACTTTCGGGTTCCTTCCGATTCATTTAATCGGGTATCAAAATCAATACTTTTCACTTTTATCCCGTAGGATATTTTCACAGCTTTATATCGGCTATAATTATGCCTCGATCGGATTCACGATCCAAAAGATATGGATTTCAACATAACACATAACATTATTTTCATTCATTTTCCACTAAATAATTAATCCCACATCATAGCTTTCCAATGATACCAAGAACGTCTCGATCCGAGTTACGGATCAAAAGTTATGGATTTTTAAAGAAAAGAATTTATTTGAAAACTCCCAGGAGCGCCCTGATAAGTGCAAATTGTAGTTATTTTTGTATATAAGTTTTGTTGCACTTATCGATACTTTTTGTTAAAATCGTTCGAATAAACCCCGCTTTGTTTGTAAATACGTTTAGTTTACTTTATAGTGTATGTATTGCGTTATCGTGTAAATATCATTGAGTTTAGTTTTTTTCCTTTTATTTTTGTAGGTATTAAAACATTGATATTGGAGCATTGTTAGATTGGGCATTGAATAAGCTTTCCAACGCTTCGAACCGGGCGAAAAACGGAGTTACGGTTCAAAAGTTATGAAGAAAACAAGTGCAGAAAATTTTCATTCCCGAACAGACCGGGCTAAGGGCGCTGGACCGTGTTTAACGGGCTTTTAAGGCGGTTTAAAATTTTTTGAAGGCGCGCTTAGCACCCAAACCGGGCTTAGCGCGGTCTGCGATGATGACATCAATAAATAGGGGTAAAAACACATTTTTTAGGTATGGTTTTTGGGTTTTGTGATCCCAACTCCATCAAACTTCATTTTTTCATTAGATTAGCTTAGAAAACATCATGGGAGCTTGCATTTGGATGATCCGGGGTGGATTTCTCATCGATCGGCTCTGACAACCCGTGAAGTGTTTGGTTCATTTCTGATTTTCTTCATGTCTTTCTTCTTTGTTGGGTTTTGTATATGTATTTACTTTGATCTTATGTACATTTGTTGATCATGGTGTTGTATAAAACCCGCTTTACAAATCTTTATCGATGATTGTCTTTGATTTTTTCTTTATGCGCGGGATTTGAGTTGTGTTAGAGATAAACATCGCAAACCTTCATTAGGGATGATTATCTGTTAGTTTCTGGATGCTAGAGATAGATTTAGAGCTAACAATCTATTTGGGTGTCGGAGCTTAATGCCTCCGTGTTATTTAAGTCGAGTGCGAGAGTGTCGACGAGAGTAATACGGTTTTTCTCTCAGCTCGGTGTGTCAGAGATGAACATTATTGAGAGCGATATTGGATGATATTGAGGAGTATTGTAGGTTGAGTATAACTGGTCGATAAGTTTAAGTTTGTGACGAGTGGAATATATACATGCTTGATAAGTCTTTTCTCTCTGATGAATGAATTTTCTTGTGTTAATATTTACTTTTCTGTTTTTATGTTTCAACCATTTTAATCCAAACTCATAAACTTAGAGATTGTCGAACGGCAATTTAGTAGCACCGATCTCTGTGGACACGATAAATTCCCGGAAAAATACTTCCAAAACTTTTGTTGCTTGCTACTATTCCGCACCAACAAAATGGCGCCGTTGCCGGGGATTGGTGTTTTTATTGAATCGCATTGCGATAGTTTCTTTGTTTTTGAGTTTTATAGATATCGTATATATTGTCTATTTTCACTTGTTTATATTGATACCTGTATATGTTTACCATATTTGTGAATTTTACATGTTTTGCATAATTGTGAATATAGTGTATATATTTGTTTCTCTTCACGTTTGTCAAAAGTGTGGTTAGATGTGTAGTTCCGGTTAGAGCTCGAAGAGATGAGAGGAAAGGAGGGAGTGAAAGCATTTGGCTCTTCCGAAGCAACGTGTTGGTTTTTAAATAATAGGCGTCGAACTTATGACGTAAAATAAGCATGTTTTATTATTGTTAGTTTCTAATGTTTTTTTTCTCCCATTCTTTTAGCATGTTTATGGTAGTTCGTGTTAAGGTGTTAAGTTTTGTTTTCCTCAAGCTTGTCGTGTTTAACTTAGGGAAGTTTGTATGTGTAAATATTGTATGTTTTGTATATGAGATTGTGTAGGTGTTAAGTGGAGGCCTACACCAGAACCTTGTTGATGTACTGGTTTTTTTGGTTATGGTGTAGCGCGCTTAGCGCGCCTAACCGCGCTTTGTGCGCCCTGCTGTGCTGAGCCAATGAATTCTTTTAATTATTCACTTGGCTCCCCCTTCTTCCCACTTCCACCAAGGCCTTATATATTAGTAATTATTAGTAATTTTTCTAATTCTTTTGTTGTTGTTTGGACTCAAATTTTGGTTTGATAGCTTGAAGTCGCATTCGGTGTTTGTCCATTTTTGACCGTTTCAACTTGCGAATGCGTGGTAATGATAGTGTTTAAAGTTTTGTACACGTTCAAGGTATGTGTTTATCACTTTCTTGGCTTTAGCATATTCATGATACTTAGACTTTTTAAAACTTCCATGCCATTCATTCTTTTGTATTCTTGTTCATTTTGTGAATCACTTTAGTTCCCACCCTTTTTGTGAGGAAGCCTTCCATTGTTCATATATGCTCGGAGTACCAATATTCTTGTTTTAACTGGATTTCATTATGCTTAATCTTTTGTTTGTGTTGATTATTTGAAAGCATGAAAAGGATTAAGGCACTTGTTTCATTTTGAGCATAACTACCTAGCCAAATAGTCAATTCACCTTGTGAGTGCGTGATCGTTTGTAAACCCTTTGAGCCTTTGGTCATTATCCATGTTGTTTGAGTTTGATTCTTTTCTATGAGTGTCAAATTCATTTTTTGTGTGGATCTTGATTGTTGTTTTTTTTTCTTGAACCCTCAACTTTGTGTTGTTGTATGAATTTTTACCTTGCCTTAGAAAGTAGGGAGTATTCACACGATGATGTGGTTGAATTCAAGTTGGGGAGAGCAATGTTTTCTCACTTATGTTATTGGTTGTATGAGGTTGAAAAAGAAAAGAAAAAAGAGAAAAGTATGAAAAAGAAAAGAAAAGAAAAAGAAAGAAAAAAATTGAAAAAGCTTTGAAAAAGAAAAACAAAAAGAGTAGAATAATGTTGTGCTAATAAGTTCTATGTGTTTCGTGTAACACTTGGGATTTTGGAATAAGTTTGATTGGAATTTTGTTTTTGAACTTTTGTGAGTTGATCACTCCCTTAGGTTTAGGAAAGTTTTTATTTCGATTAGCTTTAGAATTATTCCTTGTTTGTTCACCCGACCACATTACAGCCCTGAAAGTCCTTTTGATTCATGCTTTTGTGTTTTCAGCATGATTTTTGGATGATTGCATAATTTAGTCTTTTGTTTGCAAGATTGTTGTGTGAGTGAAAAATCTCTCATTTTGTGTTTTTCATCTACCGATGATTGTTTTTGCTAGGTGTGATTCACATTTGAACTTGTGTTGTTTTAGAATGTTTGGCATGACTTTTGTATTTAGCATTTGTTTCGTGATTATATTATCGTTGAAGTTTAGTGGTAAGTATTTACTTTGTGTGTACCATTTTCGATTGAACCATTGCATTTGTTTTCCGTTTTCAAAACTTGTTGTTGCGTGATTTCTTGGATTTCGCTTTTGTTCCTTTAGATGTTGGCTTTGTTTGAGGACAAACAATTATGTAAGTTGGGGAGAGTTTGATAAGTGCAAATTGTAGCTATTTTTGTATATAAGTTTTGTTGCACTTATAGATACTTTTTGTTAAAATCGTTCGAATAAACCCCGTTTTGTTTGTAAATACGTTTACTTTACTTTATAGTGTATGTATTGCGTTATCGTGTAAATATCATTGAGTTTAATTGTTTTCCATTTATTTTTGTAGGTATTAAAGCATTGATATTGGAGCATTGTTAGATAGAGCATTGAATAAGCTTTCCAACGCTTCGAACCGGGCGAAAAACAGAGTTACGGTTCAAAAGTTATGAAGAAAACAAGTGCAAAAATTTTTCATTCCCGAACAGACCAGGCTAAGCGCGCTGGACCGCGCTTAGCGGGCTTTTAAGGCGGTTTAACAATTTTTGAAGGCGCGCTTAGCGCGGTCTGCGATGATGACAACAATAAATAGGGGTAAAAACACATTTTTAGGTATGGTTTTGGGGTTTTGTGATCCCAACTCCATCAAACTTCATTTTTTCATTAGATTAACTTAGAAAACATCATGGAAGCTTGCATTTGGATGATCCGGGGTGGATTTCTCATCGATCGACTCTGACAACCCGTGAAGTGTTTGGTTAATTTCTGATTTTCTTCATGTCTTTCTTCTTTGTTGGGTTTTGTATATGTATTTACTTTGATCTTATGTATATTTGTTGATCATGGTGTTGTATAAAATCCGCTTTACAAATCTTTATCGATGATTGTCTTTGATTTTTGCTTTATGCGCGGGGTTTGAGTTGTGTTAGAGATAAACATCGCAAACCTTCATTAGGGATGATTATCTGTTAGTTTCTGGATGCTAGAGATAGATTTAGAGCTAACAATCTATTTGGGTGTCGGAGCTTAATGCCTCTGTGTTATTTGAGTCGAGTGCGAGAGTGTCGACGAGAGTAATACGGTTTTTCTCTCAGCTCGGTGTGTCAAAGATGAACACTATTGAGAGCGATGCTGGATGATATTGAGGAGTATTGTAGGTTGAGTATAAGTGGTTGATAAGTTTAAGTTTGTGACGAGTGAAATATATACATGCTTGATAAGTCTTTTCTCTCTGTTGAATGAATTTTCTTGTGTTAATATTTACTTTTCTGTTTTTATGTCTCAACCATTTTAATCCAAACTCATAAACTTAGAGATTGTCGAACGACAATTCAGTAGCACCGATCTCAGTGGACACGATAAATTCCCGAAAAAATACTTCCAAAACTTTTGTTGCTTGCCGCTATTGCGCACTAACATGCCCGACGGTACAAATTTTTGCCCGGCGGTGCCTCTTTGCCTGTGCTTCGCCCGACGAAGCAGCGACGTAAGTCCCAATTCCAAAAACCAGAAAAATTCCAGCAGCATTCTATGTTGCGCCCCCGAAGTTTCACCCGACGCAAGCCCGCGTCGCCCGGCGCTCAAAGCGTAGCCGGACTGTGCGTACCAGAAACAACATTTCTCAGCTGCGTTTTTAGGGTTCCAAGGGCCTCAAATCCCACCCTTTCCACACCAGATCATTTCCAAACATCAAAACAAGTATCATTAATTGATCACATGCATATTACGACTACACTACGCGATTTATATCGAATTTCATCCGTAGATTTCATTGATTCATCCGTTTAATCATTTTCTCTCAAATCTAACCTAAGTTCCAAACATATATTGCTAGAACTTAGAGTCTCTAACTAGTACCCACACGATAATCGAAGAGGAGGTTGAAGAAGATGATGAACAATGGCGAGGATCCAGGCTTCTTCTTTTCCATTTTCCTCTTCTCTTCTCTTCCCTCTCTCTTTCTCTGTTTTTCTTCTTCTTTCTATTTCTTTTTCTTTCTCTTACCACATACATATATATATAACCTTATTATATATTATAAATCCAACAGGGTAAAATATCTCCAATTGATATTTTGTCGTCTCAAACCAATTGATCAATTATTAGAGTTACCTTAAAATCCTTTCTTGAGTTAAAATATTTGATCTGTCTTTTTCATAAAATAGTTGATCTCTTTAGAGTTCACCGGTTGCTCTATTGATCCCAATTGACCATACTTAAAACACTTAAAGAATTCCATTATTCCAATTGATCATAGATAGAGCACATAAACACTCATCTGATCTCATCTGATATCCAATTGCGCATTTAGATAATATGGGGTATTACACTCTCCCCCCCTTAAATTGAAATTCGCCCCCGAATTTCCTCAACTCGACAATAACTACAACTTGTATCACTGACTTAGATCCACACTTAATCTTTACTTCTGTTCAGATTTCTGACGTATTCCAATTCCAACTTGATTTCATAGACCAAAATCCTGATCTCCACGATTTAACAAACTTCATGTCTTTAGTCATACTCTTATTCCAATATTGGGTTAACTTTCAACTTGCTTTTCCCAAAATTCACCTGTTGTTTAATACAAAGAGACTTGGTCGCATCCTACTTTCGGCAAGAATGTACCATTCTATACTCCTCTACTGAGTCACAACAAAACCGTAACACTTTATCTTGGTTCAGGATAACCACACTCATCAAATTCTCATTAGTTAAAACTGTGATTTCTTAACTTATTGCAATCATCGACGATTTATATTTTCATAAATCTTTCAACGTCCAAAACCGCTTCATAATTAGTCAAACGACTTCTTCACCAGTTCCATCTGGTCTGATGCTGTACACTGTATTTATTAAATCCGATATTTCCTTTCTTTCGTGTCTCACCAAAAGGTAACACACATAAAACAAGATCTCCTTATTTCCATACTTACAAGCAATAATCCTTCTAAATTCTTATTATCCCGACTGAACTCCTTCATCTACTACCTCTGACTGCGCAATCCGAAATCTCACAGCAGAATGCCCCAAATTCTTAAGTACTACCATGTAGCTAACTGTCTGCAGAGAAATACATTTATCCACTGGGATCCTTACTAACCATCGGTACAAGAAACTTACTGACGTCCTATGGTAGAACAATTTCTTTGCCAACACACAATATTATAACATCTGTCCAACACTCTCCAGATGTTAAAAGTACAGGAGTTACATTGCTACAACTGTAACATATACAATTCCAAATCCATTATAAACTCGAACCAATATATCCAAAATAGTTTAACAACCTCCGGTTCTGGTTGCCACATTCCAAATCTATTCTTCTTACGGTTTTCGACTTACTCAAGGTTCCTTGTTGATTCGAGAACTCAACCAAATAACAACGTAACACCAACATAGAACTACAATCCTATACGAGTCACCACTTATTAAAACTTAAACCATCCCAGGCGTAATTGTGAGTTTCTATACCACTCACTCATTCTGTTTCATAACCGATTCCAAATTACATGCTTAACTTCGAAACGTCCAATTCTTACTCGTACTTGTAAAGATAACTTCCACATTTCATTCTCTTGGTAAAACACAACTGCACACAACTGGCACCACTCTCACGGTCTAAATCCGATGACATGAACTCACGAAAGATAACAATTACTAACTCTGACCAACCGTTCATACCTTACTAATACCATAATTACACACCGAAATATTCCTTGCAAGATCAATACTTTGTGAGTATTTTTCCAACTTCGTCCTGAAGACTCGCAATGGTAATACACCTAAGACATTCTCATACTCAACATAGTTCACAAGATTATTTCCCCAAGTCAACTCTCTTGTCGTCTGAACAAATGGTCAACTATGCAACACCTTTCCACAAGTTCCTATTTCAAAACACAGTTACGTCTTTCATTTACTTGCAATCCTGTTTTCCATTCACACAATGCTCTCCAATCGGAGTAACATAAGGTAAAAAAACGCAGATGATGGTTCCTAAGGGATTTCACAATTTACACACATGTTAATCGATTACCCGTCTGAGGTTAATCAGTTAACTCCTCATAATTCAGCACAAAATACCATTCTTGCACGTGTCAATGGGTTAACACTGTTGTAGAAACTGAAAACCAATTCCTTTTAGTTCAAAAGCCCTCCCTACTCAAAACCATCTATCCGGTTTGTTCTAACCCACAATATCATTCTCCACTCGTGGCTCTTTAACTTATATAACATTCACCAACCATGATCCGCTCAAGGTAATGCAGAACAAAGTTAAAACATGCAGATGACACACTCCAACCATGTGACACGGCAGGATTCCAAATTTTGACGCGGTCACACGACAACACTTCAGTGGGGTAGTTCGTTTTCTACTCATACTACCACACTAGCGGAAAGCCAATAATGACGACATTCTAAGGTTTAAGCCACAACTCATACTTAATTTGTCCCTAAGCAAAACCCAACACGCAACCATTATACGTTACCACAAAATGACGGACATCCCATAACAAGCATACAACCTTATTCTTTCACTTGTATTTCCTGGTGAGAAAATTAAAACAACAACGTTCTTAGTTCAACAAAAGGTAGATTCCGAATATTCCGATTGTTCACAATTACATAAGTTTCTCTATACTTGAAAATAAATCGGAGCAATGCATCCTCTTGAAGAACCTTTCCATCACTTCGTACATATTAACCAGAATTTCTCACCCTCCATTAACCATTGCACACCACACTTACACCAAATTACTTAATGGAAGACTCACAACCGACAATTCTCATCAACTATTTACAAAACCCTCCCAGTATAAACCGTTCCATAATTTACTCTTAGTCCGTAATAAGTCCTGATTTGCTTCTCGTTGTTTTACCACAACCTTACTTCTTAAAATACAATACTCACTGTTGCACATTCGTCCAGAATATGTTCCGTTAATACCGTTTTCCACATCGCGTTTACTTTGCTCTCTATGGCAATCCTCTTAGGTCCAAATATAAAACCATCTTACTAAGATTCCCTTGAATCCAAGGTACTTACTCTGTTTCTTAATACAAAATCCTTCTGGTCCGTATCACTACACTTTCCGTTACTAAGTGAAGCTCATTCTTTCTCCAACACAATACCTTATAATGTTCCTTGGGTAATTTAACATTTCCAAATTCCAAATTGGTCTCTCATCGAATACAAAAAATCCCGATGTAATATCTCGAACTTAATCTCTTTACATAACTGAATATACGCAGTTCATCACACACTCTTCGTCCGACACATACTTGTTTCACTTGAAGCATGTAAACACATCCTTGTGTTCCTTCTCACACTTCTCTACCCCTTTAGGTTCCTATAAAAGCCGAACGTCCTTAACTCTCAACTTTTAGCTAGTTGGAAGATATTGTTTCGAACACATTCCTTAAGGTACTCTCATCCATTCAAGATACCATAGCTACCTTAGAAATTGAAGCACCAATACTTATCTCACTTCCGGACCTTACGGCACGCGTTCAACAAAATAACTTTTCTTTTTCATGGAATGAGATTACTTGAAATACTTATCTATACTAGTGGTCAATCTAGCTCCACTATCGATTTTACATATTCCTCAATATCTTAACCAATCATCCAATAGAGATCCTTAACTTTTGGACTCCATCCATTCCAAAGGATTACTTGAACAACACATTACTCTTTAATTCCATGCTACCCAAATCATAACTTCTACTAAAACCTCACTGAGTTGACCAAACCTCCTCACTACTAACTCTTGGCTTGAGCCTTCCCTCACAACACAAGTTCTGACAACACTTCGGAGTCCTCGTGGTTGCTCAACCATGGTTCTACCTATCACATACATAACATTAGGTTGATCAGGCCCAACACTACATAGTATGATATTAAGAGTCATGCTGGCAAGACATACTTAAGAGGCAGGAATAGATTTACTTATGATGTTTCAAGGCTAGGTCGAGGACACGACCTGCTCTGATACAAACTGTAACGCCCTGTATAATATCTATCTAGATACAAGTGTTTTTATTAGGTACTGACACCATCATAAGTGCCTATTGGCATAATTCACACACTTGTCCATTTCTAAAACATAAATACAACATATGACACAAGTCATGGAAACTATCCAAAATAATAAAATCTAAGGATAAGGTACAATATTCCTCATTGTACAAGAATGATACACAACGGAATAAGCTCAACTAAGCTTCTCTTGAAACATCCAAGCATAGCTCCACTCGTAATCATACCTGCAAATACCTCCTGAAAATAATCAACAATAGTGGGGTGAGATATCAAATCTCAGTGAGTTCCCTATCTTATGGATTCTCTCGGATTTACAGGGTTCTAGCCAAATCCTAACTCAAGTCAAGGGGAAGGGAAATGACCTTGAGTTCACAATCTCACACTATATGGAAACATGTTCATGAGTTCACCAACTCAAAAATTTATCACTAATCGGTAATACATACCAAGGCATCTTTCCCCGGCCAACCCTACAAGAGAGTTCTCGACACGGGTCACGGATCCTTAAATGTAGACATCCATTCCCGGCCAACCCTTCCAAAAAGTTCTCGACACGGGTCCCGGAAGCTAACATAGATAACTTTCCCCGGCCATCCTACACAAGAGGATCTCGACACGGGTCACGATTATCTATACACGGGTACTTTCCCCGGCCATCCTACACAAGAGGATATCGACACGGGTCACTAATACCACCAACTAAGCAACTTTCCCCGACCATCATACACAAGAGGATCTCGACACGGGTCATAGCTACTTACTTAATAAATACTTTCCCCGACCATCCCATACAAGAGGATCTCGACACGGGTCAGTAATATTTATTAAGGGATAAGAACGGTTCCGATTATGTGATCACACACACAAACGTGATTGTATTCGACAATCACAAGGCCATAATGCCTTAAGGCCACATTCGCCTTTTCACAAGACCACAATGGTTTACACACATATTCCATACTAGTGTTTCACTCTTTTCTATACCATTCGGTAATGGACACACGCCTCGGCCTCTTCTACACGAGCATTGTCATTAAATTATTCATCAATTTCTAGTCACAACCTAGAATCATATCATTAGGTTTGGGGTAAGGTTTCTCACTCTTCCTAATTCATTTTAAGCATGCATATTCTCTCGATTATGTTCAACAACAATATTAGACAAGCATAATACAACATCAATCATAAAACACACATGATAGCATAACATGTCAAACATAATCCACATAGTAGTTTACACACATTTTTAAGGCATTCTAGCCACTGCTATCCTCTACCAAGCATCCTTGGTTAAAATCATGGTCTCACATTACCATTTAATAACACATCACATAAAACATCACTTTCGGGTTCCTTCCGATTCATTTAATCGGGTATCAAAATCAATACTTTTCACTTTTATCCCGTAGGATATTTTCACAGCTTTATATCGGCTATAATTATACCTCGATCGGATTCACGATCCCAAAGATATGGATTTCAACATAACACATAACATTATTTTCATTCATTATCCACTAAATAATTAATCCCACATCATAGCTTTCCAATGATACCAAGAACGTCTCGTTCCGAGTTACGGATCAAAAGTTATGGATTTTTAAAGAAAATAAATTATTTGAAAACTCCCAGGAGCGCCCGGCGGTACAAATTTTCGCCCGGCGGTGCCCCTTCGCATGTGCTTTTCCTAGAGAAGCAGTAGGGTAAGTCCCAATTCCAAAACCAGAAAAATTCCAGCAGCGTTCCATGATGCGCCCCTTAAGTTTCACCCGGCGCAAGCCCGTGTCGCCTGGCGCTCAAAGCGCCGCCCGACTCTGCGTACCAGAAACAACATTTCTCAGCTGTGTTTTTAGGGTTCCAAAGGCCTCAAATCCCACCCTTTCCACACCAGATCACTTCCAAACATCAAAACAAGTATCATCAATTGATCACATGCATATTATGACTACACTACACGATTTATATCGAATTTCATTCGTTAGATTTCATTGATTCATCCTTTTAATCATTTTCTCTCAAATCTAACCTAAGTTCCAAACATATATTTCTAGAACTTAGAGTCTCTAACTAGAACCCACCTGATAATCGAAGAGGAGGTTGAAGAAGATGATGAACAATGGTGAGGATCCAGGCTTCTTCTTTTCCATTTTCCTCTTCTCTTCTCTTCCCTCTCTCTTTCTCTTTTTTTTCTTCTTCTTTCTATTTCTTTTTCTTTCTCTTACCACATACTTATATATAACCTTATTATATATTATAAATCCAACAGGGTAAAATATCTCCAATTGATATTTTGTCGTCTCAAACCAATTGATCAGTTATTAGAGTTACCTTAAAATCCTTTCTCGAGTTAAAATAATTGATCTGTCTTTTTCATAAAATAATTGATCTCTTTAGAGTTCACCAGTTGCTCTATTGATCCCAATTTACCATACTTAAAACACTTAAAGAATTCCATTATTCCAATTGATCATAGATAGAGCACATAAACACTTATCTGATCTCATCTGATATCCAATTGAGCATTTAAATAATATGGGGTATTACACTCCCCCCCTTAAATTGAAATTCGCCCCCGAATTTCCTCTACTCGACAAAAACCACAACTTGTATCATTGACTTAGATCCACACTTAATCTTTAAGTCTGTTCAGATTTCTGACGTATTCCAATTCCAACTTGATTTCATAGACCAAAATCCTGATCTCCACGATTTAACAAACTTCATGTCTTTAGTCATACTCTTATTCCAATTTTGGGTTAACTTTCAAATTGCTTTTCCCAAAATTCGTCTGTTGTTTCATACAAAGAGACTTGGTCGCATCCTACCTTCGGCAAGAATGTATCATTCTATACTCCTCTACTGAGTCAGAACAAAACCGTAACACTTTATCTTGGTTCAGGATAACCACACTCATCAAATTCTCATGAGTTAAAACTGTGATTTCTTAACTTATTGTAATCATCGACGATTTATATTTTCATAAATCTTTCAACGTCCAAAACCACTTTATAATTAGTCAAACGAATTCTTCACCAGTTCCATCTGGTCAGATGCTGTACATTGTACTCATTAAATCCGATATTTCCTTTCTTTCGTGTCGCACCAAAAGGTAACACACATAAAACAAGATCTCCTTATTTCCATACTTACAAGCAATATTCCTTCTATATTCTTATTATCCCGACTGAACTCCTTCATCTACTACCTCTGACTATGCCATTCGAAATCTCACAGCGGAATTCCACGAATTCTTAAGTACTACCAGGTAGCTAACAGTCTGCGGAGAAATACATTTATCCACTGGGATCCTTACTAACCATCGATACAAGAAACTTATTGACGTCCTATGGTAGAACAATTTCTTTGCCAACACACAATATTATAACATCTGTCCAACACTCTCCAGATGATAAAAGTACAGGAGTTACATTGCTACAACTGTAACATATACAATTCCAAATCCATTATAAACTCGAACCAATATATCCAAAATAGTTTAACAACCTCCGGTTCTGGTTACCACATTCCAAATCGATTCTTCTTACGGTTTCCGACTTACTCAAGGTTCCTTGTTGATTCGAGATCTCAACCAAATAACAACGTAACACCAACATAGAACTACAATCCTATACGAGTCACCACTTATCAAAACTTAAACCATCCAAGACGTAATTGTGAGTTTCTAGACCACTCACTCATTCTGTTTCATAACCGATTCCAAATTATATGCTTAACTCCGGAACATCCAATTCTTAGTCGTACTTGTAAAGATAACTTCCACATTTCATTCTCTTGGTAAAACACAACTGCACACAACTGGCACCACTCTCACGGTCTAAATCCGATGCCATGAACTCACTAAAGATAACAATTACTAACTCTGACCAACCGTTCATACCTTACTAATACCATAATTACACACCAAAATATTCCTTGCAAGATCAGTACTTCGTGAGTATTTTTCCAACTTCGTCCTTAAGACTCGCAACGGTAATACACCTAAGACCTTCTCATACTCAACATAGTTCACAAGATTATTTCCCCAAGTCAATTCTCTTGTCGTTTGAACAAATGGTCAACTACGCAACACCTTTCCACAAGTTCCGATTTCAAAACACAGTTCCGTCTTTCATTTACTTGCAATCCTGTTTTCCATTTACACAATGCTCTCCAATCGGAGTAACATAAGGTAACAAAACGCAGATGATGGTTCCTAAGGGATTTCACAATTTACACACATGTTAATCGATTACCCGTCTGAGGTTAATCGGTTAACTCCTCATAATTCAGCACAAAATACCATCCTTGCACGTGTCAATCGGTTAACACTGCTGCAGAAACTGAAATCTAATTCCTTTTAGTTCAAAACCCCTCCCTACTCAAAGCCATCGATCCGGTTTGTTCTAACCCACAATATCATTCTCCACTCGTGGCTCTTTAACTTATATAACATTCACCAACCATGACCCACTCAAGGTAATGCAAAACAAAGTTAAAACATGCAGATGAAAAGTTATGGATCCGAGTTACGGATCCAAAGTTATGGATTTTTAAAGAAAATAAATTATTTGAAAACTCCCAGGAGCGCCCGGCGGTACAAAATTTTTGCTCGGCGGTGCCCCTTCGTCCGTGCTTCGCCCTGCGAAGCAGCGGCGAAAGTCCCAATTCCAAAACCAGAAAAATTCCAGCAGCATTCCATGCTGCGCCTCTTAAGTTTCTCCCGGAGCAAGCTCGTGTCGCCCGGCGCTCAAAGCGAGTCCCGACGGTGAGTACCAGAAACAACATTTCTCAGCTGCGTTTTTAGGGTTCCAAGGGCCTCAAATCCCACCCTTTCCACACCTGATCATTTCCAAACATCAAAACAAGTATCATCAATTGATCACATTCATATTACGACTACACTACGCGATTTATATCGAATTTCATCCGTTAGATTTCATTGATTAATCCGTTTAATCATTTTCTCTCAAACCTAACCTAAGTTCCAAACATATATTTCTAGAACTTAGATTCTCTAACTAGAACCCACCTGATAATCAAAGAGGAGGTTGAAGAAGATGATGAACAATGGTGAGGATCCAGGCTTCTTCTTTTCCATTTTCCTCTTCTCTTCTCTTCCCTCTCTCTCTTTTTCTGTTTTTCTTCTTCATTCTATTTATTTTTCTTTATCTTACCACATACATATATATAACCTTATTATATATTATAAATCCAACAGGGTAAAATATCTCCAATTGATATTTTGTCGTCTCAAACCAATTGATCAATTATTAGAGTTACCTTAAAATCCTTTCTCGAGTTAACATAATTGATCTGTCTTTTTCATAAAATAATTGATCTCTTTAGAGTTCACCAGTTACTCTACTGATCCCAATTGACCATACTTAAAACACATAAAAAATTCCATTATTCCAATTGATCATAGATAGAGAACATAGACACTCATCTGATCTCATCTGATATCCAATTGAGCATTTAGATAATATTGAGTATTACAGGATCGATAAAAGTGGTAAAGAAACGTTGGTTAATGAAGTTCAAAAGTTTGGTTAATACAATTCAAAGATTGATTAATTTGTTCACAGGCGTCAAAATAAAGTATTCAAATGTAAAACAAACTTGGTTAATGCAATATAATAATTTGGGTAATAAAGTTAAAAGTTTGGTTAATATATAATCAGACATCAAAACAAATAAGCATTGGTGATGAAAAGTTGGTTAATGCAGTTCAAATATTTGGTTAATATTGCTTAAAGATTGGTTAATATAGGCTCATACATCAAAACGAAGTAACATTATGTAGTGAAAAGTTTGTTAATGTTGCTCAAAGTTTCGTTAATATGTTTACAGACATCAAAACTGAGCAACATTGGTAAAGAAAAGTTGGTTAATGCAGTGAAAAAACTAGTTATTACATTTAAAAATTGGTTTATATGTGCACATAATAAAAAAAGAACCACATTGGTTACTAATATATGTAATACCAACATCAAAATAGAGCAACATTCCATACTCATACATACAAACACCATATATCGGTTCACTTGACAGTAACACCACAAATTTTCTACACATTATGTACTATAACATAATCAACACATTATGCACATAATCAAAATATAACCATAAATTGACACGTTGTGCACTACAACACATTTTTCCTAAATCTAAACTAAATATTTTTTATTTGCACCATACATTATGCATTACAAATTCAGCCTAACTGTTTGTTCTTGTTTCCTTGATTAGTTCTTCATTCTTGTAGCCATGTTTCATGCAGACTTTGATTTACTTTCCCCACGATTTGCATCATCATTAGTGCAGATGTACCCACTTCATGTTCATTGATACGATTCACAGTAGAAATGGCTATCCTTGTTCAAACATAACTACACTAACTATAACAATAGAAAGAAATAAAGACATTTAAATGGTTACTACAACAACAAAAAAATGGTTACTGGTATACCTCTTTCAATTTGAACGAGTGTGTGCTGATATTTAAATTGAAAGTGATAAACCATAATCTTAATCCTCTTTCAATTTTCCTCTTCCAACAACAGAATTAACAAAAAGAAAAAGGAATACAAAAGAGAATAAAAGGAGACAATAAAGCATAATAATGGAGAACTTGTATGCTAGCATTTAAATTGAAAGAGATAAACCTTATTATTCTTTCAATTTCCCTCTTTAAACAAAAAAATAAACAAAAAAAAGAAACACATGCATAAAATAGAATAAAGGGAGAGAAAAAAGCACAAAAGGAGAATATTTAACCATGTAATGATGCAACTGAACGATGGAAGAAGAAGCGTTGTTGTGTCTTCGATCATTGAGAGAGAAGGCACATCGTCTTTAAGATATGAGAAGAAGTACTCCACATTGTCAGTTGGTGAGAGAGGAAAGAGGCCGCCTTCGTGCATTGAGAGAGAGAGAGAGAGAGAGAGAGTTGTGACGAGAGATAGCACTGTGACCCGCCATCGATGAGAGAGTTCTGTCAAGAGCTACAATGAGAGAAAACATCGATGTTAGAGAGTTATGTTTATGATAGATAAAGGATGTATCAAACTATAAAGAAAATTGAAAGACAAGTTGTTTTTGAGTTAACCATAACACTCAATTGAAAATGACTGAATTACCCCTAGTTGTTAGGAGAATTACCAAAAAAACTGGTATTTATGTATAATATTTCGTTGTAGGTGTAATTAGTGGTGTCAAAATATCATTTTTGTTTATCATAACTTGAAACAAATAAATGAATAAGTTAATTCTAATTTCACATTTCAAGAATAATATTTGTTTCTATGAAACAAATATCCCGATATGAAAGCAGAGAATTAACGCAACACAAAAAATTGTTTATTCACACGATAATTCAAATATTATATATTTTAGGAGAAATAATAGTTTTTTTTAATTTACTGACAATAAAAAGTATTTATTCTAATAACAAATAAATTATAAGAAAATATCTCTTCAAATTCATACAAACATCTCATATATTTTATTTAATTTGTGACTCAACTTCTCTCGTTTCAATACATGAATCACACAATTCCAAAGTATTTTGGAGAACTTTTCACCCTTGGATAACCTCTAGAGATATTTCAATTTTAAAGATTAGAAATTCCTAAGAAGAACTCTCTTTATCTGTCTAAATTTCTCTTTCTACAAAGCTACTCTCTTTGCAAAAAGACATACAAATGTTTTAAATGGAATTTAACTTCAAGACTATGTACCCTACGCATGAGTCACGCACCTCGTCCATCACCCACTTGCCTCACACATAAGTCCACCTGCCTCATGTTTGAGACAATGGAAAATTTGCAAAAATACACAAACTTCCATAGGCCTGGTGCACGAGGCGGAACCTAATTCTCCCTTCATATTTTTGCTACAAAAGATATTTTAAAGAATACACAACAAATTTCGACATGGCCTTCCAATATTCCACTTCTAGTTCTTTCCACTGCATCCTCATACGAGCCAAATCAAAAGTGAAATCCAAGCTTATAATAAACTTTATTCCCTCAATTTCTATCTCCCACAACTTGTATCCCTTCACACCTTCGGGATAACTAATGAAGACCATCACAACCCTAATATCAAGACTTCCTAAATTGATATGCACAATCGTCAAGCCTCAAAAATCCTTATATTAAATTAGTCTATAGGCACTAAGAGAGGAATCATTAAGTAGGATATAAGACAATACTTCTCCCTTTGACGAGCCTTTTTAAAGTTTGTTGCATTAGAGCCTGGTATGCATCCTCATCATAGGTTCTTTTCTCTAATACCCCTTTTGTCTGGGATATTATAATTCCTCAAACCCATAACCTTCTTATGGATTTTGACTTGTGAAAACAATCCCAATTTTTGAAGTTGGCTTGATAAGGACTTTTGGCCAACTTTCTTCATATTCTTCCTCTTTAGGTTTCTTTACTCTCTTCTTTTGGGTACACACTTAAACACACACTTAGTATAAAAATAAAAATAATGGATATGTTAGAAGAACAACTTGAGTTTTATGAGTTCATTCTCTACCAAGTGACTTACCAAATTGTAGGTAAGCTTTAGAGGACTTATTTCGCTTAATTCTTTCTTGAACCAAACTTAATTTTATTCGAAGCTATCTAACTCGAGATGCAATTATGGAATTCATTTCTTTCTTACTGATATGCTTTCTTCATACATGAAATAATTTCTCCTTAAGAAATCTTTGGACAACTTTTTTCTTATTTGAAAATTTGCCTTTGATGCTGCAAAGAATTCCTTCTACATCATTGTTGATGTACAAAATTATCTTTATGAATAAGGAACGCTTCCTTAAATTTGTAAGCCATGAAGTATAGTTTCTCCCCAATCATAGACATTCTGCATCTTATCATAAATTATTAGTAGCAACGAAGATGATATTATCGAAAAAATAAGCACAAGTAAAATGCCATGCTTGGTTTTAAGAAGTATTTGTATCAAAATTCCACGTTTAAAATTATTTTTAATAGAAAACTTTCTTAGACGATCATACCAAGCTCTAGGAGCTTGTTCTAGACCTTAGAGAGGGTTTATCAATTTAGAAAACATGATTAGAAAAGAAGAGTTTAGAAAACCAAGAGGTTTGTCATCATACATTTATTCTTGGATGTAATCTTACATGAACGTGCTCTTTACATCCATTTGGGAGAGTTTTGAAATTCAAAATGTATGAGAAAGCAAAAAGTATCCTTATAACATCTATTCTAGGTATAATGTCATAAGTCACATTGAAATCTTTGCCTCTATTAATGGTACCCTTTCGCAACAAGTATTACTTTATTTCTCAAAACATTTTAGTCAAGATTGTGGCGAAAGACACATTTGTTTCCAATCACTACATTAGATGAAGGTTTGGGAACAAGTTCCTAAATTTTTTTCTCTCAAATTGATTTAACTCATCTCGGATTGCAAGATACAAATGTTCGTTGATGAGAGATTCATCAACTTCCTTTGGCTCAATTTAGGAAACAAAAGTCTAAAAAGTTACATACCTTGATATGGGAGTGTTGATTTGTGACTCCCTTAGAAATATTCCTAATAACGTTTTGGATAGGATGGGCTTTAGTAGTCAAGATCCTAATTATCTACTCTTGATGATCTTATATTTTTATTTGTTTTTTTTTTCTTTTGATCTTGACCATTTTCTTTAAATTGATCTTCTAGAAGAGTATTCAATAGGATACATGGGCAAACAGAGAATTCTACCTCTACTACAAAAGGGGTTAGTTCAACAAAGTTAACATTTATGAATTCTTATTTAATCATGGTCCTCTTGAAAATTTTTTCTCATAAGAAGAAAATAGTTTTTATTTTAGAGTTTTTGAGGCCCATACATATAGAAGAATTAGATGATACTCTATTGTCTTTTTCACATAACTTACTTAATATTAAGTAAGTTATGCTATAATACTTCAACTAATCAGAACAACTTAAGAGTAGTATTAGGACTCTAATCATTAGTCATAAATCCAACATTTTTACCTTTGTTGTCACTATAGGAAGAAACTTCTCTTATCGTAGGAGTGAAATAAAAGAACATGTTTTTTTCTTCATTCATATGATTGAACAACCACTATAAATATTAAATTTTAAGTTTGATTTGTCTAGTATATCCGCATCATAATATGGCATTTCAAATTTTGGAACCTAATTATTTTTGGATCCTATTGCATTATTGGAATACATATTATCTATAGAATTATGATCATGCATATATCTCATTTTCATTTAAAGATATTTTTAGAAGTGATAAGAAGAAAATACATTTTTACTATAATGAGTTTTTTTAACAAAGCAAAATCAAGTGACACAACCATTTTTATTACAATAATTACACTTAAGAGTATTGCATTTAGAGATATTATTTTCAAGGCATATATTGCTAAAACTTTTAACATTAATTTTATGTTTATAACCTATGTCATCCTTATTATATGTTGCTCTTTGATTTCCAAGAAGGAGATTCAATTTATCTCTTCCTTAAGTGAATCTTTCAAGTGTGCGTTGAGAATCTTTGTTTTAAAATTTCAAAATTTCACATTGACCAAACTTGATAGATTCATATAATACTTTGCGAGAAAGGGAAGAGACTTGAGCTAAAACACTTTATTTTTCTTTAAGATTTTCCACTTCTACTAAGAGGTTTTTATTTTCAAATTCAAGAGAATAAATAGTTTCTCTAGAAGTGGAGACAAGTTGTTTTAACTTAATTGTTTGGTTGTTTAACTTCATGCAAATACAAAATAAGTCATGGTAACACTACGCTAAAATTCGCTTTTGGCAGCACTACAAAGACAACGCTTTTATCAGAAAGCGCTGCTATAAGTTTTGAAAAAAATTCGCTAAAAAAAAGTGCCGCTAAAGGCTACCTTTAGAAAGCGCTGCTAAAGGTCGTACAGAGACACTACCTTAGAAAGCGCTTTTATAAAAGCGCTGCTAAAGATATAACCTTAGAAAGCGCTTTTAAAAAGCGCTGCTAAAGGGTAACCTTAGAAAGCGCTTTCAAAAAGCGATGCTAAAGGCCTTAAGTTGACCCCACATATGAAAGCGCTTTCTGAAAGCGCTGCTGTAGGCCAATGAAAAGAAAACGCTTTCTAAGGAAAAGCGCTGCTATAGGCTAATCTATGAAAGCGCTTTCAAAAAGCGCTGCCTTAGGTCACTTGTTAATTAAAAAATAAAAGAGCCCTAATCATTTCTTTCTAATTATTTTCACGACTTCTCCCTCATTTCTCTTTGGCAACTGTTCTGTTTCCGACCTCCATCGTTCTCTGACCGCCATTGTTGTGTTCTCCGACGACTATCGTGCTCCGCCCGCCATTGTTCTGTTCTCTCTCGCGTCTGGTACGTTTTCGTTTTTCGTTTTTTTTTCATTATATGACTGTTAGTTAGAACATTTAGAATGTGTTAGTTTGGTTAGGAATGTGTTAGTTTGGTTTGAAAATCGCGACTGTTAGTAATGTGTTATCCCAAAGTTTGGTTAGGAATGTGTCCGCCATTATTCTGTTACTATATGCATGATAGCATGAGTGTCATCCCAAAGCAATCTGACCTCTTTCTTGTATATGAATGTTGTTGTTCTAGTTGTTTCTTTTTGCAGATTTCAGAAAATCTTACTATATGTGTTAGTTTGGTTAGAAAATCGTGACTGTTAGCAATGTTGTTTTTTAAGATAAATTTCAGAAGAAATCTTTACTGCAAGTTTTAAAGAGAGACTTCAGATTACAAGTATATAGTATGAGTACATGTTTATAAATCATTATTTTCTTATACTTTTATGTGAATGGTTTTTGAATTTTCCATGATTAAAAAAATAATATCTAGTTAGATGATCTTAATACTTTGTTCAAACCATGAATATTCTGTTAATAGTGAAATGTAAGCAATTGTACCTTGTAGTGTTTGAACCTTGACAGACCTGAATGAATGAATGAGTTCTGTTTTGCCTTGAGTTTTTAGGATTGTTTATTTTTTTCTTTACTACAGGTCAAATGGCTAGTAACCAGGATACAAATGACTCACACAATACAAATGATGCAAATGTTTCACCTGAGAATGTAGAAAAAGAAATTACACGAGGAATAACAATTATGAAGTCAATAATTCGTGCAAGAGATAAAGGAATCAAATATGATGTACATTGGAGTGTTGAAGACCAACTAATTGAGCCTAACGGTGCAATGTTGACAAGTTACATAGGTTCACTTGTTCGTCAACACATACCAATCACCTGTGATAACTGGAGAAATCCAGCGTTGAAAGCCGGTAAAGAAAAAATATGGACTGAGATACAGGTACGTACCATATATGATTAATGTTATTAGATTTTTGTTGATGATTATGTCTTTAAATTACTTATACTAACACACTCTATGTGTATGTTTTTCGTAGAGGTCTTTTAACATTGATGAAAGTTGAAAAACGTATTGTCTTCAATTGGCCGAAAAAAGACTCAGAGGGTTTCGAACTTTTTTATCAACCACTTTTCTAAAGGAAGAGCAAGGAAAGTTTGTTGAAGCAGAACTTCCAATGAAGTATGTGGACTTGATTATACCTGAAGAATGGGAGACATTTGTAGCCAAACGAAGAACCGAAAAATTCCATGTAATGTTAATTTGTCATGTCTATTAATTGTATTGTATACTTGTTGCATTAGATTGTTCTGATATAACTTAAACTTGTTTATCCAGGAAGTGAGTGACATAAACCGACAAAGAGCATCATCACCTGCGTATCCATACAAAAAAGGGCGTTTGGGATATGCACGCTTACAGCAAAAAATGGTAAGTATATATAAATGCTATGATCTTATTAATTGTCTCAATGTGTTATAATTGATGATCTTATTATTTGTCTCAATGTGTAGTTAGAAGAGAGTAAAAGTGAAAAAACATCTTTTCCAGGACATGTTTTGTGGAAGGCTGCTCGTGTCGGCAAGGATGGAGTTGTTAGGGACGATGTTCAACATGTTTTTGACGAATGTGTAAGTATAACATTATGTCTTTAATTAAATCAAAAGTTTACTAACATATAATTAATTTTTAATCCCCACTAATAATTGTTGATATGTAAATGAATTTCAGGAGACTCTATCTCAATCCTTAACTACAGGTGAGGACGAGGATTGCAGGAGCATACTTAGTCGAGTACTAAATGTTCCTGAGTATTCCGGCCGTGTCAGGGGTAAGGGATTTGGTGTGACTCCATCATCCTTATATAAGCAACCAAAGAAAAAAAATCCTAGCAATCAATAAGTGATGCAATCGTTGGAGGAATTAATAGCGTAAGTCCGTGAATTGCAAAAGGACAAAGAAAGATATATGGCGGAAAAACGCGGTTCAGAGTTGAAAGATACTAGTGACAAAACTAGTATCAATTGTCAAAAGAAATTTCCCGAGGTAATTATATATGTTATTATGAAATTAAATTAGCCCATTCATTTTAGTTGACATATATACACATTAACAGTAACATATTTATTATTGGTTTAGGGTATTTCATCTTGTCAGCTATATTTATCGTCACCGACTTATCGCATAGTTGGCAAGGGAAAAATGCATAATACTTTGGGAGATTTACTTCACCATAAACCGCTCCCTGATGGATAACTGAAAGTATCGGTTGATATTGCATTAGAGCCGGATGCATTGCTACCGATACCTGACGTTGTTTCAGAGACAACATTGCTGCGAGATGCAGTAGGATCGTTTGTTGCATGGCCGCCAGACCTCATTTTCATAGATGAGGAGGTATGTTGAAAACCATTATGAATGTTTTAGTAATCAAATGTCAATTCTGAACTATTATGAAAAGCATTCTGAGCCATTACGTATATTTTTTTTACATGGTAATGTTAGACTCCTACAAAACTCGCATCTAGGGATAAAGGGATTTTGCGGCACAACGAGTCTGTTGCATCACAAAAAGAGGTACATTGAAAGTGTTAATTCTGTGATCCGAATGAAAAAGCTTCATGATTTTATACTTTACCTAACTTATATGATTTTAAGATTCCTGCTCAAGAGTCACAACAAGTCAGCAAGAAAATTAGTAACGTATCTAACAAAAAAAAGGATCTTCCAAGGACCGGATCAAAAAGAGCTTATGTTGCTCGATTTAGGATGTGTCTTGAAACACTTGTGGGAGCATCAGATTTGATGCATGGTGCCATTCGTCAAATAGATATGGAGGAAGATATTTTTGGTTATTCTAATTTCGAAACACTTGCAAAAGGGGACATGGATCAGATTTTTCGGCATCTTGAATTAGGCATCGGTGTTATGCATTCATACATCTGGGACGTCGATCAATCTATTATCTAATTAGTTGAACAATTTATTTACACATTTCAATGAAAATATTCTAATGTTTATTATGTTTTTATTTAAGGTACTTGTATGACAAATTTATGCGCAGGAACCAATTGTCAAACAGATTCTATTTCGTGTCTTACGCCCGTGTAAACGCACCATTATTTGTTCAAGATCCAGATTCAGTAAGAGATCACTTAGTCGAGAGATTTATGGCCAGCAGTACAGAAAGTTTGTATCTTTTACCGTATAATACTGGCAACGGGTTAGATTTTCCTTCTAATTTCATTCTAATCTTTGTATCTTTTACGTAGAAAATTTCCATCTAAACTTTTGTTTTATTTTACAGTGGTCACTGGTTGTTGGTTCCTATTAATCCTACAAAATAAGTAGTGTATTATCTGAATTCATTAGATGGTGATTAGACAACATATTCGGATATGAAGAATATGGTTGATACGTAAGTGAGATTGTTCTAAATATTTGTGTGTATTTGTATATTTAATTATTTCTGTGAGATTGTTCTAAATATATGTTTTTATTTTGTTAGAGCAATACAAGTATTCGGATCACAAAAAGAAGCTCGAGTACCACGGTCTAAAGCAAACAACATTACTTGGATCAGAGTGGAGGTATATTAATTTTCACAATTTTGCTTATAATAGTGATGATACTTGATAAAACAAGACAACTATATATTCTTATTTGTTTTTCTGGTAGTGTGCTCTTCAGCGTAATGGTATAGATTGCGGTTATTACATTTTGAGGTTTATGAGAGAAATCCTTCATTTGGATATGTAACACCCTCAATCTATCCCCCCAATTAGTTAAATCGATAACAAATAATCAGAGTATAATTAAAACATTCATGGCATAGACGGAGGCGTCACATCAATTGAAACAAAATACAACAACCTGCTCATATAGATATGCAACAATTAGGTAGCAACGTAAACAGAGGAACTCAGTTCCTAACACCCACAATTCAGATACAGAATAAAAGCGAAAATCTGCAACTGAAATCTCATATATATATATATATATATATATATATATATATATATATATATATATATATATAACATAAAAGTTTGTCTGTCATATACAGAGTAATTCATGTACAATCCCAAAAAGAACATATACATATACACATAATCACACACGATCTCCCCGACTACCCGGTGCTACATATCAGAGCCGACCGACAAAAGAATGAAGACCTAAGCTTCACAAAAAGACCTCCAGCATCTAATCTGCAATGCCTCATAGAGCATTTAAAACAACAGAAGGGTGAGAAATACAATTATAATATAATTGCATACAATTATATAATAACACAAAATACACATATAAAACATTCTCACCACAACTTACACCATAATTCAAATGCAAAACAACACAATTCATATCTCATACATCCATCACAAAGGCATATCAATCATGCACAATACATTTATCACCAACATATATATATATATATATATATATATATATATATATATATATATATATATATATATATATATATATATCTCAACTCATCAATTCCATTCACAATTCAACACAAAATCAATCCATTCATGATTTATGCAAATGCACAGAGACCGACACAACGACTCTATGCAATGCAATGCGGTACCGTTCCATCCATCATTCTCATCATTAGTTCACTCAGGAACTATTGGAATCATCGCTTGTTACTTAGTGTAACTCCCCGTTGGGCAAACGATATTCCTCGTCGCTCACACCTCTTTGTATAAGGCACACGACGTTTATGGATCGCTCACACCTCTTTGTATAAGACACACGTCCCGATCTCTCACACCTCTTTGTATAAGGCACACGATCGTCTATAATGTCGCTTTAGGTCCTCTTTGTATAAGGCACACGACCGTTACATCAGATTCCCTCTGGAATCGTTTCGTCGGTCATACCCACTAGGGCACACGACATCACAAGAATGCATATCATTATGCTTGGCATACAACGACTCATGACAATCAAATGCATACATATACACATCCATGTGAACCATTCTAACATCCATAATCATGCGTACACAATCAAAAACCACACAATGCATTTATTTGCCATAAGGCCACAAACCATCATCACAACCTTTCATCACATGCATTCACATCATATAACAGCACACAAGTCATACGATATCTATCGAAAGCATATTGCATGATAACACATCAAATACACACGGTTAAGATGGTAAAAGTCGACAAAACGACACATTTCCAAATTCCCGACATAATTAAATCGGCCACCAATCTCAAAACCATTTTAATAAGAAAGAGCATCTCAATAGCTTTCTAACGGTACCAAGAACGCCTCGATCTGAGTTACGGATCAAAAGTTACGGCATCGAACGCAAAATCGGGAAAATTATGCACCCTCTCTGGTCCTACGCGTATTGCCTTGGGCCATACGCGTATTGCCCAGCTCGCTCGCCCATCCATCCGCATATTTCCCAAAGTGATACGCGTATAAGCAGAGACTAATTCCTCCCCAAAAATTCCACTAAAAACCTCGTACGCGTATTGCCTTCCTAGTTACGCGTAATGCCTTGTCAAGTACGCGTACCATTACGCATTTCAGCAGAGGGCCGTGCAAAATGGGTTCCATACGCGTATTGCCCTCATTCCCCCTAGCCATACGCATATTGCCCTAACCAATACGCGTATTGCCTTGCCTGATACGCGTATGGGCAGCGAAACCCAGAATTTTTCCTGCAGAATTTCTGCTGCAAAATTCAACCAAATTCACTCCCAAATCTCATCTAAACAACAACCAATTACCAATTGAATGCACAACAACATATATCTAACATGTATCAACAATAAGGAACCGTAAAACATGATTTCTGACACAAATTGTATCAAATTCTAACAATCTCAACATAGTAATGGTTTTAGTTCTATATTCAATTTCAACCCAACAACCAACAAATACATACATACATAATCATACACAAACATAAAATAATCGAGTTTCACACCCTTACCCGATTAATCGTGTTTTGAAATGTCGGTTGATTCGTTTTCTTACTCTCCAATTTTTTCCCCTTTTTCTTCTTTTCTTTCTCTTTTCCTTCTTCTCTTTTCCTTCTTTCTCTTTTCCTTCCTTACTATTTTCTCTCTTTTTTTACTCTTTAAGTTTCTAACTTAAACAAAATAAGTAAAATGACCAAAATACCCCTACACTCAAATATCTCGCAAATGTTTCAAAACGCGATAAAACATAACAACAAAGAAAAAAAAATAATATATTGCCAAATAAAAGTCAAGAATAAAATAATATAAAAAATCAAAATAATTAAATCGACTTGATTAAATAAATCTAACAAAAAAATGGGGCGTTACAACTCTCCCCCACTTAGAGATTTTAGTCCTAAAAAATATTACCTGAGACGAACAACTCCGGATACGACTCCCGCATCCGACTCTCCAACTCCCAAGTCAAATTTCCCTCAGCAGCGCCTCCCCACGCTACTTTCACAAGCGCAATATCCTTGCCTCTTAACCGCTTTAACTCGCGATCCAAAATTCTCACTGGTAATGCCTCAACCGTAAGGTTCTCCCTTACCTCAACCTCATCCATCGGAATCACATGCGACAGATCCAGAACATACTTCCGAAGCTGTGAAATATGGAACACATCATGCAAATTCGAAAGATTCGGTGGCAACGCCACCCGATAAGCCACAACACCCACTCTCGCGGATATCTGGTAAGGACCAATAAACTGAGAAGTAAGCTTCTTCGACTTCAATGCACGTCCAACACCCGTCACCGGTGTAACTCAAAAAGTACATGATCACCTTCTTGAAACTCAAGATCTTTCCTCCTTCGATCATGATAACTCTTCTTCCTACTCTGAGAAGCCTTCATTTTCTCACGAATAAGTTTCACCTTGTCCGTAGTCTGTTGCACTAACTCCGGTCCAACCACCAAACTCTCACCAGATTCATGCCAACACAAAGGTGTTCGACATCTCCTTCCATACAACGCTTCAAAAGGTGCCATTCCAATACTCGAATGGAAACTGTTGTTATAAGTGAATTCAACCAATGCAAGATAACTATCCCAAGCAACACTTTGCTCAAGAACACAAGCTCTCAACAAATCTTCCAAAGACTGAATAGTTCTCTCGGTCTGACCATCCGTCTGAGGATGATAAGCAGAACTCAATCTCAACTTGGAACCTAATGCCTTTTGCAAACTTTCCCAAAATCTGGAAGTAAACCTCGGATCTCGATCTGAAACAATACACAACGGAACACCATGTAGCTTTACAATCACACGGATATAAATCTCAGTCAACCGCTCCAAAGACAAACTGATGTCAATCGGAATGAAATGCGCCGATTTAGTCAGCCTATCCACATCTACCCAAATGGCATTATGTCCCCTCTGTGTATTCGGCAACCCTGTCACAAAATCCATAGAAATGTTGTCCCATTTCCACTCGGGAATATCCAACGGTTGCAAAAATCCACTAGGCTTCCGATGTTCTACCTTTGACTTCTGACACATCAAACACACATAAACAAACTGAGCCACATCCCTCTTCAATCCGGACCACCAAAAGATCTTCTTCAAATCTTGATACATCTTATTAGCTCCCAGATGTATACTCAAACTACTCCGGTGTCCTTCCTCTAAAATCACCTTTTTCAAGTCCGAATCATCAGGAATACAGATTCTACCACGAAATCTTAAAACACCCTTATCATCCACTTTAAAGTCACCATTCACACTTTGATCTCCAACCGTCATCAAATCAACAAATTTCACATCCAACTTATGTTTCTCGCTAACGGTCAACAGAAAATCATTAGTGACCTTTAACATACCAAGCCTCACGCTATCAGATGTCAATTCACACACCAAACTCAAATCTCTAAATGCTTCCAAAAGTTCCCACTCTTTAACCATCAAAGCGGACATATGCAAAGATTTTCGGCTTAACGCATCAGCTACCACATTAGCTTTACCAGGATGGTAATTCAAGCCAAAATCGTAGTCCTTCAAAAATTCCAACCATCTCCGTTGCCTCATATTCAACTCTTTCTGATCAAACAAGTATTTCAAACTCTTATGATCACTAAAGACTTCGAATCTTGCACCGTAGAGATAATGCCTCCAAATTTTCAATACAAAAACCACCGCCGCTAATTCCAAATCATGAGTAGGATAATTCTTCTCATGAATCCTCAATTGCCTCGAAGCATAAGCCACAACCTTGCCTCCTTGCATCACACTCCACCTAAACCACTCAAAGATGCATCACAATACACCACAAACGGTTCAGTAGGATTCAGTAAGATCAAAATCGGAGCTGTAGTCAATCTTCTCTTCAGCTCACTAAAACTTTCCTCACACTGAATATCCCAAATGAACGCTTGACCTTTATAAGTCAGCTGGGTCAAAGGAAGTGCTAACTTGGAAAAGCCTTCAATGAATCTTCGATAATATCCAGCTAAACCCAAAAAGCTTCTAATTTCAGTAACCGATCTAGGAGCCTCCCATTGTAGAACTGCATCTACTTTGGATGGATCCACAGCAATACCATTAACTGAAATCACATGCCCAAGAAAACTCACTTCTGACAACCAGAACTCACACTTGGACAACTTGGCATAAAGCCTATTTTCCTTCAAAATTTGCAACACAACACGCAAATGTTCCGCATGTTCCTCCCGGGACTTAGAATAAATCAAGATGTCATCAATAAACACAACAACAAATCAATCCAAATGCTCATGGAAAATACGATTCATATACTCCATAAACACTCCCGGCGCATTAGAAACCCCGAACGGCATCACAGAATATTCGTAATGTCCGTATCGTGTCCTAAAAGCCGTCTTCTGAATATCTTCCTCTTTCACTCTAATCTGATGATAACCTGACCTCAAATCAATTTTACTAAACACACACGCACCTACCAACTGGTCCATCAGACCATCAATTCTTGGAAGAGGATACTTATTCTTAATCGTCACCTTATTCAGCTGGCGATAATCAATACACAATCGCATACTTCCATCTTTCTTCTTCACCAATAAAACTGGAGCACCCCAAGGCGATACACTCGGCCTCACAAACCTCTTTTCTAACAATTTATTCAGTTGCTTTTTCAGCTCAACCAACTCAGATGTCGACATACGATATGGTGCCATAGATACAGGTCTAGTACCAGGAACTAGATCTATAGAAAACTCCACCACTCTTTCTGGCGGCACATCTGAAATATCCTCTGGAAACACCCCTGGAAATTCACACACAACTGGAAACACATCAATTGCAACTTGACTATCCACAGTCAACGATGCAAACAACCTGAACAACTGAGCTTCATCCGCCAAAAGTTTCTTCAACTCTTTGGTAGATAAGAAACTCGATTCCTCGTCTTCCTCAAGAGAAGGAAATCTTACCAACTTATGATAACAATCAATATGAACCCGACTGAACTGCAACCAATTCATTCCCAAAACCACGTCTAAACCCTCCAACGGAAGACACACCAAATCCATCTCAAAATCTTTACCATAAATGGTCAAAGGACAACTTAAACAAACCAAAGAAGTAGTTACCGACCCCATTGCTGGAGTATCAATAACCATCTCTCCACCCATCGAAGACAACAAAAGATTCAAACGCTTCGCGCACTCAGACGAAATAAACGAATGAGTCGCTCCGGTATCAATAATAGCAACTAAAGACATACTATTAATAAAACAAGTACCTCTGGTCAGACGATCTGCACTAGTAGTCTGAGTTCCTGCCAATGCAAATATTTTCCCTCCAGCTTGAGCTTGCTTTGGTTTCGGACACTTCGTACTAACATGACCAGGTTCACCACAGTTGAAACACTTTACCACATTCCTCTTACAATCAGCTGCGACATGTCCTATACCTCCACAATTGGAACACTTCCTTATATCCTTTCTACATTCAAACTAACGATGTCCTAAGTCACCACACCTAAAATATCTTAGAGGATTAGACATACCTCCCCCACTTGGCCTCTTATCAAAATTACCCCTTTGCTTACCCTTGTCAGCTGGTGACACATAAGGACCACCACGAAACAGTTGCTTTCCTCTATTTTCGTTCACACTCTTATAGTGAGTAGAACGAGCTTTGCTATCCTCCTCATAAATTCTACAACAATCCACCAAATCTGAAAACCTTCTAATCCTTTGATAACCAATTGCCTGCTTGATCTCAGGATGCAACCCATTCTCAAACTTCACACATTTGGAAAACTCTGCAGTTGCTTCAGCATAATGTGGATAAAACTGAACAAGCTCCACAAACTTAGCAGTGTAGTCAACAAAAGACATGTTACCCTGTTTCAACTCCAAGAACTCTATCTCTTTCTTTCGTCTAACATCTTCAGGAAAATACTTTCTAAAAAACGCACTGCTAAACAAAACCCAAGTGACAACTTCACCTGCAGCTTCCCACACATGACGCTACTAACCCACCAATCATCAGCCTCATCCTGCACCATGTGAGTACCCAGTCTCACCTTATGTTCCTCAGCACAGTCTATCACTCAAAAGATTCTTTCAATCTCCTTAAGCCAAATCTGAGCACCATCAGGATCATATCTTCCTTTGAAGACAGGCGGTTTGTTCTTCCTGAACTCATCATTCCCACCAGCATTAGGTGCACCCCGCACAGCCTGAGCTATAGCTTGCATAGCAGCAGCAAGAGCAACATCATTCCAACCAGCCATATTCTGTTCATATCCAATAACAACAACTATGGTTAAACAAACAGCTCACCCCAAACACAAAGACCGACACGGATTGGCACGGACTGACACAAACTGGCTCTGATACCACTTAATGTAACACCCCCAATCTATCCCCCAATTAGTTAAAGCGATAGCAAATAATCAGAGTATAATTAAAACAGTCACGGCATAGACGGAGGCGTCACATCAATTGAAACAAAATACAACAACCTGCTCATATAGATATGTAACAATTAGGTAGCAACGTAAATAGAGGAACTCAGTTCCTAACACCCACAATTCAGATACAGAATAAACGCGGAAAATATGCAACTGAAATCTCATATATATATAACATAAAAGTTTGTCTGTCATATACAGAGTCATACATGTACAATCCCAAAAAGAACATATACATATACACATAATCACACACGATCTCCCCGACTACCCGGTGCTATATATCAGAGCCGACCGACAAAAGAATGAAGACCTAAGATTCACAAAAAGACCTCCAGCATCTAATCTGCAATGCCTCATAGAGCATTTAAAACAGCAGAAGGGTGAGAAACACAATTATAATATAATTGCATACAATTATATAATAACACAAAATACACATATAAAACATTCTCACCACAACTTACACCATAATCCAAATGCAAAACAACACAATTCATATCTCATACATCCATCACAAAGGCATATCAATCATGCACAATACATTTATCACCAACATATATATATATATATATATATATATATATATATATATATCTTAACTCATCAATTCCATTCACAATTCCACACAAAATCAACCCATTCATGGTTTATGCAAATGCACAGAGACCGACACAACGACTCTATGCAATGTAATGCGGTACCGTTCCATCCATCATTCTCATCATTAGTTCACTCAAGAACTATTGGAATAATTGCTTGTTACTTAGTGTAACTCCCACTCCCCGTCAGGCAAACGATGTTCCCCGTCGCTCACACCTCTTTGTATAAGGCACACGACGTTTATGGATCGCTCACACCTCTTTGTATAAGGTACACGACACGATTGCTCACACCTCTTTGTATAAGGCACACTATCATCTATAACGTCGCTTTAGGTCCTCTTTGTATAAGGCACACGACTGTTATAGCAGATTCCCTCTGGAATCGTTTCTTCACTCACACCCACTAGGGCACACGACATCACCAGAATGCATATCATGATGCTTGGCATACAATGACTCATGACAATCAAATGCATACATATACACATCCATGTGAACCATTCCAACATCCATAATCATGTGTACACAATCAAACACCACACAATGCATTTATTTTCCATAAGGCCACAAACCATCATCACAACCTTTCATCATATGCACTCACATCATATAACAGCACACAAGTCATACGATATCTATCGAAAGCATATTGCATGATAACACATCAAATACACACAGTTAAGATGGTAAAAATCGACAAAACGACACATTTCCAAATTCTCGACATAATTAAATCGGCCACCAATCTCAAAACCATTTTAATAAGAAAGAACATCTCAATAGCTTTCTAACGGTACCAAGAATGCCTCGATCCGAGTTACAGATCAAAAGTTACGGCATCGAACGCAAAATTGGGAAAATTTTGCACCCTCTCTGGTCCTACACGTATTGCCTTGGGCCATACACGTATTGCCCAGCTCGCTCGCCCATCCATACGCGTATTTCCCAAAGTGATACGCGTATGAGCAGAGACTAATTCCTCCCAAAAAATTCCACTAAAAACCCCATACGCGTATTGCCTTCCTAGTTACGCGTAATGCCTTGCCAAGTACGCGTACCATTACGCATTTCAGCAGAGGGCCATGCAAAATGGGTTGCATACTTGTATTGCCCTCATTTCCCCCTAGCCATACGTGTATTGCCCTAACCAATACGTGTATTGCCTTGCCTGATACGCGTATGGGCAGGTAAACCCAGAATTTTTCCTACAGAATTTCTGCTGCGAAATTCAACCAAATTCACTCCCAAATCTCATCTAAACAACAGCCAATTACCAATTGAATGCACAACAACATATATCTAACATGTATCAACAATAAGGAACCGTAAAACATGATTTCCGACACAAATTGTATCAAATTCTAACAATCTCAACATAGTAATGGTATTAGTTCTATATTCAATTTCAACCCAACAACCAACAAATACATACATACATAATCATACACAAGCATAGAATAATCGAGTTTCGCACCCTTACCCGATTAATCGTGTTTTGAAATGACGGTTGATTCGTTTTCTTACTCTCCAAGTTTTCCCCCTTTTTCTTCTTTTCTTTCTCTTTTCCTTCTTCTCTTTTCCTTTTTTCTCTTTTCCTTCCTTACTATTTTCTCTCCTTTTTTTTTCTCTTTAAGTTTCTAACTTAAACAAAATAAGTAAAATGACCAAAATACCCCTACACTCAAATATCTCGCAAATGCTCCCAAAACGCGATAAAACATGACAACAATGAAAAAAAAAATATTGCCAAATAAAATTCAAGAATAAAATAATATAAAAAATAAAAATAATTAAATCGACTCGATTAAATAAATCTAACTAAAAACTGGTGCGTTACAGGATCAAATAGAGATTCCAATCATGGTATGGATTTATAACTTAGGATTTATTTTAGTATTTATCGAATATTTCATATAATTTATGACTTTTAACTAAATCATGCGTATTATGTTTTATTATGTAGTACTTTGATGAATACAAGTGTGCTCATTACTTGAAAGATAAGTTGGAAGAAATCAAGGAGGAATTGTGTGAATACTATATTGAGAAAAGAATCATATAAGGTATGGAAGTTGTTGTGTAGTTATGGAATGTTGTATAGTTTTGGAAGTGGTTGTATATTAGGAATCTTTAGAAATTAAAGGATTTCTAGGTGAACAAATTGTTATTAGAATTATGGATTGGTGTATATATGATGCATGTTTGTGTTGATTTATATCAAATGGTTTATGTTTTGAATGGTAATGGTGTATATATTTTGGATTATAATGGTATATAATGCCTATATGTTTGAAACAAATGCTTGAATTATACAGGTTTATGGTATTATTTCCGAAAAATGTCTTCTAAAAAATAAGGAATAGGAAGCGCTTTTAAACAAAAAACGCTTCCTAAATTTTGATTTTTAAAAAAAGTGCTTTTAAAAAGTAAATTTACATGAAAGAAAGCGCTTTTTAGAAAAAGCGCTGCCTATAGTACACAATAGACAACACTTTCAATTAAAAGCGCTGCCTTAAAGTAAAATAAAAATACATTAGACAGCGCTTTAAAAAACGCTGTCTAAAGGGGGACAATAGAAAGCCTTTTTCCTGAAAAAGCGCTGCCTAAAGATGCCAAAAGAAAGCATAAAAGGGCTGAAAAAGCGCTGCTAAAGGCCCACTTTAGAAAGTGCTTTTCCAGGAAAAAGCGCTGCTAAAGGCCTACTTTAGAAAGCGCTTTTCAAGGTAAAGCGCTGCCTAAAGTAGGCCTTTAGCAGCGCTTTTGCATAAAAAAAGCGTTGTCTTTACCTACAGCAACGCCACCTTAGGCATCGCTTTTAAGCGCTGTTAAAGGCCAAAAAGAGCGCTGTCTTTTCCCTTCCTTGGCATAGTGTAAGAAAAATGAGAAGTTAACTTATTTTCTTCATGATTTTCCACGAGACATATGTTGACTTCTTATTTATCTAAGGATTCCATGTCATTGTCATCCTAAGATAGGCCCTTTTTACTTCTCTTTGAGGTTTCTTGAACTTTCCTTGATTCTGATTCTGATCGTTCTCAGGTTCTAGTTTGAGGGAAGTTAGGTCTTATGTGCCATTTCTTTATGCATTGATGGAATTTAGGAATGAATGAGGATCTTTATTCACTTTTCTTCTGGAACTTTGAATTTAGTTTTTCGTGCCTTAGGAATTTGTTGAATTTTCGAAACATGACTTCCATGTTTTTATTACTTCCGCTTTGGCAATATTCATCTTCTAACTCCATATTTTTTATGTTTGTATCTTTTATAGAAAGAATTTTATTTTTCTTCATGTTACCTTCTTCATCACTTGCAAGTCTTTTGAACTTCATATCATGTTTCTTCAATTTACCAAAAAGGGTGGCCAAATCCATGGATGAAAAATTTTTAGATTCAGAAATTTCAATTAATTTGGGTTATCTACTAAGGTTTAGGCATCTAAGGACTTTTATAATGAAGCCTCATTTTAAATGTTTTTCTATGAGTTATCATGTGATTAACAATGTAGATAAAATGTTTATGCATGTCATAAATGTTCTCCACATGTTCCATTCGAAAGAGTCATATTCTTGAGTTAATATGTCCATCGATGCACTCAATTGTACCACTATAGGTAACTTGATGGATGCCCCACATTTCCTTAGCAGCATCTTAGTGAGAGACACGTAAGAACTCATCTATATCGAGAGCGGTAGTGATGATAGTTTTTACCTTCAAATTACGTTGAACTTTTTCTCTTTCTTGTTTGGTCTAACCATCTTTATCTTTGTTTACCAAAACATCATTGACTTGATATGTGGGAAAAATGAACCATTTTTCATAGACTTCCACACTTCAAAATATATCCCTTCTATTAAGATTCTCATCTTCTCTTTCCACAAAACACATCTTTCTCCATTAAAGGATAGATATTCGTAAGTGAATCATTTGAAGTCATTTACTTTATCCTGGGACGTTGAGTCTTGAACATGATTTAAGCTTTAATGCCACTTGTTGAACAATTGACTATAAACAATTGACTTTAACGCCACTTTGCAGAGGTTTGGCCTAACCCTTTAACATACTCCTCTCCCCATGATTTTTTTAATGAGAGTTCCACTAAAATAATGTCTTGAGCTTTTAAGACATGTCCAAAAACCTAGTTACAACAAATGAAATATTTTATACAGATTGATCCCCTAAAACAGAAGGAGCTTTTGAAGGAGAAATTCATGAGCAATTATAGAGATTTTACCTGCTAATCTTCTGAACCAAACAGAGACATTACTAGGACAATCTCAATAACCAAACAAATATTTTGCTAGGATAATATCCACTATTAGTTGGAACTTTTTCCCTTGAAATTAAAAATATATGAGGCCAATATTTTCTATGGCTTCCACGAGGTTACCGATTTCTTATTTTAACTCAAGATCTATGAATTATTCCTCTTGGACATTTGGATAATTATCAAATTATTCTCATCCTAATAAAAATGATTTTAGAATGTTTTCCAAAAGAGGAATTTAAAGTGTGTGGGAGGAGAAGTTTAAAAAGCATTTAAAAAATGCAATCAAATTGATGTAAACACGAATTCAATGATAACAAAATGATAATGAATCAACTAATAGATAATATGGTAATGAATCCAATTTGATCCAAACAATGAGGTTTGAATAGAATTTGATTAATTGACACAATAATCTAGAAATATATATTTCTAGACAAATCACTAGAGAAAAATGTTTAGCTGAATAAATCTAACACATACCTAAGCTTAAACATCAAATCATTACGAATAATAAACCCTAATCACATGCAAATTAGAAAGAACTTAAAGCTAAGAACATGTAAATTATAGGAAGAATTTAAAAGAGTGAGGGATAGATAAAATGTACACCGAGATTTATACTTGTTTAATGCGTCGTCCTCGCTTACATCTAGTCCAGTCTCTAGTGAAAAGTCATCGAAAATTATTATTCTTCCAATAATATGATATTTACACTTGTCTTTTGATACAACAGATAATGTTAAACAAGATGAATACTTATGTTCTACACAACCCAGTAAGCTCCAAATCCTTCAAGATCTTCACTCGATCCTACCAAATTTCCTTTGTTTGAGTCATTGAAATTGTTGAAGGAGCTAGAAACTCTAAGATTTCTTCCACGTTGATCTTCACTCAATTCTATTGAAATTATTTTGGAGGAGAAACTCTTATTTTTATTCAATGGATGCCAATATATAGAAATCACAATCACAAATAATCTTCACATGAACATAAGAACACCTAATGAGTCCTTTTAAAGCTAGATCTTGCACTCTCTCTTAGAGTTAAGCAACACTAAAAAATGTTGTTTTGGCTAGAGATTAAAGAAGAATTTTTTTAGAAGAATCTCACATAACACTTGTTCACACTTGTGAAATCAACACTAGAAAAGGTTTTCTTCCAGATTAATTTGAGAGAGAAAGTTTGTTTGACTGATAAAATACTCAAATATTTTCAAAGATTATGAACGTAGTTTATTTAGATGGAGAACATTTTTTCTTTTATATGCACTAGAGTTAGACCACTAAAATAGTACAAAAGTGACACTTTTATATGAGTGAGAGGCAAATAGAATGATTCGAGTCAAGTTAGATAATGACTTGAATCAAGATAAAAAACAAATTTCACATGTTTGATTTGAGTCATGACATAAGTCATGTGATTCAGATCAAGTTAATTTATTACTTGAGTTATACTTTTCGAACTGAAATCCTAAATGAAAAACTTTGTCATGATTCGAGTCAGACTAACATGCGATTCAAGTCAAAGCACCTTATGACTAAGGTCGTGTAAGGGATTTATTCGAGTCACATATCCCGTGGAAAAATTCAATTATTTAAAACTTGCTAAAGATTTGAGTAAAGGATTTCTTGAGTCAAGGATTTATCTAACTTGAATTTTTCCAACATGAGTTTCTTGACTCAAGTCATATAATTTCTGACTTGAACCATTTTGCGTTGACTTTTGGTTAAATTCTTGTTTTATTCATGTGAAATACATTTTATTGAAAAATGACCAACACTAAGATATGTGAAATGATATAATGGTGAAGGACACAATTACTCAAAATATTTTTAAATAGATAGGTGTTTACTGGGAAAAATAGTAAACAACCTCTGGTCTATCAATTTTATATAAAAAAACGAGTAACTTGCAGGATCGACCAAACTAGATCCTAGGACATGTGCTAAAACGATTTAAAAAGATACAGAAATAATGTTGAACATTTCGACTGCGTTCATATTTGGAAACACAGGCTTTTCGACAATACTTAAAAGGAAGGTAATACGAGGAAATAATTAAAAGTGCATTTGAAATAACTTAACAAAATAAAGGAAAGAAGGTAACCTTCTAAGTGAAAATTAATTGGATTGCATTGAATAAGAAAAATGGTGTTACATAGCACGTACATTTCTTCAGAAAAATCTTTTCTCGCTACACACGGATACTTTGAGTAATTTTGAGAAATTTGTACAAATTTCACACACCAATCCTAATACTAAGACTTGCTGTTTATAATGGTAAAAAATAACTACTCACTAACGGCCTACTAATTAGAGCGAAACACATGGCATTTTGCATGTCTTCATTCTTTAGATGTTCACCACGTGTCTCTTTCTCTCAATGGATAAGGACAAAGCTCCCTCCATTATTTAAATTTGAATCCTTGAATCGAACGACACCCATCAACCTTTCGTCGAAGAACATCTCCAAATTGTTAGAAATATTTCTAAGTCCCTAAAATACTTCCCTCTTGCATGAAGTGGTCTTCGACTAAATCTTCTAGAAGCATCATTCCTGTCGAAGTCTCCTAAAACTTCTCAAATCCCATTTCTTAGAATAGAACTCTTAATCCAATATCAGGCGTAGAAATTGGGAGCAAATAAATTGCCCCCCAAAAATGTCATTTTCGACATTATTGAAGAAAAAGGCATTTTTTGAGAATTTCATTCGACGCCTCATTTAAACCTTGTATGGCTTTGACGCTTGTTAGTGATTCAAACTGTTCACTTTCCTTTCAGCAAACCTATGACGTCATAGCCATTATTGCTACATCTGACACGTCTTTTCAAATTACGCAAAAAGTCTCCATCATCATTACATTTTCCTAGGGCCTAGGAGATAATGAGGAAGTAGGCACTCATTACCACCACTTCAACAATAATCGTGGGGAAAACACGTGTCCCATGATCAGTCCAAATATTTCACAATTTTTTCAAACCGTTTCCTCTTCCTAACTTTATAAATACCCCTTCCAGCAATTGTTTTCACTTTTCCGCTTCCTTGCCATCAAATTTCTCCAGAAACCTTTTCATCTCAAAACTCAGTCTTCTTCATTTTTTAATAATGGCTTCCTCCACACGTTCCACCAAAGATGCTACCAAAGTCACCAAGGACACTGGCAAACCTGCGAGAGCTCCAAAAAAGATTTCTCAACTTGCTCCATTTGATTCCATTTCAGGACCTACCATGGTGGGGAACCAACAATATCTACCTGGACCTCTTGATGAAGAGAAAAGGAGAATTTACGCTTCTCAGGTACTTATTCCTTTAACCATTTCTGACAAGCCATTGGCTTTATTTGGTCCTTTATCTGATTTAACTGTAGATCCTACTAGGCTTAAGGAATACTTCCCCTCTTACTGTAAATATAAACCTATAGGACAATGTAGGAAACCTAGTGCTAGCATTGAAAATCCTGCTAATCCAAATGATCCTCTGACTGAAGAGGCTATTGACCTTAGATACATGAACAATTTTAGGGTTTTTAGAGCAAGCCAGACCTTTAAGGATCCCTCTGATTATTTAGGGTGGTTGAACAAATTAGAAAAAATGAAATATGATATTTGGAAGAAAATGGGTATTTATGACCTGATTATGCTGTCGAAAGTAGGACCTGATTACTGCTCGAATATGCTTATTTCGTCCTTGTACTTCTGGGACATCACCCACTACACTCTTCATCTCCCATGTGGCATGATGACACCCACTCTTTTCGACATAGCCGCTATCACAGGGCTCAAACCTACTGGGAATACTTATGATCCTGACTTTATGGCTGAGGATAGCATAGGTTTTACTACCTCTAAGGCAGCTTATTCGACCCACATAGCCCATTATCATGATAAGAGCAGAGAGTAAGTGTCGGACGTCGAACATATAGATTTCCTAGCTCTGTGGCTGTCACACTGCGTCTTCTGCTCGAAGTCACTGCAAGTTGCTGGAAAGTTTCTGACCATGGCGAACCAATTACACTCTGGCCATGACTTATGTTTGACCGAATTGATCTTAGCCATCCTCTATGAGACCATGAGCGAATGAGTCACCCAACTCAAAAGCCATGGTGACAAGGGAAGTTTACTACTCTCTGGACCCTTCTGGTTTCTTCAGCTGTGGTTGAATGCTTCGTTCAAAGCTTGTCTTCCCTACAAGAATCAGATTAATAAAGATACTGATGATGTGAAGAATCTAAGAGTAGAAGGCCCGTGTTTGGCAAAACTGACACCTGCTAATGATGGTTGATCTGTCCAACAGGCTTTCACCAACTTCATCATGATGTTCGCCAAACGCTATGATTTTACACCCAACATGGCTCCTTTTGTGGCAAGGAAGTATGGTCCTGAGCGTTTCACCAGGCCATTCCCAGCACCGTCGAAGGCCCAAGCAGCAGAATCCATAGCGATTTGGGAAGTCTTCTTAACTCTTAGGGTCTTAACCCTAAGATTTAACCTCTCCAAAAGCCAAGTCACATTAATTAATTACCAACCAAATCTTGTCGCTCGACAATTTAGCTTGGTTCAAGTCTTACCCCGGCCGATCTATGACAAGAAAAGTGCTCTCCTTCTTTACAACGCCAATCATAGTGAAGCAATGCCATTAAGCAAATTGCACGATATGTTGGTCGAACGCATCTTCTTCCAATAGCTTTCGAACCAAGCTTCCTTTGTACTCAACAATTCGATGACTGGTGGAAGGCTTACTACTCCGAGGAATTTTTCGACGTGGCTGCATTTACATACCATATTAACAAGGCTTTCCTCTCCGTGCAGGAAAAAGTGAAGAAAGGTACTTCGATGCATATTAAAGAAATCCAAGCCTTCCAAAAATACTTTGAAACTGTTTATCGACCAGATGACCTTGGTCGAGCCGTCCACAACGCAGCTGTTACTCTGAAGGAATTGTTTTTAAATAAAATGGAGAACTTAAAGATCCCTTCGTACGTTCCTCCTGAGAAACGATACTAACCGACTTTCAATATGTTTCCTCCCAAATTCCCTCGACTGCGAAGCGCTGATTTTGGAGTGGCCCTTGCCCCTTCATTTCTAGACTGGTCCGTCTATGGGATTCTATTAAAATCCTTCGCCAGCAATCAAAACCGAAAGCACATCGGGTGGTTTCGACCAAACATACATTAGAGAGTTTCAAAGGGCATCTTCATATTGGAATCGAAGATGTTCACATCGAATCCGAAATATATAAAGGTGTGGAACGAGAGGATTTCGACCCAACATTTCCTTGTCTATTTATTTTCACATATAATGACTGCTTTTTCTGCTTATTTTAGCCGTGAAGATTCCTCCAAAGAAACCTCCAGTTAGAAAGCTTACAGAAGTGAAAGAAGAGGAAGGGAGCAAGACAACAACAACAACAACAAAGGTATTTCCACACCCCTTATCAAATTTTTTACTTTATGTTCACTATTTTCTAACGTTTTCCTCTTCAGGGCGCTCGAAAGCAACCCTTGACTCCCCAGAAAAGGAAGGCCAAGGATGACACATTAGTGATAGTCGAATCTGATGATGAGGACTTATCTCCGATTGCTGAACAACCCCTGAAGAAGAAGAAAAGGCAACCAAAGATAAACGAAGCCATTGCTCAATCTCAGGCGAAAGGCGTGAAGGTCTTGATCAAAAAACCCACCAAACTAACCAATTGGAGCCAATTCCTGAAGAGATGTCGAAAAAGGCTGCAGAGCAGCTTGAAAGTGACAACTCAAGCCCTGGGGCAGATGCTCCTAAGGTACCAAAATGATTCACATATATACCTCATTGTGCTTAGTCTTTCTGTTCGACCACTAACTTCGTTTATGCTTTTCAGGATGACGCAGGAATTTCGACTCAACTGGCCACCGAATCAACCAACCCAACAATCCTCAATAACGAAGGTGAGCCAACATATCACCCTACTTCAGCAAAAGATTCTGAGAAGAGCTCACTGAGCAAAATCAACCAGGTGGTCGAGAAACAACACAGAACTTCTCCACCCAAGACTACCACTCAAGCATCTCACACCAGTGAATCCGATAACGAAGATGATCAAGATAAAGATACACAAGCTGAAACAACTAGGGCTGATATGGAGGTGGAAACCCCTGAGGTGCAAGTCGAAGACGAAGCTGATGATAGGTCCCCAAGAGTCAAAACCTTAGATGCCGTCCAAGATGATGTTATGGAAGAGGGAGGTAAACATTTTATGTTCCCCAACCAATCAATGCCTATTGAAGAGTTTGGATGACGATGAAAACGTCGAAGGGGGTGATGACCAAGATGAAGAAGAGGAAGAAGACATTCATCAAGAGATAATTTCCGAAACAGCTTCTAACCCTAACCTGTCAACTGCGAAGGATTCGAGCAAAACCTCCATGACCCTTTCGGCAGAAGAACTAGAGGCTCTAAAAAAGAATAACCCCCGTGAGTACTTGAAAGTTTTATTGGGTTCTAGGGGAAGTTTGTCTGAGAAAAACCTCAGTTTTCCCTCTGTATCTGGCGATCAATCCACTACTGATCCTTCCAGCCAAATATTGTTAAAAATCAAAGAAAAGGTTTTTAAGGGTGACTTGTTCCGACTCATTGAGTCTGACCCTACTTCTCGAATTACTTTGAAGAATCTTCTCAAGGAGGTTGACATTCTAACTGCTTCTCCAGAAATTGCCAATATCATCTTGGAGCTGACCTCAATGATCGATCATATTGCTGTTGACTTTGCCAAAATCAAACAAATCTCGAAAGATATTGAAAATCAAATTGGCTCAATCGCGGCTGCATGGGATGCTGCTTCAGAATCCACCAATCGACTGGATGATTTGGAACAAACCCAAGAGCAGAACAAAACTCAAATCGAAGCCAATAATCAAAGTATTACCTCCTGGGAGGCACAGATTAAAGAACTGCAAGAAAAAATTTCGAAAGCGAAGAATCTGAATGGTGAGCTCGAAAAGTTTGACAACTTTCAGGTGGCGAAAGAGCTTAACGTAGGTCTGGATTTTGCTGACAAAGCTCAAATACTAGAAGCAGAACTGGAGACCACGAGGTCGAACCAATCCCTCTGTGAGAGGCGGCTAGAACTTTTGAAGGCAAAGTACTCTACAATGAAAGACAACCTGCCGTTCTAATTCCAAAGATTTTTTTTAATGTGAACTTCATTGTTATTCCTTTGATTTTGTAATAATTATTTTACCTTTTGAATGTAACGAATCTAGCCATTTTGGCAATATGTTTTATTTCGCCGTATTAGCTTCAATTATTTTGCATGTATGATTATTCTCTATCTATTTTTACTTCTCGAAGTGCAGGCTTGTACTTCTTTAAGTACTTCCCATTTACCCTCAAGATTCTCTTATCTTGATCTTACTCTTCGATCCCATAAGCACCATTCGAAAAAAATCGTATGATTTGAAAAGGGCCTTCCCACTTAGGAGACCATTTTCCCAAAGATCTATCCTTTCGATGCATAGGCAAAACTACTTTCCAAACCAATTCTTCAGGCGAAAAAGTCTTAACTTTAACTTTCTTATTATAAGACTGTTCCACTTTTTTCTTCTGCCTTTTCAACAATTCTAAAGCATTAAGCCTTTCCTCATCTAAGTCCACCAATTTATCTAACATCATATTCCAATATAACTTAGATGGGATCTCATGATGCCTCTGGATTCTTGCCGACTGAAGATAGATTTCAACTGGTAATACTGCATCATGGCCAAAGGTCAATCGAAAAGGCGTGGAATTAGTCGCCTCTTTGGGGGAGGTTCGATATGCCCAAAGAACTTGGTCCAAAGTTTTGTGCCAATTTCTAGGCTTCTTTCCCACATGCTTCTTAATTAGGCTAATCATCACTTTATTTGTTGCTTCAACCTGACCATTAGCCTGAGCGTAATAAGGCGTAAAGGTTAAGAGTTTAAAACCCATTTCTTTAGCAAATTCTTGCATTTTCCGACCAATAAATACTGATCCTTGATCTGTCGTAATGGTTTATGGGATTCCAAACCTATAAATAATGTGTTTTTTAATAAACTCGATCACGTCTTCTTGGTCAACAATTGGTGATGGCACAACTTCGATCAATTTTGTAAAATAGTCAATGCCTACCAGAATGTACCTTTGATTTTTATATGACGCTGGTCAAATCTCACCAACCAAATCCAAAGCCCAACCTCTAAAGGGCCATGGTTTGACTATGGAGTGCAGTTCGCTTGCAGGGGCATGTTGTACACCTGCATGCACTTGGCACTCTTGGCATCCCTTTACGAATTCGATGCAATCCTTTAATATAGTAGGCCAGTACATCCCTTGTCGGAATAAAAGCCATTTCATCTTGTGGCCTACCTGATGAGCACCGCATGCCCCACTATGAACAGTCGACAGGGCTATGTACGTTTCTGACTCACTAAGGCACTTAAGCAAAACTCCTCAAGAGTCTTTTTAAATAACTCATTACCCAAAAGAACGTAACTTAAAGCTCGATACCTGATTTTTTGACCAGTGGACACCATTGGGTTCTGCAGATATTCCACTATTGGTTTTCTCCAATCTTCGTCCATCAGGCTATCTACCTCTAAATTTTCAAAATTTTCTTTATCCGCGTATCCAAGCTTCGCCGTTTCCAAATCTGATGGGGACAATCTGGATGATACAAATCTTCCCCTGACTTCAATTACATCCTCTAACTTTTCCCTCAACACCTTATATCCAGAAGCAATTTGAGCCAGGTCATTTGCCACTTGATTTTCCAATCGAGGTATGTGTCGAATATTCACTACTTCAAACTTTTTCAGTAATCGATTGGCTATTACGAAGTATATAATGAGATTCTCTTTAACACATTTGTACTCCCTTGTAATTTGTTTTATGACTAACTCTGAGTCTCCCATTATTTCGACTCGAGTTGCCCCCAATTCCAACAATATCTCAAGTCTGGCTATTAAGGCCTCATATTCAGCCTCATTATTCGAACAAATACCTTCGAATTTATACTTGAATTTTGTTGGAATTCTATTAGGAGAAATGATCAGGACTCCTACACCTGTACCATCTTTATGACTAGAACCGTCGAAATACAATTTCCAAGGTTCAAGCTCAAGATAATTCGACACGTTTTTGTTTATAGAGTGGTCGACAATGAAGTCAGCTACCACTTGTCCCTTAATAGCCTTTAAAGGCATGTACGTCAGGGAATACTCAGTTAAAGCCAATGCGCATTTACCAATTCGACTGTGTAAAATAGGTTTAGACAACATATGCTTAATAATGTCAAAACGAGACGAAACATACACGTCAACTGGTTTTATATAATGCTTTAACTTTGTACAAGAAAAATACAAGCATAAACATAATTTTTCAACTATGTTATACCTAGTTTCTACATCGTTCAAAACCCTACTAAGGTAGTAAATGGCTCTTTCGACGCCATTTTCATCCTCTTGAGCCAACATGCTCCCTAGAGTTTTGTCCGACGCAGATATGTACAATCTCATGCTCCTATTTCTACAAGGTGGTGCTAGAATTGGAGGATGACTTAAATACTCTTTGATTTTGTCGAAAGCTTTCTGTTGAGCTTGCCCCTATTTGAATCCCTCCTTGTTTAGTCGAAGTAGAGGTGAAAAGGCTTGAGTTTTTCCGTTGAGGTTCGAGATAAATCTCCTTAAGAAATTGATCTTTCCCAACAGTGACTGCAGTTCATTTTTTGTTGATGGCGCTTTCGCCTCCATAATGGCCTTGGTCTTATTATGATTTATTTCGATTCCCTTCTTATGGACCACAAAGCCTAAGAGATCTCCCGCCTGCATACAAAAAGCACATTTGAGCGGATTCATTTCGAGACCATGTCTTCACATCCTCTCGAATGATTGTCGAAGATGGTCAATGTGATTCTTCCCTGAAACAGACTTTACAACAATATCATCAATGTAAATTTGCATAAACGTCTCTATGTAATCATGGAAGATTGTATTCATTGCTCATTAATACGTTGCCCTAATATTTTTTAGGCCAAAAGGCATAACTACCCATTCGTAAGTGCCTAAGACCCCAGGGTATCGAAACCCCATTTTAGGGACATCTTCTTCAGTAATGAATATTTGGTTATACCCAGAATACCCGCCGAGCATGCTAAGGTATTCATGGCCAATGGCAGAGTCGACTAGCATTTCCGCCGCAGGCATTGAGTATTCGTCCTTTGGGGTCGCAGCATTTAGATCTCTAAAGTCTATGCAAACCCTCAAAGTACCATTCTTTTTTATAACAGGCACAATATTTGCTAGCCATTCGACATACATGGCCGTTCGAATAAATTTGAAATAAAGAAGCTTTTCGACTTCCTCCTTGATCTTCGAGAGAATTACTGGTGCAAACTGCCTTGGATTTTACTTGATTCGCTTCTTTCCAGATTTAATTGGCAGCTTCAATTCGACCAGCTCTCTGCTCAAGCGAGACATCTCGTCATAATCCCATGCAAAGCAGTCTTTAAACTCCTTCAACAATTGGATCACTTCGACCTTGAGTTGTGGGCTAATATTTGCACTGATATATGTTGGTCTTTTCGTTGCCCCTTCCCCCAAGTCGATTTCTTCCAAAGGATCTTGCGCTAGCATTTTAATGTTGGCTGCCAATGGATCCTTCTCGAAACCCAAAGGCTCGTCATCGTAAATGGCGTCGAGCCTCTAGCTTTGGATTTCGTCCTAAACCTTATCAGGTGGTTCTGGATCGAAGTCCTTACCAGGACCTTCTTGGTGTACTTTTTTGTTGGCTTCGACAACCAACTATTTAACTTTGGCCTCCAAGGCCGCTTGTAGTTTGTTTTCGGTTATGTAATCCGAAATCCTTTCGAGCGCCTCAAACTCAGGCATCATCGTCGAATTCACTTCCCCAACCTGTGAGGTTAACTCCGGATGTCCCTTCATAAGCAAAGTCATCTTCTCCTACAACTTCCCGATCCCACTAAAACCCATTTGTTGGATGCAGGTATAGTAAACAGTACACGTTGTCATTTGGAGTGAACGCAAAATTGGCTGGGTTACATGGAGCGATGTTAGCCAAATTCCTGTCGAAGTTTCGACTATCAACATGGTTAGCCGAAGCCAAGAAATAGCTCTGGCCGGCTTCAATGTTCTCAACAATACCATTTGTTCGCCAAATGGTGATTCTCTGGTGCATCGAAGATGGCACGACTCCTATTCCGTGGATCCATTCTCGTCCAAATAATAGGTTGTAGTTGGCCTTTGTCTCTATAACCATAAACATGGTTGACCTTATGATTGTCCCTACCGTCAAATAACCTTGGATTACCCCTAACATGTTGCCAACCTTCCCTTCGTAATTGGATAACACCATGTTATGGGGTTTGGTGTCAGTATCGAACTTTCCTATCTTCCTCAACATGAAGTGCGACATCAAGTTTACGGTTGCGCCGCAATCCACCAGAATTTTGTTAACTGGTACGTCTTCAATCTTCCTAGTGATGAAGAGAGGCTTCAGATGGGTTTTTATATCTTCACTTGGCCTTTTGAAGAATGCATTTTGCTCTTCGACACACCCGTTATTCATCACATAATAGCAAACTGGCCTATGTGTGTCCATTTCTATATCAATGTTATCCGCCATATCTTCGACCTCACATACCTGGTCGAACTCCCTCGGTAGGACAGATACCATGTTGACCAAAATGTCGAGAGACTGCTCTGATCCTGGATCGAAATTATCAGAGAGCAATCCATCCTCAGTAACCTTTCGATCATGCTCTTCCTTTTCTGCTTGTTCTGGTGTAGCGGCAGGCGCTTTTTCGACAGGCTTTGGCTCTTTCCTATCGACTGGCACGTTGGTGCTAGATTATGCTTTTTCCTCAACTTCTCTCTGGGCTTTCCTTCGTCTTTATTCCCTCCTCTACTGGGACCTAGACATGGGGTTTTTCCCTTTGTAGTTCTCTGACACGTAAGTTGGTTTCTTTGAGGCCATCGAAGAGCCTCTGTCTACTTCAAAATTCTGTCATTTCTGTTGGCTCTTTTCCTTATTTTCATTCGGTTTTACCCACTTGCCATTGGAAAGTTCTGCAAATGGTTTAAAAGTAACGGGCCTTGCCCCTAAAACTCTAGTCTTTGGTTGTTCTTGCTTCGAAGCAGACTTCCTTCGATCGAAACCCCGCTGGCCATAAAGGGCTTTCTCCTCACGCCTTTGTTTAACCTTTTGAACTCCTTCTAGATTTTGTGCTGCCTTCTTGCCAAATACACCGCTACATCTGAGACACAACATGACTTCTGACCTCTTCTTTTGACACCTGTGTATAAAGTCAATCAGATTCTCCTCCTCTTTTGGGAAGGCCAACTTGTTGTATTCTTCCTGTCGACGTTCATCATCGACCTCCATGGGCGTCTCTTGTGAAATCTCCACCATGTTGATTTCCATTTTGACATCCTCAGTGATATCAAGCTTACACAATTCCATCTGAAGGCCCTCAGCAGCCTTGTCCATCTGAATGAAACCATCAGTGGTTTCCTTGGTTATCATCATCCACTGGGAATCCTTAGTGATTCCTTCGTCGACGTCTTCAGTAACCCCAATGTCGACACCATCAGTAGTGTCTTTGGTGAAACTTTCGACAGCCCCGCTAGCAAAACTCTTTATGAATTCTTGGTCGAGACCTTCAGTGATCCTGACCATGACTGCTCCATTGTTGAAGTCATCAGCGACTTCGACCATGTTGATATTGTTGTCGAGACCTTCAGTGACCTTGATCATGTTACCCTCTGTTGGCTCTGCGTAGTGAGCATCAGCCACCGGTAAGGGATGAGCATCAATCTTCATTTGGCTTTTAGATTTCTCACCAAACTTGAGCCTTCCTTCTTGGATAGCATTATGGACAAGATCCCTGAAAAGAAAACATTGAGGAGTCTTATGGGCCAAGAAATTATGATACTTACAAAAACCTCTATTTTTCTTTGTTCTAAAGGAGGCATTTTAGCACCAGGAGGCACTATCATTTGACCGCCCTTAACTAACAAATCAAAAATTTTGTCACACTTAGTAACGTTGAAAGTGTAAGTTTTCTTAGGAAATTTATCATTCTTTTCTGGTTCGACAGGATTTTTTCCATTCAAAGGGGCCAACAACTTACAAGAATAAGGTGGGCCTTGTTTCAGCTCAGCAAGATCAATCTCGCCTTTGTCGAAACTTACTGGGTCATCATAATATTTTCCGTCTTTGTCATTGACTTCAACGTAGGCTACCCTTTTATTCTTATTTGCCCGAGCCTTCTCTTCCTTCAGGCGCTCTAGTGGTCGAACCCTATCCGCCAATTGAGCCATATCTCTTAAATATTGGGTATCCAATTTCTTCCTAATGGAATAATCGAGGCCTCCGATGGCCATTTCGACTAACTCATGTTCTGGAACTTGTGTAAAACATCTAGCCTTGAGCAGTCAGAATCTGTTCAAGTAGTCATCTATTAGCTCAGTGAATTTTCGTTTTATACTAGAAAACTCCTTTAGACTGATCTTAGTTTGTCCCATTTAGAACTGTTCATGAAATAACCGTTCTAACTGGGTCCAACTGTGAATCGAATTTGGTGGTAAAGTTGTGAACCACGTGAAGGCATTCTTCGTCAAAGAACTTGGGAAATATTTTACCCTAAGATTCTCATTATTCGCAATTTCTCCAGCCTCTATCACATATCTAGCCACGTGTTCGCCAGTGGACTCAGTGGTGTCCCCAGAAAACTTAGTGAACTTAGGGACCTTCGTTCCAAGGGGTAACTCCGACTGGAAAATATATTCTGACAGGGGAGATGCATAATTTGTCTTCGAACACCAAAGTTGACTCCATTTTGGGCCATAATCCTTTCGACCATGGCTGCCAAATTATTATCTGCTGCCACGTCATTATGTCGAACCTGTAGTATAACGTTGTCAGTGTCCTGATTTCTATTTACCAAAACCACCCTTGGTTGTTCTCCTACAGGAATTTGTGGTTGATTTCTAGGGGGGTCGACTACTCCCTGGTTTACTAAATTCTCCTGAGGTAGATTTCCTGGATTTTGTTGGCCCTGGTTTATAGTAGGGTCCTCCTCGAACACTACCCCTTGGTTTCCTGCAATATACTTCCTCTGAGGGTGTCGATGAGGGTTAGGTACACCGAAGAAATTTGCAAGGCGCGTCATCTGTGCAGCCATTTGCTGATTAGTCTGGGTGGTATTTTGGATTAGAGGCTGAAAGATTTCTCCCATAGTTTGGGACATCATTTGGACCATTTGATGGTTACTTTCATCCGTTTGTTGCCTTAAATATGCTGCAGTAGTATTCGTCAAGCCTGGCATTTGGGTTGAATATCCCATTCCTAAGGACTGATTATTTCGACCCATGTTAACCCCGAATCCAGACCCTTGTAAAGGTGAAGTCACTATAGGTTCTGTAAATACTGGAGGAGCATCCTGTAAATTTGCTATCATCAAATTTGGCATCCCATAAGGCGGGTCTCGACTAGGCAAAGGCATAGAAAATCCAGGGGAAAAAATAGTTGGAATTTAGCATTTCCCACTGGTGGGGGAGTCCTTGGTTGACCCCTTGGTCCGAATGTGTTGGGGTCGAACTTACCATAGATGGTATGGCTTCAGATACGGGCGCAGAAACCGTGGGTCCTCCAGTCGAAGACCCTGGGATTGGTTCTACATTGATACTGGACGTAGTTTGAGGATTTGAACTATTTGACTGATTAGTACTTGCCATTTTCCTCGTATATCTCCTCCTTGGTCTATCTTCGTTTGTGGTGGCTACTTTACCACTTCTTAATAGCATACAACGTAGTTTTCGATAGAGAAGAGATAATAAAAAATGCAGAATTTAAAATTTCTTTTAAAAACACAAGAAATTTGTTTAGCACTGGTCCCACTAGGCGTGCCAATTTGTTTACTGAGAAAAATAGTAAACAACCTCTGGTCTATCAATTATATATAAAAAAATGAGTAACTTGCAGGATCGACCAAACTAGATCCTAGGACATGTGCTAAAACGATTTAAAAAGATACGAAAATAATGTTGAACATTTTGACTACGTTCATATTTGGAAACACGGGCTTTTTGACAATACTTAAAAGGATGGTAATACGAGGAAATAATTAAAAGTGCATTGGAAAGTAACTTAACAAAATAAAGGAAAGAAGGTAAACTTCTGAGTGAAAATTAATTAGATTGCATTGAATAAGAAAAATGGTGTTACATAACACGTACATTTCTTCAAAAAATTCTTTTCTCGCTACACACGGATACTTTGAGTAATTTTGAGAAATTTGTACAACTTTCACACACCAATCCTAATACTAAGGCTTACTATTTATAATGGTAAAAAATAACTACCCACTAACGACCTACTAATCAGAGCGAAACACATGGAATTCTGCATGTCTTCATTCTTTAGATGGTCACCATGTGTCTCTTTCTCTCAAATGGATAAGGACAAAGTTCCCTCCATTATTTAAATTTGAATCCTTGAATCGAATGACACCCATCAACCTTTCGTCGAAAAACATCTCCAAATTGTTAGAAATATTTCTAAGTCCCTAAAATACTTCCCTCTTGTATGAAGATGTCTTCGACTAAATCTTCTAGAAGCATAATTCCTGTCGAAGTCTCCTAAAACTTCTCAAATCCCATTTCTTAGAATAGAACTCTTAATCCAATATCAGGCGTCGAAATTGGGAGCTAACAATAGGCAACAAAACCCTAAAAACTCAAACATACCTTAGAAAAAGTTTCAGTCTCCCCCATTTTTATGCTTGACAACTTCCATTGTAATTGAGTCAGCATGAGCATGAAAAAAGTGTGTTCAAGACTTTCCTTGTGCTCCTCCTAAAACACTGCACCATAATTTTATAAACGCATAAAATAAACTGAAGGTGAGAAAAGTACACAAGAAGGGGGGTTGAATTGTGTTTTCTATTTCTTTTAATTCTGCATCTGATCAGAGTTCAGAATATGAACTGGTGTTTAGATTCTATTTATACTTAGCAGCGATGTTAATAGAAGCAAATAAATAAAAACAGAAGACGCAAAGATTTATACTGGTTCCCCTCCAACTGAGAGTAGTCCAGTCTCATTGCTTCACAAGAGATTTTCACTATAACCAAATCATGATTACAATCGCTTATGCATTCTGCATAAGACTTTTACACTGCTCGGATCCTAGGTCTGAGTCTTCTTGCTTAAGTCCCACAGAATCAAGACTTCTGCTCTAAGTCTCATGAAACGATCCTCCTTGCTTAAACTCCTCAGATTCAAGACTTACTGCTCCCAATTTCATGTACCGAGCCAACCTGTTCAAGCCACATTGGCCCAAGACTTTTTGTTTAAACCCCTCAGATTCAAGACTTCTTGCTCAATCAATCCACTTGATTAAGACTTTCATTTCTCAAGCACATAACATGGGACTTACTTGGCTCAAGCATCTTGGCAAGAGACTTCATTGCTTGTATCCCAATGATACAAGACTTCTTCTCAATCAATACACTTGATTAAGACTTTCAATGCTTAAGCACATAGAAAGAGACTTGCATGGCTCAAGCATCTTGCCTAGAGACTTAATCTAAACTGCTAAACAAGTTCAGCAGAATAGAGAACAAGGTGTACTTGATACTAATATCAGAGGTACGGGAAATCACCATTAACAAAGACCTAAGGCTCTTAAGATTTCTAATGTAACACCCCGATTTTTAACAGCGGGAGTGTATTTTTTTCCAAAACTAATACCACACAAAATATTGACAAATGTCTTTTCTGGAAATAATAAAAATGATAAATCAGAGTACGAGCTTTTCGGTCTAAGTCTTTTCCATAAATAGGACCAGAGCAATGCCTAAGGTTATAAAATATTTGACCACTTGAATATAATTTCATACAAAGTATCTGACAACAAGTAAAGGTCAAAACCACACACACAAATTAAGCATTCAGCTTAAACAACCAACTTCCCAATAAACAAACATGGACAACACTCTGAAACAAAACCCTAAGCTGATCTTGAATTCCAAGCCAATGCTGACTTAGTACAAAAGACTCACTAAGACATCGAGTCTTGATGATTTTGACCGCCAAAGACATTCACATCTTGCAAGTCTTCACGACACCTGGATACTTTAACTATCACAACTTCTAATAACATGGGTGGTCGTTAGCGACATCATAATAATAGTAGAGGGTCACAATCAAAAAACAACATCTATGACAGAATACACGTATGCAAGTACACCATGATACATATCACAATTATAGTAGTTATTTCAATTCATAGAGCAATGCACAAATATCCTAATGCAGACTCTATATGAGTGTGATCCCCCTACCTGGGTTCCTCACATGCATGAATTCCAGAATTTAACCTCTCCGCAAAGTCGTGATCCCCCTAACCGGGTTCCTCACTAAAAAGGTTCTGCCTCACTAAAAGTGATCCCGGCAGACACCGAGGTACTGCCTCACTAAAAGTGATCCCAACAGACACCAAGGTACTGCCTCACTAAAAGTGATCCCAACAAACACCAAGGTACTGCCTCACTAGAAGTGATCCCAACAGACACCGACTCAATAAAATCCCGTAGGATTAGGTGACGGTACAGGCACGCTTACCTTGGTGCAGTAGAATCTCTCATGGATTAGGTGACGGTTCAGGCACATTCACCCTGGTACATGTAGACCCAACTACATACACGCAACTATGATATGCATGAGCAAACATATGCAAATGCAACAACGTAAATAATCTCATCATGTGAAATCACAATTCACAATTCAGTTCATATATTTATCAAAAATCATATGAATAAATCTCAGTACAATCAAGTGGGCTCCGTTCTCTAGAGTCCTCACCCCGTGTTGTCCTCTCGACATACATTTCACAGGAAAAATCATATATTTATCACAAATCATATGATCACAATTCAGTACAAACAGGTGGGCTCCGTCCACTAGAGTCCTCACCTCGTGTTGTCCCATCGACATACACATCAACAGGCAAATCATATATTCCTCACAAATCATATGAAAGCACATTCACAAGTTTAGCATCATAGCATAAACACACATCCCCAACTGGGCACACAATCATGAATATAACCACATATCCCCAACTGGGCACACAATCATCACACTTCCCCAAAAGGGAACATAACCATGAATACAAACACACATGCATTCAATCACATATATTATCGTTAGAAAGTGCCCTTACCTTAGCAAGCTTCCAACACATCAACTTACGCTACGTGAGAACGATTCGTCTCTCACAATGAACTCTCGTATCCGGTTTCACACATTCCACCAAGTGTTATGTTTACTGGCCAGGCGAGAGAGAAAAATGATATCCGGGAAAAATAAAAACTAACTCACATGCAAATATATATATATATATATATATACTATGTTTCTTTTCCATCATGACCATTGGAGGAAGATTAACATGATTCTCAGCCATACGATCTCTGTCTTACGCACATGCAGCTCATCATGGAAAAAATATAATATCAAGATATTTTTAAGTTAAACCGCCTCCGTTAAACAAACCCACTAATACGTTCGGTCTCCTCGTTCGCTCCCAGACGAGTCTTAATTCGGTCACGAATAACTTTTTCGGAAAAAGAAAAATTCCACCGTATCATTTTAATTCAAACCAAACACTATTTTCGAATAAATTTTATTCCGAAGAAATTTTTGTTCCTCAGCTCAGAAAAATATATTGAGATTAAAATCTCCTTCTCGGCGATATATATAAAACTCCTATTTAAATTTTTGACAACAATCGGAGTCCATAAAAATTAAAACGACGGATATATTTTGCTCGTTTTCTCAAGAATCAGAAGAACCACATTTTTAAATTTTCGACCCAATAGAAACATTTGAAATCAAATAAAAATATAGAGCCAATTGAAAAAGTCTGATTGGATTAAAGAAGAAAACATGTGGATCAATCTGGACCACAAACGAAAGTCCTTGAAATAATAAGTATATTTTGTTCGCTACTCAAAATTTAGTAGAAAACATAGATTAAAATGATAAACATTGCAATCTAATGAGGACTAAAATATACAGGTGTTACATTACTACCCTCCAAAAAGAAGTTTCGTCCTTGAAACTCGAGGCAAGTGTAACAACTTTACTAGTTCTCACTAACACACTCACTAGAACGACCGTGCACCTATTGCAACCCTCTACAAAGTCGCATTGACTCGGACTCTAGACGCAAGGCTAGACATCACTTTACCACTCAAAACAACTTCACAAGAGCATATCCACAAACGCTAGGTCCTCCAGGATCCTAGGTCCATGCTCAAACTTTGCACACTATCAAGCCGACAAGAATCATCTATTCCGTTCAACACAATCTCATCTACTATCAATAAGAGATTAAGGGTGATCAGTTCATTAATTTGTCAATAGGTAGGCGACAACCATGATGGTGGAATAAACCATCGTTACCTAACTACAATAGTGTCCTTTGCAACTTGTTCTCAAATTTATGCAAGGTACAAGGGTCCAATACCCCTTTGAGGTTTTCTAAATGCTTCCTCAATTTTCTGCTACCTCGATCTCGACAATGAGACACAATCTCCCAAAATAAATTACAGTTTCCTTTACGCTCACTTAGCTCGGAACAACTGTTGAGTATCCTCCAAAGCAGTAAACGCTAATACCCGAGTACAATTTAACCTGTTTCGCTCCAAACGAAATCATCATCCATGTAAATAACTTCACCACTCCGCCAATGTCCATAAATCTGTAGTGATTCCTTTAATCTCATAATTTTGGCGATCTTTATAGGTTCAGATTCGAATCTCATTCCAAATTACAATATGAATAATAACATCCCAAAATCCGGTTGGTGATTGAAACTTCCCCAACTTTCTTTCACCTGCCAAAACTATGCCATCTACAACACACAAATTCCCTTTTCACCAGTCTTAAACTATTGGATCCCACTCTAACCCTACTACCTTATCTCCAAATCATTACTTTGCTTACTCTCGTATGCCTTAACATGAAATGTTCCTCTTCGTTGGCCATCACCTTTGGCACACCCCGTCTTCCATGTTATCCTACATCAACTTCAAAAATCTATTGAGTTTCTTTCCTCTTATAATTAAATTCTATTTTCCTCAAAATAACTCATCAATCTAACCATTCTTAATTATTCTAACATCTTATATTCTGTTGTTAAACTGTTTGCGATGTCAACATCTGACGTCTAATATTTTCTCAATGCATGTTTTCCATTATGCTATGCTAGTCTTCATTATACAAGTACGATGAATCCAAGTCTTACTAGTCTCCACCAAACATTTCCATTTCATACTTGATTCGTCCTAATAGGCAAATGTTTAATCCTCTTTATTTCCGAATATGACAAATGCACCTCACGTGACCCATTCAAATTGCACCTTTCACTCTTAAGCATACCCTTACAATCACATTTTCCAAATTATGGGTGAGGAAATTTCTCGCAAGAATTCTAAATTGACATAATTCGCATCGCTATGCGTTTCTCCAACACTTTTTCTTAACACCTTTTTCCCAATACTAATCTTTTCAGTCCATTTATTTGTTCATCAGTGACACATCGTACTTAACCTCGTCCTGACTTCCCATGTCTCATGTGGAATTCTCCAACAGGTTTTTTCACTTAGTAATTTCATCATCTAGATTATGAATATAACATCCTATCCAGACACTAATACATTACTCCTTATCCTTGTAATATAAGATTTTCAACCGCATGATTATTCTCTTGTCACTTCTACTACTTCTTAATCTCTAATTTATGCCTGAATGCAACTCCTCCTCTGCAGCATGCACCCTTGAAGTAATGTTCAGTCTCCTTCCTCTTTTCCGTCGAGGTATATCACTACATCCCTTCTTACGACTCCTTTAAATATGACTGATTCAAACAACGAGATTGTTAACCCCTATATCAAAATTCTAGTAACACTTCCCCTTCCTTGTTCACGTACAACTTCAATCCTCTTCTGTGACTACCTTGTCGATGTTAAAACTCCAATAGCCCTTATACTAGATCTTCTTCGATCATCTAGTAATTTGCAACTTCAAAATTCAGCAACCAACCATCTATAGTTGTTTCGCAACCTACCATGACCTCTATCTTGTCAATTTCAGACCACATCTTTAATTTTCTTCACCCAATCTAAATATCCTTTTATAACACAAACCAATCCTTTGTGCATAAGCTCTTGCTAACTATCCAGCCACATCTATTCACTCATCAGTTTCTTATTCATTTCTAATCTTCACTGAGGTACCCACCAACAGATTTCTCTACGATCTAATAGTCTAAAAGAATTATTCCTCCAAACAGACATATCTTACTCATCCATCTAGTTAGTGAGCACTTATCTCCAATCTTAACACTCGACCTTTAAAGAGCAACAACCCAACCAAAATTTCCTTTGCTACCATTTCTTTATTCTCATATTCGATCCCTAAATCCAACTCTAGACTTTAATCTTCAAGAAATCCATATACTTGTTATAACATATAATGTCATTCATTAAATCCGAAACCATGGTTCTGTGTCTCTCCAGATATTAACTTTCAGCGTCCTATCGCTCTTCTAATAAACCATTGTCTACCCGCGGTCTGATATTTCTAGTAAAACCATGTCGCCCATACTTGAATGATTTAACACTTCCCAAATTGACTCATATGATTACTTAGATTCATGGTGCTACTTCTACCTTTTCCTTATATAAACCGTAATACTCATTCTCTCCTAAACTCCTACTTCTAGTTTCGAAGACAACTCCACTCATGGTCACCTTCACTAAAACTTATCCAGGTGATACTTGGTTTCCTACCTTCAACATCACATGATTCATCCTTAAGGCATTTAGTTACAGTTCTAACATAGCTCAAGAAACCAAATTAAACCCTAAAGTACCTACCAATCGTATAACCTTCCTCTAACTTTCCTAGGTTCGGCCACTTTTAACGTGCAACCCGCTTTCTTCCTAGAGAAGATGTTCCATTGATATCCAAGTTGCTCTTCGACTCCAAAGAAATATTATCTTCTTCCTAGTCAATAAACTTCATCGCATCTCGTTCTGAACTCACCGGAATAAACATCCAAAATTTTTTCTCAAAAAGATCCCCCAAATTAGGTTCTTACTTGAAATCCTTTATGAAATTGACTTCCAGTTATCCCCACTCAACATCTTTGAGTAACAAGAACAATTACAACACCTAATCCAGAGTCATTGCAGAAAAAACCTTGTAGTTCTTGCTCGATCCAATCTCGTTCCATCTAGACCAACACATCCAAAGAATTCAGAGACACATGTCGACCAAAGTCGACTAGTGCTCAAGGGGTTTAATTATGCTTCTTACTGAAGTACTCTAGGAGACATTAAATGCTGTTAAGAAACAATCGATTACCTAAGCATATATCATGCTTGACTCAAGACAAAAAACACATAACACATAGGACTCCAAACATTTACTCTCACTAAACCTGACACTTGATCAGCTTAGGACACCCGACTCACAACCCCACGAAAATCTAGACCAAAGCTCTTATACCACAATGTAACACCCCGATATTTAACAGCGGGAGTGTATTTTTTTTTCAAAACTAATACTACACAAAATATTGACAAATGTCTTTTCTGGAAATAATAAAAATGATAAATCAGAGTACGAGCTTTTTGGTCTAAGTCTTTTCCATAAATAGGACCAGAACAATGCCTAAGGTTATAAAATATTTGACCACTTGAATATAATTTCGTACAAAGTATCTGACAACAAGTAAAGGTCAAAACCACACACACAAATTAAGCATTCAGCTTAAACAACCAACTTCCCAATAAACAAACATGGACAACACTCCGAAACTAAACCCTAAGCTGATCTTGAATTCCAAGCCAATGCTGACTTAGTACAAAAAACTCACTAAGACATCGAGTCTTGATGATTCTGACCACCAAAGACATTCACATCTTGCAAGTCTTCACGACACCTGGATACTCTAACTATCACAACTTCTAATGACATGGGTGGTCGTTAGCCACATCATAATAATAGTAGAGGGTCACAATCTAAAAACAACATATATGAAAGAATACACGTATGCAAGTACACCATGATACATATCACAATTATAGCAGTTATTTCAATTCATAGAGCAATGCACAAATATCCTAATGCAGACTCTATATGAGTGTGAGCCCCCTACCCGGGTTCCTCACATGCATGAATTCCAGAATTTATTCTCTCCACAGAGAGTCGTGATCCCCCTAATCGGGTTCCTCACTAAAAAGGTTCTGCCTCACTAAAAGTGATCCCAACAGACACCGAGGTACTGCCTCACTAAAAGTGATCCCAACAGACACCAAGGTACTGCCTCACTAAAAGTGATCCCAATAGACACCAAGGTACTTCCTCACTAGAAGTGATCCCAACAAACACTGACTCAATAAAATCCCACAGGATTAGGTGACGGTACAGGCACGCTCACCTTGGTGCAGTAGAATCCCTCATGGATTAGGTGACGGTTCAGGCGTATTCACCCTGGTACATGTAGACCCAACTACATACATGCAACTATGATATGCATGAGCAAACATATGCAAATGCAACAACGTAAATAATCTCATCATGTGTAATCACAATTCACAATTCAGTTCATATATTTATCATAAATCATATGAATAAATCTCAGTACAATCAGGTAGGCTCCGTCCTCTAGAGTCCTCACCCCGTGTTGTCCTCTCGACATACACTTCACGGGAAAAATCATATATTTATCACAAATCATATGATCACAATTCAGTACAAACAGGTGGGCTCCGTCCACTAGAGTCCTCACCTCATGTTGTCCCATCGACATACACATCAACAGGAAAATCATATATTCCTCACAAATCATATGAAAGCACATTCACAAGTTTAACATCATAGCATAAACACACATCCCCAACTGGGCACACAATCATGAATATAACCACATATCCCCAACTGGGCACACAATCATCACACATCCCCAAAATGGCACACAACCATGAATACAAACACACATGCATTCAATCACATATAATATCGTTAGAAAGTTCCCTTACCTTAGCAAGTTTCCAACACATCAACTTATGCTACGTGAGAACGATTCGTCTCTCACAATGAAGTCTCGTATCCGGTTTCACACATTCCACCAAGTGTTATGTTTACTGTCCAGGCGAGAGAGAAAAACTGATATCCGGGAAAAAGAAAAGCTAACTCACATGCAAATATATATATACTACGTTTCTTTTCCATCATGACCATTGGAGGAAGATTAACATGATTCTCTGCCATACGATCTCTGTCTCACACACATGCAGCTCATCATGGAAAAAATATAATATCAAGATATTTTTAAGTTAAATCGCCTCCGTTAAACAAACCCGCTAATACGTTCAGTCTCCTCGTTCGCTCCCAGACGAGTCGTAATTCGCTCACGAATAACTTTTTCGAAAAAAGAAAAATTCCACCGTATCATTTTAATTCAAACCAAACACTATTTTCAAATAAATTTTATTTCGAAGAAATTTTTGTTCCTCAGCTCAGAAAAATATATTCTTCTCGGCGATATATATAAAAATCCTATTTAAAATTTTGACAACAATCGGAGTCCGTAAAAATTAAAACGACGAATATATTTTGCTCATTTTCTCAAGAATTAGAAGATCCACATTTTTAATTTTCGACCCAATAGAAACATTTGAAATCAAATAAAAATATAGAGCCAATTGAAAAAGTCTGATTGGATTAAAGAAGAAAACATATGGATCAATCTGGACCACAAACGAAAGTTCTTGAAATAACAGGTATATTTTGTTCGCTACTCAAAATTTAGTAGAAAACATATATTAGAATGATAAACAGTGCAATCTAATGAGGAATAAAATATACGGGTGTTACATCTAAGATGTTCAATGTGTAAGAAATCTTAAGGTTTTTACAATTACAACCTACAACAAAATATCTGAGTAAAGTATTGAGTTGTTAATTGTTGATCTTGTTACACCATCTTCTGGTCAATCCTTGTTAAAGATTCGGTTTGAACCTTCACTCACTTATATAGCAGTTACAACAGACTAGCCGCTGGATGAGATAACTTAATCAATGTCTTTGCTTTACTCCATAGTACAAGAGTCGTTGAAGATAGATACACTAAATTATCTTGATCCATTGTGTAACATGTTTAATTGTTGAGTCTTCGAAAAGATCCTTTACTATAAATTCGTTGGAGAGGATATCCATAAAGGATGTCAACCTTTCTAGAGCCTTGTGAACTTCAGAATCCAGCTGACAAACTGATTTGACAATGCAACTTGCTTTATGCAGTACGGACAACTTCAGCTTTATCACTAACTCTGAATGATACCAGAAGCCAATTTACATTCATGAAGTGTAGAGACAATTATATTGCTTCTTCTGATGCTGAGACCTTTAGCTTCAGAGTCTACACCAGACATCACTTAGCCAGTTTTCTTCAGATTCTGCATCACCAGAAGCTAGCAATTTAGCTTCTCTCAAGTGTGCCTTTGTATATCAGATTTTGTATCTAATTTTTACAAGTATTAGAACCTGCATACAAGAAACACACATAAAATAAAGCCATTGTTCTTTAAGTACTTTATTATAATCAAAATCCAATGAATATATGTCAAAAACAAATCTTGTTCTAATAATCTCCCCCTTTTTGATGATGACAAACGTAAGAATTTAATAGAACAATGTTGGGCAGTTATAATTTTCTTTGCAACATCAAAGTATGATGTTTGTAAGCTCTCCATGAGTCTAATTGTCCAAAGTTGAGTTCTTTTATGCAACCTAAGTACTACATTCAAGAAAAAATAATTTAGTTGTCTTAGTAACATCACAGTCTGAGGTTTGTAAGCTCCCCCTAAGTCAAATAGTTCCAAATTTGAGGTTTGTAAGCTTCCCCTTAGTTCTATATTTACGAAAATTGAAAATAATATTTTAACTTCCTTTGGCAACAACAAAATATGAGGTTTGTAAGCTCTTTCTGAGTCTGATAGGCTAATGTTGAGGTTTGTAAGCTCCTCCTTAGTTCTATGTACAAGAAAGTTAAAATGTGTCACCCGGGCAAGATAACCATAATAACAGAAATTTAAATAGCAGAATGATAAATGACCATTATGTACAGACTGAATAGGTTTGATGAGTTCAGTTTCTAATTAAATACTTACTATCGTTTCTCCCCCTTTTGTCACATCAAAAAGAATAAAAAAAAAAGAAAGAAAAAAGAATTATAGTCATAATGTATAACAGGCCACCATTACAAGATCAGTTTCCAATATTTTGACAAACGATCAAGTAATAAGGGTCATTAAGGATTGTGCAATGCTGTTTTTGGTCGTAACAGTCCACAAAATCGAGTAAAGGATTCTTATTCCGTCGATTAGGATACTCAGAAGTCATTATAAAAGCATCCAAAACCTAATTCATTTTCATCAACATCTACAAGACTCGTGGAATCATCAGCAGAGAGCAACAAAGCTTATGTAGCGACAAAAATCTCACAGAACTCTACAAATTTGAATGTCCAGAACCTTAAAAAATGAGCAGTTTCTGAGTCATCCACTACTGGGTCTGTGCCCTCTGTAAAGATTACTTCTAACGAAGCTACGTCAATAGTTCCTCAACAACCTACAAAAGTAGGTTCTTCAGTTCCTGCGATGAAGCCTAGAAAGAAATCTATGAAGAGGTCCAGGAGGAGAAGGTTCAACAAGAGGTTTTACCATTCTGTTATCACAGAAGCAGATGAGGAAGATATTGATGAGTATGAACCAGAAGTTGACTATGACAACTACTGCTCCTACAAGGCAATGGATGACTTAGATAGGGATCTATTCTAAGAACATTCACTTCCTTTTGTAAAACTCTTTTCGTAATCCTTTTGCTAGATTAATGAAGATGTTTTTTGACCAATTTTTATTTATTTACATTTGCATGCACACAACCACTTAAATCACCTTTTGATTTTCTAGTAAAACATTAATGAAGTAATACTGACACCAGAAGCAACAGTTAAACATGTTAACTATAATACTTACTATTGTTAAAAGGAGTCTTAATAGGTCAGACTGTTAGATACCATTTCCAAGAGTCATCATTAAAACATTGATTTGACTTAATCAATATTAAAATAACGGATACTCGGGACAATGAATGTAACAAGTCTATAAAAACTCATGGATGACTCTCTCCCTTAATCACTTAATCTTTAGAACACCAAGATGTATAAACAAAAACAAATATGGGTTCCAAAGAGAGATTTCAGAAAGGCTGTCATACTGAATACATCAACTCAAGCAACCAAAGGCAAAGAAGCAGCTGAAGGATCTACGAGCAAGCAGATGAATTTAGAAGCACACACCTCTTCAGCATCCTTTGTGAAGACTCCCAGAAGAAGAAGAACTTCTGAGTCCAAAAGTAGAAACCATCAGAGCAAGAAGGCTTTAGATTTCGCTAAGGAAGAATGACAAGATTATTTAGATAATCTGGACATGTCAGATGATCCTAGGGAATACCTTAGGGAAAATCCAACAGACTAGAAAGTCTAAATAATTTGTAATATCTTCCAGTTTATTATAGAGAATCGTTACACGTTTTGAGTTCTTAATCCTATTTCTTTAATCCTTTAAAACAACAATAAATATATAAATAACAGTTTAAACTGTACAACATCATGAACAAACATGAATTATTAATAAGATTACTTGATACAAATGTTCTAACAATTACAAAGCATAACTATGTAGAAATATAACATCAGAATCTTTCATAGATAGATTCAAACTTATCTCTCCAGATTTTAGATGAACCAGCCTTTGAACTTATGATAACTCCCTGCTGAACAAGTAATTCTGAAAGAACTCATCCATAAGGAATGAAGAAAATCTTTCCCTTGTGAAAGGAAGAAAAAGTCCTCTTAAAATAGTCAAATATAACTTAAGGAAGATTAATCTGTAAGTCTGAATTGAGAAGTAGTAGCATATCTTTTTCAATAGGGTCCACGAGGTCTAAATCCTTATCCTTAGGCAACCGGTTTGAATTCAGAATTTGATTCCAAACAACTGCATTAGAACAAATATTTGAGACCACTGATGTATTAGATGGATCTACAAAGATACGCCAAGTAGGAAGATAGTGTTCCCAAACAAGAGTTCCTGGAATTTCTCCAATATCCTCACAATTGATCACATTAGCAATCGCTTTAGAGGTTACTATTATAGAATAACCAGTTACTTTAGAAAGAATTGCATACTCAGAATTTAGCTCAACAATGGAGGAATTAATCCAAAACTCTTTGACAAGATCTGGATAAGTGAACCACAGTGCATCTCAAAGTATCCATTCCATCTTTGTTCATACACAGTCTTCTAGAAGTTAAAACCCAATATAAGCAACTCATCAAAATCCACAAACTTTTCATTGATGACAACCAGTTGATTTAAGGAAGAATTGAATAGGAAGCTCATCTCAAGTTTGGCTTGATTAGAACACAACCAAAGAGAAAACAAAACGAAAAAGTACTGAACAAGATTCTAAAGGAATAAGAATCTTGTCAGAAAAAGGACACAAAATGATGTTTCACAAGACAGGGGATAGAGACAGCAAATATATAAATAGAAAGCATCATTACCCAAAGGTTCTTATCTAGCAAATATCCTGAATCCACTAGATGATTTTCAAACTTATGAAATTAAAGTAATATAAGATTTTTGAAAAACATTTTACTTAAACTGCTTAATCAGAAGCAAAGAATCTTCTTCTGAATCTCTAAATTTGACAATTTTCAGAAGCTATCATCCATCAGAGTCTAGTAGATCTAGACTAAGAGAGAGATATCTTCTGTCAGTCATCAATCTCCAATATTTTATTCAAAACCAACATTTCCTCTTGAAATAAGAGTCATGAGTGATTAATGAATATTGAATTATTTCCTTTGATAGCTAACAAGCAGCAGTAACATCACAAGAAGTCAGAAAACTGTTTCCATAAATATGATAGTCATCTAGCTTAATGAAATATTTAGTATAGATAAAGACAACATAATTTATTCTTAAAGATTTCTAAAGAATCTTTCAATAAAAGAACTTCTCTAGAAATCTAGCAGAGAATTTGTATTAACATATACACAAACATCTCATTGAGTTAAGAGATAAACTAGAAAAGAACATAACCCTTTTTTTTTGTGTTTTCTCGCTCAGACTCGTATCAGTATTCAGACTTGACCATAGAGTCTGAACACCTCTTTGAGTGGATTCTGATTCAATGGATGTTAAACCATTGACTCCACTTCTCCCACCAAACTCAGTACCTTTAGTACTTGAGTATGAGATGTAGGCTCTTCTTCCATCAAATGTTGTAAACAACCTTTGATAAATGCCATGGAAGATGCCTCTGCTCCTTTCTCTGATATCTGCAGCAACTACATTTGAATGATGATCCTCATATTCCTATGAGACCATACATAAATGTCCAGACAGGCTTTCCTTCACCTTATGCCATATTCTGTTAGCAGTACCATGATTCATTCTAGAGTATCAGTCTAGAATAAATCATAATATGAACAAGATCTTGATCTTAGCAGAATAATTAATTTCATTGTCTAGATTTAAGAGAACTTTGATAAGAAAAGAACCAGATGATGTTAGCTATCAGAGAATGGCATAAAAAAATTAAATAATTATCATCTAATTTCCTGTAGAACACGAAGAAGAATTGAAGGTTTCTCATAGACTTGTCCGTTAACAAAAAATTCGTGATGACCCTCAATCAAGGAGCAATGGAGTCTCTTAAGATATCATCTTAAAGAACAGACTCCTTATTATCAAATATTGAAGCAAGATGGATTTGGCATAATCTCTTTCCCTTCAATACATGTTTTTTATTTCAGGACTCATATGCTTCTTCAGAAGCAGTAATGACTGGCAGAGCCAAATTACTCTTTGATCTGAATCCTGCACTAATGTCAGCTTTAAAAGAATATGCAGTGAAGCCTTCTGACATTAGGTTCTGGTAGTGTTTCTCCTTGCTTTCAGATTTGGGAAATTAGCTAAAATACTAATATTTCAGAAGCTTTTGAAGTTACTCTTCTATCATCAGATGTCTCATTTCACTCGGCCAGTTAAAGAAGTCTTTTGATTTGGAAGGTTAATTCCTCATCATCAGGCATTCCATAGGAAGTATCCTTCAACAGACTTTATAAAAGATAATTTGATAAATAGCTTTTCAACATCTACTTCCATTTCTTTTCTTTGAAGATTGTATGACAAACCAACAAAGCAAAGTACATTCAAGTTGTATAACTTCTTGAATAATTGTGACCTTAGGTTTGAATCCAGAACAATCTTCTCAGAATTTTCTCAGAGAGATTAGATGAAGTGTAACTGGACAAGCTTTAAAATTGATTCCCAAAAATCTGAGAACAAAGATTCATTGATAGTCCGAGCATCAGACATATCAACGATGTTGGTGTACTCAAAAGTGAGATAGAGCACCTACCAAAATACAACTACCTCTGAAGATATTCAATAAGCTTCTTCTGAGCTGGTGATAGAGATTTTAAAACAGTGATCATCTATACACCATCAACTTCTATAGTAATACCTTTCTCAAGGATATTCTATAGACCTTCATCACAACCCTTTATCAAGACCAATGAGTTAAAAATATGTTTTGCTTTTCCATCATTTAAATTCAGTGGAATCACCCTTTGAATATGGTAGGAAAAAAGTATGATATTTTTCATGTGACACTTAATTCCTTGATGGAAAGTCTTTAACATATATACTTTTCTTATTGGATCATTATCTGCACCACTGTTAAATGTTAAGTACAGACCATGCTCTGATACCAATTGAAGGTGAGAAAAGTACACAAGAAGGGGGGTTTAATTGTCTTTTCTATTTCTTTTAATTCTGCATCTGATCAGAGTTCAGAATCTGAACTGGTGTTCAGATTTTGTTTATACTTAGCAGCAGTGTTATCAGAAGCAAATAAATAAAAATAGAAGACACAAAGATTTAAACTGGTTCCCCTCCAACTGAGAGTAGTCCAGTCCCCTTGCTTCACTAGAGATTTTCACTATAACCAAATCATGATTACAATCGCTTATGCATTCTGCATAAGACTTTTACACTGCTCAGACCCTAGGTCCGAGACTTCCTCCTTAAGTTCTCCAGACTCAAGACTTCTGCTCCACGTCCCATGAAACGAGCCTCCTTACTTAAACCCCTCAGATTCAAGATTTACTGCTCCCAATTTCATGTACTGAGCCAGCCTGCTCAAGCCACACTGGCCCAAGAGTTCTTGCTGAAACCCCTCAGATTCAATACTTCTTGCTCAATCAATCCACTTGATTAACACTTTCATAGTTGAAGCATATAACATAAGACTTACATGGCTCAAGCATCTTGGCGAGAGACTTCCTTGCTTGTATCCCAATGATACAAGACTTCTAGTTAATCAATACACTTGATTAAGACTTTCAATGCTCAAGCACATAGAAAGAGACTTACATGGCTCAAGCATCTTGGTGAGAGACTTAATGTACACTGCTAAATAAGTTTAGCAGAATATAAAACAAGGTGTACTTGATACTAATATCAGAGATACGGGAAATCACCATTAACAAAGACCTAAAGCTCTTAAGATTTCTAAGATGTTCAATGTGTAAGAAATCTTAAGGCTTTTAGAATTACAACCTACAACAGAAAATCTGCATAAACTATTGAGTTGTTAATTGCTGATCTTGTTACACCATCTTCTGGTCAATCCTAGTTAAAAATTCAGTTTGAACCTCTAGCCACTTATATCGAGTTGCAACAGACTAGTCGTTGGATGAGATAACTTGATCAGTGTCTTTGCTTTAATCCATAGTACAAGAGCCGTTGAAGATAGATACACCAAAAGATCTTGATCAATTGTGTAACATGTTTAACCGTTGAGTCTTCGAGAAGATCCTGTACTATAGATCCGTTGGAAAGGATATTCGTAAAACATGTTTACCTTTCTTGAGCCTTGTGAACTTCAAACTTCAGCTGACAAACTGATTTGACAATGCAACTTGCTTTATGTAGTACGAACAACTTCAACTTTATCACCAACTCTGAACGATACCAGAAGTCAATTTACATTCACGAAGTGTAGAGACAAGTATGTTGCTTCTTCTGATGCTGAGACCTTCAGCTTCAAAGTCTACGCCAGAACTCACTTAGCAAGTGTTCTTCAAATTCTGCATCACCAGAAGCTAGCAATTCAGCTTCTCTCAAGTGTGCCTTTGAATATCAGATTATGTATCTAATATTTATAAGTATTAGAACCTGCATACAAGAAACACACATCAAATAAATACATTGTTCTTTAAATACATTGTTATCATCAAAACCCAAGGAATATATGTCAAGAACAAATCTTGTTCTAACACAAACATATACTCATTACAACTTCTTCTGATTTGTCAAAATAAAAAGAGATAGGGAGTTAAGATCATAAAACTCAAATAGTTAGCACAAAAGAATTTGCAAACTAGATTCTAGAAGAAAATAAGCTAAAATCGTTACAGAAGAAAATATACAAAGTTGCAGAAGAATATACCAAAGATATAACTATCTATTAAACATTCCAAATCCAACATATTCATAGCATGACATGAATATGAAAACTAACAAACAAAATTCTCAAGATAAATAAGTTGTAATAATATACATAAATAATGCATTAAGGAAATAAACAAAGCAACTTGCACTTAAAAAAAATAAATGCACTCAAAAAGACCTTGAAGCAACATAACTAGTCATATAGTAACTACAAATTAAGAGTAAAAACAACCTAAAAAATACAAGCATACAAACCTAGATAGATCATATAAGAAATTGAACAACTAAGAGATAAACATTTGTAGAGATCATACGAATAAAGTTGATATAAAATGTAATATGCTACACAAGAAAATGTTAGTGAACAAGAAAATATAGCAAAGAGAAATTAACAATAGAACCAAAGCTTATTCAAAAAAAGATGAATCAAGGATCTCCAATTCCTTACACATGTTGTGAAAAGGTTATGCAAACAACGGTTTTGAAAAAATACCAACAAGGTGGTTTTGGTGTCCACATATTCAAAAATTACATCACCCTTTTCAACTTGATTCCTAAGAAAATGATGCCTAATCTACATATGCTTTATGAATGAATGTAAAGTTGGGTTCTTAGTAAGACTAATAACACTAGTGTTAGCACACTTAATTTAAACACAACCAAGTTTTAAATCATAATCTAGTAGTTCTTGCTTTAACAAAAGGACTTGTGCACAACAGTTACTAACGACTACATATTCGGCCTCAACATTATTGTGTTACTTCTTTATGAGCTAAGAAACCAAACAATTTCTAATTAGGTGACAAGTACTACAATACTTTTCCTATCTGATTTACATTTTATGAACTTAGAATTTGAGAAGCCTACTAATATATGTTCGCTTCCTTTAGGAAACCAAAGACCATGGTTTGAGGTTCCATTTAGAAAGCTTAAAATACTTTTAACTGTCTTAAAGTGGGAATCACGTGGGGAAGCTTGAAATCTAGTGCACATACACACACTAAACATAATATCAGGTAAGCTTGACTATAAGTAAAGACGAGATCCTTATATTCCTATATATTGGGTGATCTCGATCTCCAATCCTCTTTCATCTTTATCAATTAGAATATTTAAAGCCATTGGTGTTGATATGGATTTGGAATCTTTCATGTTATACTTTTTGAGTAGCCCCGATAAATACTTTGTTTGGCTAATGAATATGCCTTTATCCGTTTGCTTGATTTGTAAGCCCTAGAAATAATTGAGTTCTACCATTAGGAACATCTCAAATTGTCCTTGCATGACACAATAAAATTTTCTACACAAAGGCTCATTAGTATAACTGAAAATAATATTGTCTAAAAATCATAACTAAAAGAATATGCAATCCTTTAAGCTTTACAAACAAAGTAGTGACTAAGTTACTTTAATTAATTCCTTTATTTAGTAAGAGTCCACTAAGGCGCTCATACCAAGCTCTAGGAGCACGTTTGAGACCATAAGGATCCCTTTTTAGTTTAGAAACTAGGTCAGGATTTTCTTGGTCCTCATAATTGGGAGGTTGAGAAACATATATGTCTTTGTTAATAAAACCATTTAGAAATGTGAAGTTAACTTCCATATTATACTATTTAAAACAAGGGAACATGTAAATGCCAAAAGAAATCAAATCGCTTCCAGACGGGCTACGATATCATATGTTTCCTCATAGTCTATCCCTTCCACTTCACTATATACTTTTTCCACCAGTCATGCTTTTTTCATGTAATTATGTCCCTCTCATCAAATTTGTTCAAAAAAACTCATCTAGTGCCTATGATTATTTTATTGAGGATGTGGAATAAGATCCCATACGTCATTTCTTTTAAATTGTTAGAACAAGATTTGTTCACGACAAGTATTCATTAAAGTTTTAATGATAACAAAAGTATTGAAAGAAAAATGGTGTTATCTAATGTGTGTTCCAAGTATGCAGGTTCCAAAGCTTAAGAAGAACCTATTCAGAATCTGATGAAAGGAGGCATTTGAGAGAAGCTGAGTTATTGGCTTCTGGTGGTTCAAAACTGATGAACGGTCTTTAAGGGAAGTCTGATAATATAGGTTGGCGTAGACTCTGAAGCTGAAGGTATCAGCATATCATAATAGAAATATATTATATATACACTTATTGAATTTATCAGCTTTTGGTGATCATTCAGAACCAGTGACCAAGCTAAGTTATCCGTATTGTAGAAAGAAAGCTACAATGTCAAATCAGATTGTCATATAAAGTCTGTGTTCACATGGCTCAAGAAGAGTTGACATGCTTTACAGATAGCCACTCTCAACGGAACTATAGTACAAGATCACAAGGAAGACGCTATGGTTAAAAGAGTTACACAATGGATAAAGTTATGTTGGTGTATCTATCTTCAACGCCTCTTATACTATGGAGTAACAAAGACACTTGTACAAGTCATCTCTTCCAACGACTATCATTATGCAACTGTTATATAAGTAGCCGGAGATTCAATATGGAATCAACAACAAGGAAAATAAAGAAAGAGAGCCAAGAAGAAAAAAGTGTTTCACACTTCTATCATAATGGAAGAATAACAAGATCAACAATGGCAACACAATCGAGAATGCATAATTTCTGTTATTTGTTGTAAATCATACAAAGCCTTAAGATTTTTTAAACATTGAATATCTTAGAAATGTTTGGAGTTATGATCATTGTTATGGTTATTTCCCTGTACCTCTGATTGTATCATGTACACCTTGTTATCTATTCTGCTAAACAAATTGCGTTTAGTAGTTTAGAAAGAAAGTCTCTTGCTATATGCTTGAGCATCAAAGTCTCTTGCTATGAGCTTGAGCTAAGTAAGTCTCTTGCTATGTGCTTGAGCATTGAAGTCTTGATCAATTGTTGATTAAGCAAGAAAATTCTTGGACTGAAGGTCTATGCAGAAGTCTTGGATTCGAGGAATCTAAGCAGGGAAGTCTTGTACTCGTGGAGTATGAGCAGAAGTCTTGAACCTGAGGGGTTTAAGCAAGGATGTCTTGGATATGTGGAATCTAAGCAGGAAGTCTTGGATCCGTGGGATTTAAGTAGGAATTCTTGAACCTAAGGGGTCTAAGCGGGAAGTCTCAGGCTGAGGGTCTGAGCAGAAATGTTTTATGCTTGAGAGCATAAGCAATTGTAATCATGGTTTTATTATAGTGGAAAATCTCTTCTTTTCATCTCCGTATGAAAAGAAGATAGTCAAAATGAAGAAATCAATCAAAAGCAACTAGTCTCTCTATCAATGGTGTTATTCTTTTGAGAAGATAGCTCAATATTTTTAGCTTTAGAACAAGTCAAAAAAACTTCATCAAAACAAGCTGGGGATTCAGAATCAGAAAATCTATTCAGGTAAGTTCTATTACTTATTGTTTATTTTCAAGCATGATATTGTGTATACATTTTATTGGTGTGTATAGTTTTTACACTCAGTTACTTTGGAGGATATTAACTAAAGAACTTTCAGACATGTGAAATTGGTATTCTCATCGTTTGTGATTATATCAGTGTTATGGAAAATCAAAGAAACCTCTTTAAACATTCTTGAATCAAGCTCACTTACTATTATTCTAAAGAAATTAGTATATGTTATGTTCTTAAGCTAATTGACAATTGAGATACAACTCGTAATTCCGTTTAAGTTAAATAGCTAGTAAAAATTCTTAACATATTAATTTATGTTTAATTATGAATGAAGAATCCGAATCAGAAATTAGTCAGATGATGTCTTAGTCAAAGATTGGATAACAAACTTTTGATAAAAGATAACCCCTGAAAAATCTCTACTTCTGAAACTTGCATAGCAAAATCTTTGCTTTTTAAATGCACTGAAGTGGAAAATTCTTTTTACACCTATCCCACTTTTTACACCTCTCTGAAATGTCTCTAGTACGCTTGAAATTATTTGTGTTTTAAATTTGAATGGGAATGAATTTGTTTTAAATGCTTTTGTGTTCAAGTCTCTTTAATGTCATTTACTTTTCTCAATACCTTCTCAACACACACAACCTTTATCACTGTCTATTTTGTGTCTTTTCTGAAAACCCTAGAAAAACCCTAAACCCTCATCAATGGCATCCTCATCAACCATTCCCTTAGATGTTAATTCCATGAAAAAACTTAAGAACAAACCGAAGACTATGCCACTTGAGAAAGATGAATTAAAATTTCTCATTGAGCAATTGGTAGACTTTGATAGTTTTGCTGCAAATGGATGTCCACTGGAAAGTCACTTTGAGTTTCAAGGATGTATGAACTTCTTTGATATGCTAAATGGACCAACTTACCCAACTCTGGTAAAAGATTTATGGGTTAGAGCCAAAGTATATGATGATATTTAGCACAAGATGAAAAGAGAATTGCTGTGGAAAAAAACAAAAGATTGAAAGGGAAATCAAGAACAGAAATAGGCTTGAAGGAATTCAAATGTGCGGAAATAAGATCTGTTGTGATGGGTCTGAATATCCCCATAACTCAAGAGAACATTGCTCAGCTAGTTGGGGCAGAAAATAAAGGAATGGTGATAATCAATCAAAAGGATGGACGAGATTATGCCAGGGATATTAAGAAGGAACTCTTTGAAAAGAAAGACGATTTTGGAAAAGTGAAGAACATGTATCTCAAGCAGAAGTTGCTATTCAAAACTCTTATTGGTTGCTGAATTCCTCGGGAAGTAAGTTCGGATCAAATCTCATGGGATCATAAGATGTTTCTTTGGTATCTGCCTACCGATCAACGATTAAATCTTCTAGGTTACATCTTCCATCATCTATGTGAATCCATCAAGGACTCTACTAAGAAGTTCAAAAGAACAGTTCCTTATGCAAGGCTAATTTCTGAACTATTCTATCAATGCAAGATGATTCACATATTGATGGAATTTGGAGCTACACAAGATTTAGATGATGCTTATGGAAGTGTGCTATCTGCAAGAGTTTTAGCTCACATGAAGTAAAGAAGGAAGAAGGATATTGTAATGATTCCCAATCCTATCATAATCAAGAAATATAAAAGAAGACATTTTCTAGAAGATTATCCATTATTGACCAAGGGAGATAATACGAATGTCATCAAATTTCTTCTTGAAGAAGCTAAAGGGAGTATGGTGTAACTATAACACGTAATCAACTTCCTGATAAGTATCCTGATGCTTATGGTCTTAGAGGAAGAAGAAAAATAACGTAAATCACTTCTAATGAATATGAAGAAGGTGAGGAATCAAATACTCCTATACCTGCTAAGAAGAAACTCCTGGGAGATGCTAAAAAATTAGTTCAGAAGGAGGAAGAAAGAATTGCTCAGAAGACTGGAAAGAAAAAGGATCCATAAAATGCCAAGAAGGCTCTACAACTTGAAGTTGAAGAACTCACTGAAACTACTGAGATTCGTCCTACCAAGACTAGAGGAAGAGGATCTGACAGTAATCTAAATATGGATAATGAAGTTTTTACATCAAAGAAAAGGAAACTGGTGAAATTAAGTTAACTAGAAGAAGAAAAAGAAGCAATGGGTTCTCAAGTCTTAAAGAAAGTTGACAATTTCATGACAAAAATTGTCAAGAGAAGTATGGAAGTTTTATTTGAGGAGCTGGTTAAAAGAAATCATGTTGATGATTCAATTAAGGTTACAAAGAAGAGCATGGAGGTTTTAAGAGAACAAATAGGAGACAAACTTGAGTCTATCCTAAATTTTCATGAAGTTGCTAAGATAAATCAAGATTTTGTTAAGATTAAACAAAAGGATACAGATGCTACTTGAACCTGTGAAGATCATCTTGGTGCTAAGGAAGCAGAAGAAAATACTCCATAAGAAGTAATTGAAGCTGTGTCTACAGAAAAAGATGGTGGGTCTAGAAACTGGTTGAATGAGAGTCTAGCTACAACTTGCAAAGAGGTAGAAGCTGCAGTAGAACTTGTTTCATTAGAAGCAGGATCAAGTATTGAGGCTGAACCAGTTAATAACTTTAATCTTAATTCTTCACTGAGAAATTCACCCTCACCATCACCTGCTAAATCCAACCAAACCTCTATCTTGGCCATACAACCTTATCAATCAATCATTCCTAAAAGTACATAATTTTTTGTTTTTTCAAAGACCCCTCTAAACAAAACACAAAACAACTATATTCCACCACATGACCAACCCATTAACCAAACCAATCAATACAATCTTAATGCTAGAATTCAAGTAGACTCACCTCCACTAAAACCTGCTGAATCTGAGAGTGCTTTGGATGCTAAGTCTCTTAATGTTGCCTCACCGTCACACAATTCCTCCAAAGCCATTACAGATAAGCAAATTCAGACTCATCTTAATAATGAAACTGAATATGCTGAATCTGATCCAAAACCAAATGACAATAACCAAGCTCAACCCTGACCATCAATCCATCAAGAAACCACTCAACACCCATCCCCATCAAACCATTCTTTAGGCAAATAAAACTTTGTTGAATATGTTCAAGAAACTCTGCATAAAGATGAAACAAACTCACCTAAGCCATATCAGCATATGACCAACTATCAACCTCTACCTAACCATGTACTTTCTCAGTTAGAAGTTTTTAGGACTGGGTTATATAATGAGGCAAAAGAAATAATGGAAGAAGGTTTCACCTCAACTGATCTGTGGCTTATAATGCAAGATGGGAAACCTTCAGAAAGTCTGTCAACTCAGTCATTCTAAGTCTGAAGAATTTCTCTTCTAAGGAAGTCTCTAAATCTAGCCAGAAGCATATTCTCAATCTCGAAGCTAAGGTAGCTTCATTTGCTGAATGTCAAGAGTTGATGAAAGTTTAGATGGCTAGTAACTAACTGTCAGTGGATACTCAATTCAAGTCTATTATTGCTAGGCAAGAAGAAATCGGTTATGTTCTCAAGACAATCATGAAATTATTGAGGAAACCTTAGGTCTAGGATATAGAACCTATTTATTTGTTTAATGACATGCGTATGAACCTTTTATATTTCATTTTTTTAATCAAGTTGCTCATGTTTCATCGGTTAATGCTTTATATTTCTCTTGTTGATTTAAAATGAATGAAACTTGCTTTTGCTGGCTCATATAATTGGAAACTGAAAAATTAAAACTACATTGGAATTAAAAATTACATGAGAATAGATAAGACATTACCATAAATTAGTCTATACCTATTCTTCTTTGTTGCTTCAGTCATCTTTATCAGTTTTACAAACAAATTCCTTTCATGATTTTCCTGTTTCCTCATCTTCAGAAGAATGATCTTCATCCTCAATGGGAGAATCCTTAGGAGCCTTTCTAAGTTCTTTGGACTCTGATGTCTGTGCTCTAAAGGCATTCAATCTGGTTTGAACACTTTCCTCTTCCTTCTGTTTCTGTTTCTCTTTTTCCGCATCAACATGAAGTTTTTCCGAAAGTTCCTTAATTGCCAAACGTTTCTCTCTTGCTGCTTTAACCTTCATATGCAAATCAAACGCTCGTCCAAAATCTTGTTTTTCACTCTTGTGAGGAATTTGGTTATGAGGTTTTCTCTTCATAACTAAGTTTTTCTTAAAATATTTCTGTGAGTTGGATGAATTCTTGAGGAAACTATGTCGATATGCTTTTATAGTGTGTCTTAAGTAGTCACTGACGTACAAGTATGGAATCCTTGCACCAATAAAAAACGGTCTTCTGATCTCGGTACTCTGTTTGACCCTGACTACTCAAAAACCTATAAAGTATCTTTGACCATCTCGGAACAATGCGTTTTCTTTTATATATTTGCTTTTATTGCATCTTTTCCTGTCCATTTCTCTTTTGTGTTTAAATCTTTCTGATGTGACTAAAGGGTGAGAAGGATATAGAAGTATTTAATAAATATCTAAACCATTAATATTTTAAATGTTGATCATTTATAATTCTGTTATTTCAGTTATTTGTTTTACCCGAGAGATATATTTTAGTTTTCTTGAATATAGAACTTAGGGGGAGCTTACAAACCTCAACCTTTGGACTATTAGACTCAGGGGGAGCTTACAAACCTCAGACTTTGATGTTGCCAAGTAAATTAAAATAGCCCAACATTGTTCTTAAATACTTATGTTTGTCATCATAAAAAAGGGGGAGATTGTTAGAACAAGATTTGTTCAGGATAAGTATTCGTTAAGGTTTTGATGATAACAAAAGTATTACAAGAATAATGGTGTTATCTAATGTGTGTTCTAAGTATGCAGGTTCCAAAGCTTAAGAATAATCTATTCAGAATCTGATGAAAGGACACATTTGAGAGAAGCTGAGTTATTGACTTCTGGTGGTTCAGAACTGAAGAATGATCTTTAAGTGAAGTCTGATAATATAGGTTGGCGTAGACTCTGAAGCTGTAGGTATCTGCATATTAGAATAGAAATATATTATATCTACACTTATTGAATGTATCAGCTTCTGGTGATCTTTCACAACCTGTGACAATCCTAAGTTATCCGTATTGCAGAAAGCAAACTACAATGTCAAATCAGTTTGTCATCTAGAGTCTGTATTCACATGGCTCAAGAAGAGTTGACATGCTTTACGAATATCCACTCTTAACAGATCTATAATACAATATCAAGGGGAAGACATTATGGTTAATAGAGTTACACAATGGATAAAGATCTTTTGGTGTATCTATTTCAACATCTTTTATACTATGGAGTAACAAAGACACTTGTACAAGTTATTTCTTCCATTGACTATCATTCTGCAACTGCTATATAAGTAGCTGAAGATTCAATCTGGAATCAACAACAAGGAAAATAAAGAAAGAGACCCAAGAAGAAAGAAGAGTTTCATGCTTCAATCAGAATGGAAGAATAATAAGATCAACAATGGCAACACAATCGAGGATGCAAAATTTCTGTTATTTGCTGTAAATTGTACAAAGCCTTAAGATTTATTAAACAATGAATGTCTTAGAAATCTTAAGAGCTATGATATTTGTTATGGCTATTTCCCTGTACCTCTGATTGTATCAAGTACATCTTGTTGTCTATTATGCTAAACAGATTGTGTTTAGTAGTTTAGAAAGAAAGTCTCTTGCTATGTGCTTAAGCATCTAAGTCTTTTGCTATGAGCTTGAGCAAAGTAAGTCTCTTGCTACGTGCTTGAGCATTGAAGCCTTAATTAGTTGTTGATTAAGCAAGAAAAGTCTTGGACTGAAGGTCTAATTAGAAGTCTTGGATTCGAGGAATCTAAGCAGGGAAGTCTTGTACTCGTGGAGTATGGGCAAAAGTCTTGAACCTGAGGGGTTTAAGCAAGAAAGTTTTGGATTCATGGAATCTAAGTAGGATGTCTTGAATCCGTGGGATTTAAGCAGGAAGTCTTGTACTTGAGGGGATTAAGCAGGAAGTCTCGGGCTGAGGTTCTGAGCAGAAAAGTCTTATGCTTGATAGCATAAGCAATTGTATCATGATTTGATTATAGTGGAAAATATCTTGTGTTACGAGGGAACTGGACTACTCTCAGTTTGGGAGGAACCAAGATAAATCTTTGTGTGTTATGTTGTAATTTATTTGCTTATGTTATTATTCCGCTGCAACTCATAATCAGAATCTGAACTTGGTTTAGAATCTGAACTCTGTTCAGAAGCAAAGCAAAAATGATGAACACAATTCAACCCCCCTTCTTGTTTATTTTTTTTCACTTTCAAAGATCCCATAGCAAGGATCCAAATTTCATCACTCAAAGCATCAATGATATTTTTTGGTTCAATCTATGAAATTAAGGCTTAATAATTACATAAATTATTAACGTGGGAACACGTGCTTACACCCTTTTTGATGTCTCCTAGATTATTACAGTATTTCACAATAGTATTTCACAATAATTTAAACTCGAGGAAACTTAATTGAGGTATTTTGTTTGTCATCCTCTTATTTTCTTTCCACTTTATCAACTTAAATATCCTTCACTCTTAGTTGACACCTTTAACTAAATCTTTTGAGATTTTACCTAAAACATCAAAAATAGAAGAAATACATCTTCATGTCTCTCTGGATTTAGTTTCATCAAAAGCTACATGCACATACTTTTCAACAATAGAGGTTCCATAATTGAAAACCCTATAGGCTTTACTAGATGAAGAATAACCAATAAATATTTTCTCACAAGCTTTGACATAAAACTTACCTTGCTTTTCTTTGCCATTATTTAAAATAAATTATTTAAAATATAAAATGCGAAAATAAGAGATATTTAGATTTTGACCTTTAAATAGCTCATATGGGGTCTTTTATAGGATATAGTTAATGATCACCCTGTTTAAGACGTGTCATGCGGTATTAATCATAACTGTCCAAAAGTACTTAAGTGGACCCATATTACTTATTATAGTTTGTGCTAATTATTCTAAATCACGATTTTTACCCTCTACAACAACATTCTGTTGTGGAGTGTGCAAATATGAGAAGTTGTGGGTTATACCTTTTTCATCACAAAAATATTTAAAATGGTAATTAACAAATTGACCACCATAATCACTTTTTACAGAAATTATTTTTAAAGTTGATTAGTTTTGGTCCAGCTTGAAAAAACAAAATTTTTAAAAATTTCTCAATTATGAACTAAGAATATAGTCCAAGTAAATTTGGTGAAATCGTCTACTATCATACAATCTTTGTAATTGCCTCCTATCACAATGTCATAATAAACATTTAGTATCCCGAAGCCATAATCATTTTTCTTAACAAAAATATGATATTGTACAAAAATATTTTGAAAAGAGTTGTAATAAAGAGGATATAGTTTCCAATGTTGCCATAAATTTATTTTATAAAAAAGTAAAAATTTAATTTAGAAGTGTAGAATTGATTCATATATGTTTAAATATTCACAACAAAAATAATTTTATATTAAGAATTTCTTCTAACCTAAGTTAATATATGGAGTTTTAATCTCTAAAATTGTTTATTAACTCCTATTTGTCGTTACGAAATTTTAAATAAATATATTTAAATATTTAAATCTCTTAACACTCAATTCATTTAAAAAAAAAATTAATTTTACAAAGTTAATATTTGTCTCCTCTTAATCAAACACACTTACCTTGCTTACCTTTACCACTATTTAAAATAAATTATTTGCAATAGAAAATGCGATAATAAGAGATATTTGGATTTTAACCTTTAAGTAGTTCATATGGGGTCTTCTTTAAGATATGGTTAATGATCATCTTATTTAAGACGTGTCATGCGGTGTTAATCGCAGTTGTTCAAAAGTACTTAGGTCGACCCATATTACTTATCATAGTTTGTGCTAATTATTCTAAATCACGGTTTTTACTCTCTACAACACCATTTTGTTGTGGAGTGTGCAGACATGAGAAGTTGTGGGTTATATCTGTTTCATCGCAAGAATATTTAAAGTGGGGGAATTTGACCTCATACCCCTACTATTATCCCTCTACCCCTATATCTTTTAAAATATTCCAATTCTATCCTTTTCAATTATCAAATTATTTTATTATTTAATATTTATTATTTTCCGGTATTTAATTTTTCTTCATCAGATAACTTGCAATCAAGTTTTTCAGTATGTATTTTTTCTTCACCGGATAACTTACAATCAAATTTTTCGATATGTATTTTTTCTTCACCGGATAACTTGCAATTAAGTTTTCCGGTATGTAATTTTTATTCACTGGATAACTTGCAATCAAGTTTTTCGGTATGTAATTTTTATTCATCGAATAACTTGAGTTTAAGCAGCAAGTAAAAACCGTGGCCTAAAGTAAATAAAATCGTTGCCTAAAGTATCAGACAACGATTTTTCATGCGTGGGATATATAATATTGCATAAGTTGAAAAATCAAGAAAAACTGTGGCCTAAAGTAAATAAAATCATTGTCTAAAATACTAGGCAACCGTTTTTTTATGTGTGAGATATACAATTTTTCATAAGTTTCAAAAACATATCGGAAAAGAGAAGAATTAGAATACATATCGATACACTTTGATAGGGGTGTGAAATGATAAATATTACATAATAAAATTATTTGATAAGTGAAAAAGGCAGAATTGGAATACTTTAAAAAATGTAGGGGTAGAGGGATAATAATAGGGGCATGAGGTATAATTTTCTTAAAATGGTATTAACAAACAGGGTCGGCCCAATGCATGTGCAACATGTGCTGCAGCACTGGGCCCCAAATTTTAAAAGGTCCAATTTTTTTTTCTAATTTCCAAAAAAAATATATTTACACTTATTTAAAAGAAAGTGTAAAATTATTATTTTAAAATTTATTTTACACCTATTTCTTAAAAATAGGTGTGAAATTATTGTTTTCTTTCAAAAATCCATGCATTTTAATAATTATTTTAAAAAGCTCGATATAAATTAATATTGTAAGGCCTATTTTTTTTTTTTTTTTTTAACTATAAGTGGGCCTCCAAATTATGTTAACAAATTTACACCATAATCACTTTTTACAAAAAATATTATTTTCTGTTAACAAATTTACTACCATAATCACTTCTTACAAAAAATTATTTTCAAATTTGATTAGTTTTGGTCCAGCTTGAAAAATCAAACAAACAAAAGTTTCTTCATCGTGGGCTAAGAATACAATCCAAGTAAATTTGGTGAAATCGTCTACTATCATACAACCATTGTAATTGCCTCGTATCACGATGTCATAGTAAACATCTACTATTCCGAAGCCATAATCATTTTTCTTAACAAAAATATGATAATGTAAAAAATTATTTTTAAAAAAGTTGTAATACAGAGGATATAGTTTCCAATGTTGCCATAAATTTATTTTATAAAAAAGTAAAAATTTAATTTAGAAATGTAGAATTGATTCATATATGTTTAAATATTCACAACTAAAATCAATTTCATATTAAGAATTTCTTCTAACTTAAGCTAATATATGGGGTTTTTATCTCTACAATTGTTTATTAACTCATTTTTATTGTTCAACGAAATTTTAAATAAATATAATTAAATATTTAAATGTCTTAACATTCAATTCATTTTTAACAAAAAAAAAAAAAATTTTACAAAATTAAAATCTGTCTCCTCTTAATCAAACACACTTAATCACGTGTTAAAATAGAAAAGAGAAATGCAACAATGTTAAATTTCATGATAAGTTTATTAAAGAAATGTTAAAATAGGAAATATCATGTAAGTTTCCAAGTGCTTTACAACAAAAACAAATCGGAAAATTGTGTGAAATTCACTATTCCAACAATTTAGCAAAAAAAACAAATAAACCCTTTGTCTTTTCTCAAAAAAGAACAAAAACAATGACACTGTCCCAATCATGAACGAAACTTCTCCAAACACAACATCATTAATAACAACAACATGCTATGAATCAATTAAATGTCACGTGAAAAACAAAAACAACAACATAAGATATAATCAAATTTCTCATCAACTTTCTTTAATTTTTCTATGGCTTCCATTCAAGAACCAAAATTCCCTTTGAGACTTTTGGTTGACAAAGAAAAAAACCGTGTGGTTGTAGCAGAATCAAAGAGTGACTTAGTAGACATTTTGTTTAGCTTTCTCACACTTCCATTAGGAACCATCATTAGGCTTGTGTCCAATAATCACCATGATCATATACATGAAATAAATTATGACCAACCACAAGATACATTTGGATGCATCCACAATCTTTACAAGAGTGTTGAAAATTTGAGTGATGGTGTTTTCTGGAACAATATTTGCAAGACAATGTTGCTTCGTCCGCGCAACCCTAGCGAGGCTCTCTGTAAGAAGCTGAAGTTGAATTTAGATGATTCGGGATCGATTAAGTACTTCATGTGTGGAAGGTGTAATAAAAGGAGTGATTTGTTTTTGAGTACTTTTGTTGGTGCCAGTTGTTGCTATTGTGGGAAATTGATGGAGAAAGAAATGAAGTTGCATGGAGATTTTGGTGAAGAGGGTTTGGGTGATGGTGTTTTTGTTAAGAAGGGGAGTTTGTATTTAATTTTTGATGATTTGAAAGTGTTGCAAAACTCTCCTGGTAACTCTGTTCAACAACTTCTCCAACTTGGTTACAAGAACTTGAACAAGTTTAAACAAATTTCATTGAATGTTGGCTTGAAAGAGGTAATATTTCTTCCATGAATTATTAATATTATCAGTGACCTCGACACTTTTGAATAAAAACGTGTCTGATGTCCGACATGTATCAATGTCTGATACTAATATATGTGATTATATTTAATTTATTCATTTTTTAAATTGTTCCTAATGTCAAAATGTTAGTGTTGATGTCATGTTTGATATTTGTGTCTGTGTCAATGTTATAAATAATATACTTATATGCTTATAAATAATATACTCAATAACATGGATACCTTTAAACAAAGGTGTCTGGTGTCTGTCGTGAATCAATGTCTGACACCAGCATATATAGTTATGTTCAGTTTATTTATTTTTCAAATTATTAATGATGCTGAAGTGTAAGAGTTAGTGTCATGTCTGATATCTTAATATTTGTGTTTGTGTCGGTGTCAATATTATGGATAATATTCTTATATGTTTATTTTTTACATTTCAGATTTTGGACTTGCTAAAGCAATCATTAATCTCAAACTCTCCTCTCACTGATATATTTTTGGCAAATCAAGAATGTAAAAAGATGCCCACATTCTCACCAAAACAAGGACCAAAAGTTGAAAAATGGACTAACATAAGACTCAAACTAATGGTGAGAAAATCAAAGAAGAAGATACTATATGCTGAAGCTGAGGGAGATTTTGTTGATTTTCTCTTAAGTTTCCTCACAACACCAATTGGATCTATTCTAGAACAATTCAATGGAGATTTTTCTCTAGGAAGCATGCAAAATTTGCACAGAAGTGTGAAAGAATTCAATCCATCATGGCTCATAAAGCCTTTAGGTAATCCTTTACCAAATCCAAAAGTGGCTTCTCAATTTGGTTGTAAGAAGCAACCACTAGTAAATATATATGAAGCAAAAACTCCAAGTTATTGGTATGGTAAAGGTGTGGTTAAAAATTATATATGTTATTCTAATGTGAATGGAGTGATTTCAAAGAAAAAAAGTGGTGTGAAGAATCCAGAAGCAATGAAGCTTTTTGATCCAAGATCAGGATATGGTAGAAGTGAATCTGCTTTGGGATTTGTGAAGAGGCCATCACTTTTTGTTGTGTGGGATGATTTGCAAGTTACACCATTGGTGAATAGTTCAAGCATTTCATTTTTGCATAAGATGAATGTTTCTTTGGATGATTTGGAGGAGCATGTAGTGAGCATTGGAGAAACTGAGGTAAACAACATTATTAATGAATTTTATCATATCATGCAAATCTTTATATATATATATATATATATATATATATATATATATATATATATACTTGAAGCTATAGGGATTGTGATTATTGCTTATGATGTTAGGCATTGAACCTGTTGGGAGCATCTTTGACTTCTTCTAAAGAAGCTTTGACAGAAGGCTTGTTCCACATTCTCAAGAGGCCAAAAGAAGAAGATAGAGATTGAGATGATTAGTTTTTGAACTCTGAATATATTATGTCCTAGAGAGTAATGTAATAAATCTTTTCTTATGCTATATTTAAATAAAATCATTAACTGATGAAATGAAGTGGTATAAATTGAAATGAATTAAATAACATAAAATTTTTATTTGTGTTATTTAAAATTGGATGAAGCGAAATTTAATGAAATAGTATGTTATATTCTTTTCTATTATTTATCATTAGAGGTTAAAATAGACAATGGGTCAGACAAGACATAAAAATGTCTAAGTTTAATCTATGATCTATCATATGTTTTGTTTCCTCTTACTTAACATTTTATAAGTTTGATTTGACCTTTAAATTGATTTAAAAGTCTATTTCATATTAAAACTTGCAAATAAATCAATTTACCTTTTTTTTTTAAAGACTTTTTCTTATTCTCTTCGTCAAGGCTTTCACAAGTCTTTTGAAAGTCCAAAAGAGCTTATTTAGATTCTATAATCTTAAGTGCCTTTTATAAGTGTTTAGATTCTAAAATCTGAACAACCAATGTAAATCACAAAACTTTTTTCATTCCATATACTTTTGCGTTTTCTCTTTTCATCTCTAAATCTCCAAATCTCAAATCATTGTATTGCCTCATTTTATAGTCAAATTTTGCTTAAACTATGATGTATTTAATTATTTTACATGTTATCAAATATTTACTTAATTATATGATATATTGTATGTGTTTTTTCCAGGACGCTCGTAATGCTTGTATTATATTATACTTGTCAAAACATACAGAATATGTGGTACCCCTAAGCTAGTAGGGGTGACCAGGGGCCTTAGAGGTTTCTGGTGGTTTAGCGCTTGCTCACGGTAGTGAGAAACTCTATTTTGTGGTGTTTTTGTCTATGGAGAAAGCAATCACATGTGAGGTGAAAAACTCTGTATATTTGGTATTTTGTGTATGTTCTGAGTTACCTCCATGATTCTCAGGATGAAGTATTTATAGAGGCTTATGGATATGGATTCTAGGTTTTCTTGAAAATTGCAACCGCTTACCTAGTAATGGTAGTGGACCGTTGAATCCCTATTTCATTGGAAGGTGTGGGTTATTCTCTTGACTCTGTTTCTACACTTCCTTTGACCAAGACACGTCATTTTCCACTTTTCCCATACTGAGAGAGTAGAAGTGTCGTGGCAGTGTCAACCTTCTTACGGGCGACAAGATTCCTTCACCCCTTGTAGGTGACGCGATCCCCTAGTTCTTTATGGACCCTTCACAAATATATCACTAAATAGTCTTTCAAGCACGAGGGCTTGACAAAGTGTGAAGTGTTTAATTGATTAGAAAGCCATTTTAAATTATTAGGAAGCATTACAAAAGAGATAAGTGGTTAACCATAGTATGCTAATCAATTATCTAGTGTATATCACACTCCTAAATGTTTATTCATGCTAGTAACCAACTATTTACTTGCGTAATTTTTTTTAGTAATTTTATGAAAACACAGAGGCTATAAATTTTTTTAGTGCATTTTAGAGTTGTCTTAGGATTTTAGGAGATACTCTTATACTTTTACAATATACTGATCACCAGACACGGGACTAGGAGAGATTTCACACTTCCTCATTTCATAACTTTGAAGCTTCAAGATCTATTGTCAAATACACTATTGATTCAACACTTCATTTGGGAATTGACTTCTTCTTTATGATGAAACTTAATATGACTTCTTTGTTAGAAGCCTTTACTAGATTTCGCTTGATAGGAGATCATTAGAGACTTCACTAAACATCACTTGACTTTAGATGTTGCCTTTCGCTTTACATCATGATCTTACAAGCTAAACCCCTTTATCATCTTGATCATAACTTTAAATGAAGACTTCACATCATAGAATTGTCATCACCAAAACCATTGAGACCATTTAACTGTTGTAGATATTATACTCGCAAGTATATAAATCTAATGTTATTTGGAACTTTTTTCCCTGAAATTCAAAATATATGAGGCCAATATTTTCCATGGCTTTCATGAGGCTACCGATTTCTTCTTTTAATAGAAGATCTATGAATTAATCATCTTGGATGTAATATACCATGCCCCCGTAAATACTCTTTTCATTCTCAGTTGAGACCAACTGAGTTCCTATAAGCTCTAATTCTTGCCAGTTGAGACAAATAGAGTAATCCGTGAACTCGTATGAGCTTATTTCTTACTCAGTGAGATTGACCTTTATTAATAAGTTAAAGAATGAACATTTTGGTAACATTAATAATTGGTCAATTACTCACTAGAAGATAAAATCTCCATAAGATATTTCTTTTCTCTGTATCTTACCAACCACTCCATCATTTTGTTAGTAAGGAAATAAGAGAAAGGGATGAGAAAAAGAAAAAAGAGAAAGAGAGAAAGAAGGGAGGAAAATAGAAAGAGAAGATAAAAGAAAAGGAAAATAGGAAAAGCTCGGAGAAGAGGAAATATCTTGTATCAATAAGGATTTCAACTTAATTTCATCATTAAACTTCTTCCTAAAGGTGGGTTCCTATATAACATTAGCTTTGGGGGAATATCCATGTTTTAGGAAATTAGGGTTTGTGTGAAACATGTTATAAATGATTATTTTGGTGGTTATACATGTTTTACTTCTTGTTGTGTTCTTGTGTTTGATGAATCATGTTACTTGATTTTACCTTGGTGTATTAAGTGTTATGTGTTGTTGTTGAGGCTTTATTTCTCCTTCCTATTAAGCTATGTCTTGGTTGTTATATGTCATCCTCACTAGGAGAAGGTATATCTTGCTAAGCGAGAGCTCATGTTGCTAGGAGGAGAAGTTATGTTATCCTCTCCAGGCGAGAGGACTATCTCATCAGGCGAGAGGTCTCACTTGTGGCTCGCCAGGCCTCACCAAGCGAGGTAGCAGATTTTTGTGAAGGGAGACATTCTGGTTGGTCTCGCTGGGTCTCGCTAGGCAAGAATTCTTTGTTTTGCTGAAAATGTTTTGGTTCCTTGTTTCCACCATAAAACGGGAACCGTATTTCTGATTGATACAAGACTTAAAGCATTCGAAAGCTAACCCTTTGATATATCCTTTATGAAGTAAAATCATGCATACATGTGTATTAATGTTTGATGAGAAATTATAAGCTCTTATGCTTATGTTATGAACTATATCATAAATTGTCATTTGCCTTGAATAAAAAGGGTTAAACCAACTATGATGAAAAATGAGGTAAACCTAGGTTTGTAACTTGGTGAATGAACTAGAAAGATGACTTAGGTTATGAAAATGACTTAGGTGGCGATGCTTGGACGTGAAGGTACCTCAGTGTGTACCGTGGATGAGTAGTCGCTAGAATTGAGAACCAATAGGCTTTGTATGGAACATGTTGTGTAAAATGAGAACTTTGGTGAATGTTACCACCTAGTGATTGATGAGTGCAATCATGTTGAATGTTGGAACATAATCATGTATTCAGAAACAACCATTGATCATGCACATCTCAATTGAGATGCTTATGTAAAGTAGAATTGGAGATGTGGCACTAATGATTCAAGCCTCAAAAATGGGTTTGAGTCTTATAGAGAAGAGGCCTCATAAGTGGGTTTGAGTCCCATAGAGACGTGAACGGCTAAGTGGGTTCGAGTTCCATACGACGAAAGATACTCTAAGTGGGTTCGAGTCCCATACGAGTGATGGTTCTTGAAGTGGGTTTGAGTCCCATGGGGAACCTGAATCTATAAGAAAGTTGAATCATACAAAACATTAGTGAGCTGAGCTTTGCCTTAGACTTAGGTCTGGTCAGGAAGGGATGTTTTGTAACGTTTTCTGAATAGTGATTTATTGAGTTAAGTGAAATCAAGTTACATGTTTCCATACAATGAGAGTATCCATTAGATGCTTAATACTTGTTCTATTGTGTAAGTGAACACAAGTAGGACTCATAAGATAGGGGAACTCGCCGATATTATTATCTCATCCTATTATTATTGTTGTTTTCATGTGGTTCTATGCAAGTGAAAGATAAGGATAAGCTTGCCTGATGATGTTTCAGATACTGTCTTTTGACGATCTTCCACTATGGATATTATACATGAGTTGATGTGTGCATAACTCTTAGTTTTTTTACTAGGCACCTTTTGTATAACATGTGACATATTGTATATTATTTCTTTTGGACATGTGTATATATTGATGCCGATAGGCACTTATGTGTATCATTACCAAATTACACTATGTATAATATAAGCTTAATACTCTTTTTAGTCCCGTACCACTATGCCAAACAAGACATTAGACAGCGCTTTTTTAGGCCTTAGACAGCGCTTAAAAGCGCTGTCTAAGGTTGCGCTGTCGTAGGTAAAGACAGCGCTTTTGATTTATGAAAAAGCGCTCTCTAAAGTGGGCCTTTAGACAACGCTTTTTCAAAAGCGATGTCTAATGTATACGCATAAAATTTTAATGAATTTTTTTATATACCTTTAGAGAGCGCGTTTTCAAGAAAAAGCGCTGTCTAAAGGCCCCCTTTAGACAGCGCTTTTTAAAGCGCTGTCTAATGTATGTCTATAATTTTAGTTATCAATTTTTATATACATATAGAGGGCGCTTTTTAGGAAAAGCGCTTTCTTTTGTGAACTATAGACAACGCTTTTTCTAGAAAGGCTGTATTTTCTCTACGTATAATTTTAATGATTTTTTAAAAATCCCATTTTAACCATATTTTATGCAGAAACCTGTATAATTCAAGCCATTTCAATAAACTTGTATATTTCACATTTCCATTAACAATTTCTAGTATGGTTCATTAACCATTTCCACTAATCCCATAAATCACATAAACCACATAAACCATTTCCATTATAATTCAAGTTATTTACATTAACTATTCACAAAACTATACAATTACAATCCAAAAACACATAAAGGGCATAAGCCATTCACAAAACTATACAATCCCATAAAATAAACCATTCACAAAACTATACATTCACATAATCCGATAATCCTATACCTTATATAGGATTCTTTTTTCAATAAGGTATTCGCACAATTCCTCCTTAATTTCTTGCAATTTATCCTTCGTGTAATGAGAACACGCGTATTCATCAAAGTACTACATAACAAAACAAAATATGCATGATTTAGTTAAAAATAATAAATTATATGACATATCCGATAAATATTAAAATAAATCCTAAGTTATAAATCCATGCATACCGTAATAGGAATCTCTAATCGATCCATTTGACAGATTTCTCTCATAAACCTCAATAAAATACCTGCAGTCTATGCCATTACGCTGACGAGGGCACTACACATAGACAAACAAATAAGAATTAATATATAGTTGTTTTGTGTTATCAAGTAGCATCACTAATAAGCAACATTGTGAAAATTAATATACCTCCACTTTGACCCATGTAACGTTGGTTGCTTTAGCCCGTGCTACTCGAGATTCTCTTTGTGCTCGATATACTTCTCTTGTAGGATTAATGGCAACCAACAACCAGTGTCCACTGTAAAATATAACAAAAGTTTAGATGGATAATTTCTACGCAAAAGATACAAATTAAAGATTAGAATGAAATTAGAATGAAAATCTTAGTACCTTTTTCACTAACGTCTCTTTCTTTTCTTGGTTGGAATATGTTCTACCCGTTTCTTAACAACACAGACAGTTGGATTGATCCAAATACCCTCATTATGATCATTTCTTGTATATGATTCATTCGCTATAATATTTTCATCTTGATCATTTCTAGTAAATGATTCAATATCAACATCAATATCACCTTGATCTCCAATGTTTTCATCAATTACTTTGTTAGATAAAAGCACTATAGACCATTTTGTACTTGTCGGATCAGTGACATAGAACACTTGTTTAGCTTGAGAGGCTAGAATAAAAGGCTCATCTTTGTACCCCACCCTATTAAGATCCACTTGCAAAAATCCTGACTTATCCATTCGTACGCCATTATTATTTTCAACCCACTTGCAACGAAATATAGGAATCTGAAACTTCTTATAATCAAATACCCAAATGCGCTCGATAACCCCAAAATATGACAGATTTGCAAATTTGGGGTTTAAATCTTTCACACTTGAAATGTGCATTGCTTCAGCTACCACGGTGACACCACTATTTTGCATAGTACTTTTATCATCTTGTTCTTTGGTATAAAATGTGTATCCATTAATTGTGTATGCGCTATAAGAAAACACAACCAAACTTGGACCATATGCTAAACATCTCAACCTTTATGTTATTGAAGCGGGATCTGAATAATACTTTGAATAAATATGATCCTTAAACCAAGGTATGAAACTTCGATTGTGCTCTCGTACTATCTAATTCTCATTTCTATTTGGATTTAAACCTCGGAGAACATCCTTGTGCATTTCAACATACGGCTCAACCTCATTCTCATTGTGCAGAACATACAAATGCACTTGATCCCGTTCGACCCTTGATACTGTCACAACTTCATTTCCAATTAACTTTTTTCCTTCTTTTTTTCCAAAAATATGAGATTTGGGGAGTCCAATTGATTGTACATTGGACAGATATTCAGTATAAAACTCAATTGCTTCTTCAACAATGTATCGTTCGGCAATACAACCCTCTGGTCGACTTCGGTTTTTCACATACCCTTTTAATATTTTCATATAACGTTCAGTAGGGTACATCCATCTCATATAAGCCGGTCCACACCATTGTGTCTCTTTCACCAGATGAACAACTAGATGAACCATTATGTCAAAAAACGAGGGAGGAAAAATCATTTCAAGATCACACAAAGTAATAACTATTTCTTTTTGCAATGTTGGTAAGATCGCAGGATCGATCACCTTACTGCAAATTGACTTGAAGAAAAAACACAATTTAGTGATTGCGCTTCTTACTTTTTCTGGCAGAATAGAACGTATACCTATTGGTAGAAAATGTTCCATTATAACATGACAGTCACGCGTCTTTAAACTCTTTAACTTGAGGTCTTTCATAGACATAAGTCTTCTAATATTGGAAGAGTATTTTTCTGGAACTTTAACTTCACTTAGAAACTTAAACAATACTTTTTTCTCTTTTCTAGAGAGAGTATAAGCAGCAGGTGGTAGATATGTTCGTGTTCCTTTCTTCATGGGTCCAAATTCATTTCTTATTCCCATCGCTACCAGGTCCTTTCTTGCTTTAAGGCCATCCTTAGACTTTCTTTGTATATTGAGTAACGTACCAATAACACTGTCAAATACATTTTTTCCAATATACATAACATCGAGAAAATGTCTTACATACAACGACTTCCAATATGGAAGTTCAAAAAAAATTGACCTCTTCTTCCACCCACTCTTGACAAGTGTATGTGCAAAAGGCTTTCCAAACTGAGTACTCACATCTTTCACCTTTTCAAAAATTTGATCACCTGTCAATATAGTTGGAGCTCTACCATGTTCTGCCTCTCCATTGAATGCTTTTCTCCACCCACGATAGTGATGATTAGAATTTAAGAATCTACGATGACCGAGAAATACATTCTTCTGACCAAACTCCAATCGCGTCCAATCTTTTTTGTCTTCACAAATAGGACACGCACATTGACCTTTTATGTTGTACCCTGATAGGTTTCTGTATGCTGGAAAATCATTAATTGTGCCAAACAATATCGCCCTCAAGTTGAAACTTTCTTTCCTATACCCATCATAAACCTCCACACCGTTCTCCCACAAAAACTTTAAATCTTCGATTAAGGGTGCCAAGTATACGTCTATGTCATTCCCTGATTGTCTAGGCCCAGAAATTAACATAGATAACATCATGTACTTAGGCTTCATACATAGCCATAGAGGTAGGTTATAAATCATTATGATCACATGCCAAGTGCTATGTGAGATACTTTGAAGACCTTGTGGGTTCATTCCATCAGTAGATAATGCCAAGCGAAGGTTTCTTGCTTTTTTTCCAAATTCAGGATAATCATCAATTTTCATCCACTGTGGTGAATCTGCTGGATGTCGAAACTTTCCATCAATAATTCTTTCATCTGCATGCCAAGTCAAGTGTCTTGAATCAGTCTCACTACGAAACATGCGTCTAAATCTCGAAATTATAGGAAAATACCATAAGACTTTTGCTGGAGACAACTTTTCCTTATATCGAGAGACACCGCATTTAGGACACTCATTTAATGATGCATACTCATTTCGAAACAAAACGCAATCGTTTGGACATGCATGTATCTTATCATAGCTCATGCCAATAGAGCACAACATCTTTTTGGCCTCATATGTTCGATTGGGAAGAACATTATCCTCTAGAAGCATATCTTTCATAAGGGCCAATAACTCTGTGAAACTTTTATCCGACCACCCATTGCCCGCCTTTAAGTTGTACAACTTTAACATCGCAGACAATTTTGTGAATTTGGTGCAACCATTATATAACGTTTTCTCTGCATCGCTTACCAACCTCTCAAACATTTTGGGACAATCCTTAAGATCTTCTTCAAGTGCTTCTGTAATCTCTTCGACTCGATCAGAATCGTATGTATCTGTGCCATTGTCGTTTGAAGCATAAGTCGTATTATCCCCCGGATCAACATTCCCGTTAATTTTCTCACCATGCAAATTCCAACATGTATAACTTCTATCAATTCCACTCCTCATTAAATGCGATGCCAACTGAACTGCGTCAACCCGACTCCCAAAACAACAACCCAAGCAAGGACATCTCATTCGACTGGGGTCTTTGGCATGCGCAACAACAAACTTAACGAATTCCGATACCCCATTCTCGTACTCTTTCGACAATCGACTTGAAGACATCCATTTCTTATCCATAGTTATACTAATTAAACTAAACAAAAACAAAAATAAAAAATATTTACCTGTAGAGATGTAAACAACTTCTAGACCCACACAGTGTCCAGACAGGTTAGAATTGCCAAGATCCCCCTGTACACGTATCATAAAATGAAATATCATTAATTGACCAATTATGAGTCATAACTTGATAAGTGGCAACATGTAATCACAAACAAGCAACAATTAGAGGTAAACACCTACATAGTGGCCTCAAAAATAAGTACTCTTTCTCAATATATATAGTCACTATATAATAGCAATGTTGTGATTGGAATTCAATTAATATTAACAAGGCTTTTGATTATCTCCAACAAGGAAAGAGCATTCGGTTGCACTATAAGGATGGATCATTAACAAACTACACAATATTTTCTTTTAATTAATCTCAAAACTATGTCTTTCTTTTATATCCAATATATGATAGTAAACTACACAATATATGATAATAATCCATGATAGCAATGTTGCTTCTTTTATTTCCAATATATGATAAATCTCTCCATTTCTAAGTATGAGTCTCCATTTCTATGTATATGATAAATCCATGAAAGAATAAAATTATGCCAAACAATGTTAATGTATATCCATTTCTATGCCAAACAATGTTAATAACAGAAGCAACAACAACATTCATCCTGATACATTTATGCCAAACATTCATTCTGATACAAAAAATAACAGAAGCAACAACAACAGAAACAGAACGACAACAACCACAACACAACGAGGGCAACAACAACAGAACGTACGGTTTCAATGGTGACATCACGAATGAACGGCAACAACAACAACGACGACAAGAACAATGTAAGACGCAAGAACAAAAACAACAACGTAACTCTTCTTCGTTTTCGTCTTCTCCTTCACGAATGCGAGAATGAACGACGGCGGCGGTGACGACAAGGGTTTCAGAACGACGGTAAGGGTTTCAGAACGACGGCAACAGTGATGACAAAGGTTTCCGAATGACGGCAATGACAAGGTTTCAGAACGCATGCAAGAACGATTGAAAGCAAGGGTTTCAGAACGCATGAAAGCAACGGTCGAGAGAAGAAAATGAAAAGAGGTTTTTGAAAATGAATAGAAATTGTTTTATAATTTAATTCATAATTGACCTTAGAGAGCGCTTTTCATAAAAGCGCTTTCTTAAGTGCTACATATAAGAGCGCTTTTCTGAAAGCGCTTTCTAAGGTTAATACCTATAGCAGCGCTTTTCCAAAAAGCGCTTTCTAAGGTGGCTTCCATTTAACAGCGCTTTTAAAAAGCGCTTTCTAAAGTCTGTCTTTTACAGCGCTTTTTTTAGCGAATTTTTTTTATTATTTTTAGCAGCGCTTTGTGCAAAAAGCGTTTTCTAAGGTGGCTTCCATTTATGGCATTTAACAGCGCTTTTAAAAAACGCTTTCTAAAGGCTGTCTTTTACAGCGCTTTTTTTAGAGAAATTTTTTTATTCTTTTTAGCAGCGCTTTTTAATAAAAGCGCTGTCTTTTTAGTGCTGTCTATTCCTATTTTTGGCGTAGTGTACCTATGCCTCAGGGTCCATTTTGGTCCTCTTTCTTTTAAAAGTTTCAAGTTAGTCCCTTACGTTGGCTAACAGAATCAAAGTGGTCCTTTCCGTCAAATATTTCCAAACGGCGTTAAACAAATCTGATGTGGCAATTTGATCCCCTTGACTTGTTTGACCAGCCACTAATCTCCTGACATGTTGCAATGATAATAATAATAATAATAATAATAATAATAATGAAACAACAAAAACACATATACACATGTTTAAAACACAAAATCAAAAGCCAAAAATTCCTTGCCATCCTTTCTTCTCTCTCAATTTAATTTTCAAAACTTATACTTTCAAACCAAACATCACCATCATCAAAGAACATATCTCTTCACCCTCACTTTGCACTTACAGTAACGTCATCACCTGTCACTATGACAACCACCATCACTAATCATCTCTCTCTCTCTCTCTCTCTCTCTCTCTCTCTCTCTCTCTCTCTCTCTCTCTCTCTCTCTCTCTCTCTCTCTCTCTCTCTCTCTCTCTCTCTCTCTCTCTCTCTCTCTCTCTCTCTCTCTCTCTCTCTCTCTCTCTCTCTCTCTCTCTCTCTCTCTCTCTCTCTCTCTCTCCTCTCTCTCTCTCTCTCTCTCTCTCTCTCTCTCTCTCTCTCTCTCTCTCTCTCTCTCTCTCTCGGTTCCACCCTTTCCTTTATTGTGTTTTGATCAAACTCACATGTTTTCATTCACAGCGGAGGAAAACTATTAATGGGTGTAACACCCATTAATAGTTTATCAAATTTTGCTACACAACAGTACTATAGCGCCACTATAGACGCTATTTGACAACATTTTGTACTAAATAGTATATCGCAAAGCAGTAGCAATTTGTTCAAAATCCACTACTATATCTAACATTGATATTGATCATGCAATTCGTCACAACTGTACATTATGAAAACTAATTTAGCAGTTTACTTGATTTGATAAACTATGTCAGCAAATCCAAATTTGATAATGCTTTTGGTGGCTAACAATGCTGATTTGGAAAACTAGAGAAAAGTTAGAAATGAGGTATTATTTCCAAATAAATTAAAGTCTAAACATCATAGTTAGTTTATTTATAAATTTATAGGTCTCTATACTTAGGAACATAAACTACTCCGCTATAAGACGCCAAAGAATTTGTTTTGATTTTATCATAATTTATATGTTGGTTACAGGAGGGTGAGGAATATGCCAAAGAAAATAGCATGTCTTTCTTTGAAACTTCAGCAAAAATGGCACAGAATGTCGACGAGCTCTTCTATGAAATAGGTGAAACAATAATTTAACATAATCTCTCTTTAATATTTTGGAAAAAAAGTGCAAACAAGAGGAAGTTTTTCAATTGAAAGTAAAAATAAGAAATAGAAACAGAAAATGTTATCTTAATTATATCATACGTGAAAATGAATTTTGGCGAATGGATCTACAATAGTGAAATTTCCTTGTTCGTCTGTCTGCATTAATCTCCACTGCAAATTCTTGAGACCATGATGACCTAATGCTCATGTTCAGGTTCGTTACTTACTCACAGAGTTTTCCTCCGCCATGAATTAAAACCTGTGATTTTTTATTAAAACACAAAATAAAGGAAAGGGTGGAACTGAGAGAGAGAATCGAGTGAGAGGAAGGAGATGATTAGTGATGGTGGTTGTCATAGTGAAGGTGATGACCTTACTGTAAGTGCAAAGTGAGGGTGAAGAGATATGTTCTTTGATGATGGTGATGTTTGGTTTGAAAGTATAAGTTTGAAAATTAATTTAAGAGAGAAGAAAGCATGGCAAGAAATTTTGGCTTTTGATCTTGTGTTGTAAATGAGTGTGTATGTGTTTTTGCTGTTTCTTTATTATTATTATTATTATTATTATTATTATTATTATTATTACAACATGTCAAGAGACTAGTGGCTGATCAAACAAGTCAAGGGGATCAAATTGCCACATCAGATTTGTTTAACGCCGTTTGACAATATTTGATGAAAATGACCACTTTGATTCTGTTAGACAACGTAAGAGACCAACTTGAAACTTTTAAAAGAAAGAGGACCAAAATGGACCGAGAGGCATAGGTACGGGACCAAAAAGGGTATTAAGCCTATAATATATTTTGTAGATGTATATTATGTATGGTTGTTATAATTGGTGTCAGAATAGGCCGATTCTCGACCTAGCTATGAAACATCATAAGTAAAAGAATTTCTACCTCATATGTGTATTGTCTTTGTTTTCCTTGATGTCATATGTTATAGTATTGAGTCTGATCAACTTAATCGTATATATATATATATATATATATATATATATATATATATATGAAATTTAGAAGTATGAGTGACAGACGCAGAACTCAGAATGAGAAGTCAGAACCAACAATTGAAGGCAATGGTACTTAGTGGCCACCTCACTTTCTACAACTTATTTAACATGTGATACAATAAATGAATAGTGGTTCCCAACCACCAGCTGTTCCACAACTTGCTCTGGGTGGAATATTTAAGGACTTCTTTCAGATGAATCCTTCTAAATTCCTAAGTAGTTTAGATCAATTGAAGGCTCATGACTAGTTGTCTAATATGGATAGATTATTTCAGATTATGCCTTATTGTGGAGAGAACAAGGTAACTTTTGCTTCACATATGTAAAAAGGTCCCGTTGCTAGTGAAGGTGCGAGAAAGACACAAGAAAGGGGGGTTTGAATTGTGTATTTACTCTTTTAACAACTTTTCGCTTCTTGTAAATAAGACACTTTACGTTACATCAGAGTTCGTTGAGAGACTCTGACTTGCGAAGTTATATTCAGACTTGGCAATGCTTAGAGCGTGAGAACCAATAAGAGTCTGAACGCTGTATACATCATTCAGAACTTGCAGAGCGGAAGCTTATCAGAGTTGCAAGGTTCTGACTTGCTTATGTAAGGTTCTGATCCTCAATATAGAAACATAAAAAAAGACATTAAGCATAAGAGTAAAGAACACATGATATATCCTGGTTCACCACAAAGGCTAATCCAGCCCACCCTCCTCAGGTGATTTCGGCTTGAACACAAGGTCTTAATCCACTATAATAAATCTCGATTACAGATGCACAGACAACAGCCGGTGACTAACAACATGCACAACCGCAACTGTGACTAACCCACAAAGAACCATTCAGGGATTCAACTTAATGAATATAACGAACATTGACCTACAGGTTCCAATCTCGCAAGATCTACTGCTAGGATTTCAATAGCTAGACGTTCAGGGATTCATCGCAATGAATATAACGCTACTGACCCTATTTCAAGATTTACCACAATGACATCTCACCATTGTCTTCTCGAGTCTCCGGTCACACTGACCACTCAAGGAATCCCAATTCACCAAGAATTAGTTTAACAAGAGATTACAATAATGCTTCTTAACAAGCAGATTACTCCTAAGTTTAAGTACATAAGAACACACAAGTGTTCAAGCAAGATATGAGCAACAGCTCCTTGCTATTCTAAGAAACTACAGAGATGTATAATGATTTAACAGTTGTTGGCATCTTGTAGATATTCTTCTTCTTCGTCTTCTTGGTTGAGCAAGCTTTGAGCAACAACTCCTTGCTTCAGATCTTCAATATAGCGCTGACGAGAAGGTGGTTGATGACTTGACTGATTTGCAATGTTGTCTTCTTCATCAACAGCTTCTGTACCAATTCATTGTTGTTGTGTTGAATGATGATCTTAAGCTCCAACAACAATGGCCATGTGTAAATGGTGATAGCTTTGGATATTTTAAGTGTTACAACGAGAACTCGTCGTTGTTGCTATCTTCACACAATGACTTGGTCAATTCATGAATGATACATCCAATTGATGATCAATGGAATCGACACATCAGAAGCGAGAACTCTTTCTTTAAATAGCCCAATAGAAATATAGCCGTTTGAAATACTGTTGGCTGTTGGAAAAGAGACGTTGTGTAATAATTAGTTGTACTAACACATCTCCTTTTTGCTGTGGGAGAAGTGACGGGATATATCTTTCTTGGGCATTGTGTACAGTCGTTCACAACGGTAACATTTGACTTCCAAACTTCAGAGGCTTCTGATGGTAATTTATTGAAGCATGAGTAGAGCCTTCTTAACATGATATCTGATACGTCAAGTCTTCAGTCTTTTGAAGAAGTCCATTAGGAATCAGCCTTCAAAACTTTAACACTTGTCTTTAAGAACATTATCCTTTGCTACTTCAAGTCTTCCGAAACTTCAGAACTCGTCCATTAGGAATCCGTCTTCAGAGTCTTCAGCACTTGACCTTTGGAACCGTAATCTTCAGAACGCATAAGTCTTTAGAGTCTTTCTGCACTTGGTCTTCAGAGCCTTCAGCCTTCAAAACTTCAAGTCATGAGAGTCTATAGTACTTTGGTTCTCTATAACATTGTCTTCTTCAGAAGCTTCGCTATCTTCACAATCTTAACCATTTTCAGAGAGCATCTACAAGAGCATTGCAACAGCAATATCGGCATCCTTGGATCTGACTGATCATGATCTGACTAAGCATTGCAATAGCACTTGAATACCCATCCATGTTTTATATGATTTGTGTTCTAGACTGGGCCAGGACCTGCCCACCAGTCGGGCAGGCCCAACTCAATGTTACGTTAAGCGGCCCATTAAGGTCCGATCATCCCCCATCATCGGGCACGTCCAGATCCCACCATCGTCGAGCAATTCACTACATGGCACGGGGAGACACCACGCGTCTGCCCCACATCTCCACGTGCCCCTCACGCGGGGGACACGTCATCAGGAAACTACCCACTTCCTGAAGAACTGGTCAGCCCATCTTCCGAAGATTACGGGGCAGTTGCTCCAGGACGAAGACCACGTGTTGGTCTTCCCTACGCCACGTAAGCCCTGACAGTTATCTGCATTGGGCCTAGTGGTCTAACCCAATGCAGATGACCGTTGGCCCAGCGCTGGGGGCACACTATAAATACCCTATTTCACTAGAGGGTCGGGTATTCTGGATCTTTACTCTCACTACCTTTCTAGACTTGCGTTTTACTCCGTCTCTTACTTTGGCATCGGAGTATCTTGCTGGTACACCCCCCACCTTCTCACCACCATATGAGTAACGGAGCTCACGACGTGTTGCTGGCCACCGATCTATTTCTGATCTGGTACGATCAATTTGATTATGGAAAAACTCACTCTTTTATATAGAACCAGTGTGTAGAGAATCTTGGACTTAGAAAAATTCCTTTATCTGTAACAATGGTGAAACTACTGCCACAAATAATGTGGTAGAGATGTAGTGGATATGTGAAAATTGTTCGCTATCGGTGATAGTGGAGTATTCCAGATTGATATTATATGTTTACCACTTAAGAAGATTGATGTAGTATTAGGAATGGATTGAATAAAGTGTCCACTATATTCATCTGTCCACTATCGGTGAAGAGTTAGTGCTTAAGCTTTTCATCTGTCCAAGTGTTTCACCGTAGGGAACCCTAGTGTTATTAGTGAAGAGGAAGGATGGTGGGATACATTTATGCATCGATTATAGACAGTTGAATAAAGTCACCATTAAGATTAAGTATCCTTTACCCCAGATAGACGATTTGGTAGTTCAATTGAAATGAGCCTGTATGTTCTTGAAGATTGATCTGCAATCGAGCTACCATCAAATCCGAGTTAAAAGTTTTGACACGCCAAAGATTGCGTTTAGAACCAGATACAACCATTACGAATTCCTTGTGATTCCATTTGGAGTGATGAATATGCATGCATACTTTATAGATTATATGAACTAGATATTTCAACCTTACTTGTATCAGTTCGTGATGATATTTATTGATGACATCCTTATATATTAGCATGAGGAACATTTAAGGATTGTTTTGTCGGTACTAAAAGAGAAGCAACTTTTTGAAAAGCTGAGCAAGTGTGAATTTTGGTTAATTGAAGTTAAATTTCTTGGTCACGTGATATCGCAAGGAGGTGTGGCTGTAGACCCATCTAAGGTTGAAGAAGTTATGGATTAGGAAAACCAAAGAATACTTCCGAAGTCAGAAGTTTTCTAGGATTGGCGGGTTACTACTAGAAGTTCATTAAGGGATTTTCGCAGGTTGCTTTACCAATGACCCAACTTACTCACAAGGATATTTCTTTTAATTGGGATACGGAGTGTGAGCAATGTTTCTTCAAGTTAAATGAGAAGTTAACCAATGCACCGATGTCAATTATTCCAGATCCTAATGGACCATATGAAGTTTTTTGTGATGCCTCCAAAAGGGGACTAGGTTGAGTGTTGATGCAAAATGGTCAAGTTGTAGCATATGCATCTCGACAATTGAAAACTCATGAAGAGAACTACTTGACTCATGACCTGGAGTTAGCGGTTGTAGTGTTTATATTGAAGGTGTGGCGTCATTATCTTTATGGATTACATTTTGAAATGTTTAATGACATAAGAGCTTAAAATATTTGTTTGATCAGAAATAGTTGAACATGCGACAAAGAAGATGGATGGAATACTTGAAGGACATTAATTTTGACTTGAAGTATCATGCGGGTAAGGCAAATAAAATGGTTGATGCGTTAAGTTGGAAGCAAATACAACGAGATGAATTAATGATGTTGGAGTATGATTTGTTAGAGAAGTTTTGGATCTCAACCATTAGTTCTCTTGGTCTCAGAATGGTGTGATGATGAGAAATGTGAATATTACATCCAATTTTAGGGAAAGGATTCGACAACGTCTATTGTTAGATGAGGAATTACATGCAATGTCAACTCAAATGGGTTTTACTTAGAGGTGGCAATTGGATCCATTAAGGCAAAATCCATCCAATCCATCCACAAAAAACTCCATCCAATCCATCCACCTCATAAAAAATAAGTTAATGGATTGGATTAAATCCATCCATTTATATGCATGGATTGGTTCAATCCATCCAACATATTTTAAGGATCCAATGAATTATTTTTATCTACGTTAGATTTATTTTTTAAAAAATATTTTAAAATGGATTTTTTTAAAAAAAAGAATTTATTTTTTCCAAAAAAAAACCTGATTTTTTTCCCAAAAAAATAACCAATTTTTTTTTCGAAAAAAAAACCGACATTTTTTTTGAAAAAAAAACGATTTTTTTTTGAAAAAAAAAGAGACTTTTTTTTTCCAAAAGAAAAACCGATTTTTTTTTTCGAAAAAAACTGAATTTTTTTTCCCAAAAAAAAACGACTTTTTTTCCGAAAAAAAATCGACTTTTTTTTTCCGGAAATAAACCGATTTTTTTCGAAAAAAAATAGGATGGATTGGATGGATTTTATTTTTAACGAATGGATTGGATGGATTTTATTTTTAATGGATGGATTGGATTGGATAATTTTAAGAAAATTTTAGTGGATTGTTAATGGACTAATGGATTGTTTTGATCCAGCCATTAACAATCCAATCCATATCCATCAAATCCATCCATTTTGTCACCCCTAGTTTTACTCATGCCATAAAATGGAGTCCTTTTATTTAATCAAAGGACATGTGTTCCGAATGATGTAGAGTTAAGTAGGAGAGTTTTGGAGGAGGCACATAAGAGTATGTTTACCATTCATCCAGGTTCATCAAATATGTACCGAGATTTGAAGAAAGATTATTGGTGGCCTGGTATGAAGAAGAATATTGCAGAATACATGGCTAGATGTGTAGTACGTCGGCAAACGAAGATTGAGCATCAAAGACCAGGTGGTTTGTTTCAACCATTGGAAATTCCAGAGTGGAAATGGGATAGTATTTCTATAGACTTTGCAGTGGGATTACCACTCACTCAGGGTGGGCACAATTCGATCTAGCTAATTGTAGATCGGCTAACCAAGTCAGCCTATTTTCTAGCAGTGAAGACCACCTACAAAACTAATCATCTTGCAAGGTTGTTTATTTCAAAGATTGTGAGGTTGCATGGCATTCCTTCAAGCATTGTATCAGATAGAGATAAGAATTTCACTTTAAGATTTTGGGAAGAGTTTCAGAATGCCATGTGATCGAAGTTGTGCTGGAGTACTTCTAACCATCTTGTAACGGACGATCAAACTGAGAAGGCTATTCAGACTCTGGAAGATATGCTGAGGGCATGTGTGCTTGAAAGTGGAAGAAATTGGAAAGACCTCCTACCCTTGATTGAGTTTGCATATAATAATTGTTATCACTCTAGTATTGATATGGCTTCGTATGAATCTCTTTACGGAATAAGGTGTCGAAGTGCTCTTTGTTGGATGGAAGTTGGTAATAGGGGGATCATAGGACCGAAGATTATTCAAGAGACCAAGAAAAAGATTAAAATGATACAATAAAAGATGAAAAAGGCTTAAGACCATCAAAAGAGTTATCCAGGCCAGAGGCGGAGACCGTTGGGATTCGGGGAAGGTGATCATGTTTTCCTAAAGGTTACTCCAAGATTGATATTGAAAGGACCTTTTAAATTAAGAAAGTTAAGTCCGAGATACATTGGAGCATATCAGATAATTGGGAGGATCAGTGAGGTAGTGTACCGTTTGTCTTTAATAGAGGAAGTAAAAATATTTAGTTAAAAATACAAGGGTTCTAATCTTTCAACAAAAAACATATACAATGAAATTACTTGTTTGGTTCTTTTAATAAATTTTAGTAAATCTTCTTCTTTAAATGATTATTTGACCAAGTAACTTCAAAAACAAGATAGGGGGTTGTTATGTTGAAACAAGTTTGGTTCATACCATGCATCATCCAAGGTTTTGATGATAACAAAGTATTTGAAAATCAATTAGAATTTTTAACTAGCTAGTTTGTGTGTGCAAAATTATATTTACTTGATGGAACTGGTTCTAACACTGAAAGGACTTTGGTCCGGCTCTGATCATGCTAAGTAATGTCAAGTCAGTTCTGCTAACACGGGACTCAAGATTTATTGACATTATCTTCTACAGGTTGTGTTGTACTTGAATCATAGTTGTATCTTCTGGACAAAGGTCTTGTTTCGTGGATATTCTTGTGACTGAAAGTTCCAACACTTGCTTTATTAGAAAAGAAGATGTACTAGAAGATTTGGTTCTGTTTGTAGCCGTTGAAGATGCTCCAACGTCTCTAATTTCTTTAGCTATAAAAAGAAACTGAAGATTTGAAGATCACTAAGAAATAACGCTGCAAATACAACTGAGAAATACACCCACTACTATCAAAAAGCTGAGTTTGTTTAGAGTTCTTATTCTTGTGTTGATTAAGAATCTTTGTAAAAGTGTGTTGTATTATTTTGAACACCTCTAATATTTATCAAGTGTTGTTGTAAGTTATTTCTTCTCTAAGCTATCTGTTTAGATACAAGTCTCTTGTTGTAGGCTTGAGCAAGGTAAAGTCTTAGACACGAGCTTTAAGCAAGGTAAAATCTTAAACACGAGCTCTAAGCAAGGTAAAGTCTTAGACACGAGCTCTAAGCAAGGGAAAGTCGTAGACACGAGCTCTAAGTAGAGGAAAGTCTTAGACACGAGCTCTAAGCAAGGTAAAGACTTAGGCAAGTGGTCTAAGCAAGATAAGTCTCGGTCAGGAGCTGATTGAGCAGAGGGAAGTCTTAGACACGAGCTATAAGCAAGGGAAGTCTTGGACAAGTGGTCTGAGCAAAAAGAAAAGTCTTATACAAGTGTGTATAAGCAAGTGTAATCTGGTTGATTATAATGGAAAATCTCTTGCTTGGCAAGGGGACTGGAGTACTCTCAGTTGGGAGAGGAACCAGGATAACTACTACGTGTTCTTTGCTATTTTTACTTTACTTTTGTTTCTATTTCTGCTGCACCCTATCAAATTCTGAACTCAGCTTTTAGAATCTGAACTCTAGTTCAGAAGTAAAATTAATTTTTGCAATACACAATTCAACCCCTCTTCTTGTGTATTTTTCTCACCTTCATGTTAAACATGTTATTTGGTTTTGAAAACTCTTTTTCAAAAGATTGATTTTAAGGTTGATCAATTTAAATAAAGAGGTGTAGTAGGTAGTTAGACAAAGAAGATAAAATACATATACATACAAGATAAAAGTTAGAGAGATCAAAATATAATTTATACTAGTTTAAACTTAAACTATGCGACCAAATCTACTTTACGAGAGTTTCCCTGTGAGATTAACACTAAAAGCTTGAGTTTTTATACCGGGTTCATCTCACAACCTTTTTACACCAAAATTTTATACTTGAAACCTTTATATCACTTCCATTGTAACAAGAAAAATAAGATCTTGAATTACAATTACAACACAATGTGATTCGAATAGAAAATTAGACAAATCTTACTTTAAGTATATCCTCTCTCAACAATAAGATAATGACAAATGTATAAATTTGTATATGAAGAAAGTGACAGAAATAAGAATAGTAGATCCGATTTTTTCATATTTTAAAAGAGTGCACAAAACTCCTTTATTTAAGAAAAAAATTGACTAAAAAAATAATTTATGTGCTCCGAACACTCTTTAAATGATTAACTAGTTTTCCTATTCGAATAGACCTAAAAAATATGGAATCAACTTAATTAGATTCACTTCCAAATAGATTAAAAGGGTTCCAAATCAATTAGGTGGCGTGCTTTCTCCTTAATCAAAAATAATACATTAGTTTGATATTAATCTAAACTAGTATTAATATATTTGATTTTAGAAAATATTGATAAATAAAAAATAACTAAATAACCAATAAGTAATTAATCACATTTATATTATACCCTTTTTAATCTGTTTCACATTTAAGTTTGAACCAAAATTCATTTAATTTAAATCAGGGTCTTCATTTAATTTTAGTTTGAACCAAACAAAAATTAGTCTCATTCCATATTTGATTTGTATATTTTTCACCATGTTATATATAAATAAGGGAAATGACTTTTTTTACGAGATCTATTATCAGTTAAAGAATAACTTTTTTTAAGTAATTAATTTCTTTTTTCTATATTTAGTTAATATTTTTATTTTTATATCATTTATATACTAAAAAGTATTTATTTATTTTCTTATAAATTGAGATGTTCTACTCTCTTTTTCATTATCAAAACAAAAATTTATAAGAGAAGAAGCATGGCAAAGTTTGAGATGAAAAAGTTTATTTCAATTTTTCTTATGTTGTTAATAGTTGTGGCACATGCTGAAAATACTACTCCACTTACATCAACTAAAAATGCAGTGAGTGATGTAATTTGTGTTGGAAAGTGTGCTTTTCAATGTAAGCGTTTCATAAAGACAGCAGCATTATATGCAGGTTGTGTTGCTGGGTGTAAATTGATGAAATGTAATAAGGTTTTGTCCAAAGTTGTTCATAGTTGTGCAACTAAATGTGCTATTAAAAAATTCATGAAAGCCAAGACCAAAATTGGTAATTAACTTTAACTTTTATATCGTACATTATATATGGTTTTGTCAAACTGAATTTATTTTTTATTGTGTTAACTAATGATGTTTCTAATGATAATTGAATATTGACAGATGTTGGCAGCATTAATGTGATTGCGAATTCATGTTTAGAAGAGTGCAAGAAAAATGATCTGTCATTAAAGAACAAGGTTTAGGAAATATTGAGTTCCTTTTTTTGTTGGAACAATATTTGGTCGGCCAGACCTTTTGTACCTAACTCTGAACTATTAGGTTTAGAATATAATTAGAGTGAACACTACGGTATTCTTCAATTTAATTGAATATCGATAGGTTCAATCAATCAAATATTATGATTAAATGTGACGGCATTTTATTTATTTATTTATTTTATAATTAAATAAAATTTTAACACAATTTAAATTAAAGGTATTAGTTTCCAATTTAGATTTATGGGTACTAAAAAGTTAACTTAGATTGTTTTTTAATTTGTGTAATGTGCATATTTTACGCATGTGATAAATAATATTTCATATTATTCATTTACATTGAAATAAAACTAATATTTAATGTTTAATGATTGATTGATAACAAATAACAAATATTTCATCATTATTCATATAAATTGGAATGAAATAACTATTTAATTTACGTATATATTTTTAATGTTTAATGTTTAAAATGAAATAACTATTTAATTTACGTATATATTTTTATTTTCAATTTACGTATATACTTAATGTTAAGATAATTATTTAATTTTAATTTACGTATATATTTTTATTTTCAATTTATTATTAATTACTAATATTAAAACTATTATTTTAATTAAAAATATTTTAATTTTCAGTTTATTATTAATTACTAAAATTAATGTATTTTGATGAAATAAAATGAAATAACTATTTAATTTACGTATATATTTTTATTTTCAATTTACGTATATATGTTTAATATTAATATAAACTAAATTAAACTAAACTATTTTTTTAATGTTATAACTAAATTAATATTAATAAAAAACTAACCTAAATCAATATTAACATTTTAACTAAATTATAATAAACTAATTATATATTTTTATTTTCAATTTACGTATATATGTTTAATATTAATATAAACTAAATTAAACTAAACTATTTTTTTTAATGTTTTAACTAAATTAATATTAATAAAAAACTAACCTAAATTAATATTAACATTTTAACTAACTTATAAATTAATATTTTTATTTTCAGTTTATTATTAAGTATTTGATGTATATTATAAGTAAGTTAAAAATTAAATGAAATAGTAACCTGAAAGTAAACTAAAAGCATTTGATGCAAACATATATACAAACTAAATTGAAAGAATCTTCAAATGGCAGAGACGAAATCTGTGTTTTTTTTTACAGAGTCCTTTTTCGAATTCGCCCCAAATGGCAGGGTCTAAAATGTGTATTGACCCTAGATTTTAAACCTATATTTTCAAAATCAGGTGTAAAATTAAGATATTTTTCTTTCATATCGACTTTTTTTTAAAAATAGGCATAAATAATATTTAAAATTGTATTTTTTTAAATTTAGGAGTCAATTACTTTTTTAAATTACAAAGCAATAGATTTTACATCTATTTTTTTAAAAACAGATATAAAATCATATTTTGTTTTCAAACATCATTCATTTTATAACATATTTTTCAAAAATAGCTGTAAAATCATACTTTTAATTTTTTTTTAATTTAGGTCTATTTTTCAAATTAAAACTAGCGGGATATCCGTGCCTTCGCACGGGTTCCCGTCGGTGACACACGTTTGCTACATTTAAAATTTAAATTAAAATTGGATTAATAAAAATTAGTAAATATAAAAAATATAATTTATATTTAAAAAAAGATAGAATCAATACCTGCGGACATCAGTTAATATTTTTTATAAATATATATGTGCAATAATTTAGTTTTAAAAAATATCAAATAATAACATATTATTTATATATATTGTTTTAATTATATAAATCAATATTAATAACATAAATAAACACAATTTTTCACATATACAAATATTTGGATCAACAATATATTTTTTTCATAAGTATTAATTTTGATTTGGATCAAACGTATGCATAAAGACAGACTTATTAATAACACATTTTAATCGTATTCGAATCAATGTCATACTTATTTCCATGTACATATTTATTAATAATACACATTGAATTAATTTTATTATAACTAAATGATAAATAATATTAAATCATTTTTAATTTTGTATTTAATAAAATTTAAAAACTATAAAGACTATCTTAAATGTAAATTAATTATCTTAATAAATTTGTAACAGTTATAAAGTTCCAAGATTAAAGATGAGGATTTGATAATAGGAGTCGAACGTATTAGTAAAAATTATTTACTTGCTATCAATAATGTTTTATTTATACAAAAGTTCAAATAATAACTTGTTTAGCACAACAAACCAAACCAATTATATGATGATAATGATTATGGTTATTGCATCATGTTTTATAATCTGTGTAGTCCGAAACAGAGTTTTAGACAACTTACTCAATTTTTCCAATTTTGTAAGGCACATAGGTATGGTTTACCACAATTTTCTATTGGCCTGTCATTGCCATGAAACAACCAAAACCACTAAATTGCCAACAATTTTCAACTTATACATATTTTGATATTATTCTCATCATTAATTCATTTCATAATAAAATAGAATACTTACATGTCTAAATAGATATAAATTATCTTTTAAAAATGGCAATATTATATTAACTGATTATATCATGATTGTCATTCACATTCCACATTATATAAGTAAGCAAAGAACACAAAAAAGAGAACAAAACAAAGTAACCACTCTAAAATTTACAAGTCATTGTTAGAAAATTGAAGATCATACTGTGAATCTTGTCGTGAATTACGACAAAATGTAATATTAATTTGTGAGACAAAGAACAATAGCAACCAAAATAAATGGTCTTCAGCAATAATAATTCGCACACAGATAATATAACAGAATAAGGCAAGAAAAAATCAAAGGTTTGTTTACCCAGTTCGATCAAACGATCTACTCTGAGGGAGAGAGCAGCTATTTAATTCACTATACTCAGAAAGTTGTTACAAGAGATTACAGATGAGTTACAAGAAAATAGCCTTCGCCTTCCCAAGAACAACCCTATTTTCTACCCAAGTGTTTCCCAACTTCTCCAACTCTCAATATATGAATCACTCAAACCCAAGGTGTAACAGTGTTTCACAATAACCTTAAACAACTCCAAAGGTTTTCCTAAATCTTTACTTTTCTAAGGTTTTCCTTATGAATAGCTGAAACCCTATGTTATACCTTTAAACCTTTTATCTCTCTTGTTGGTGTAAACTCTAAGATTGTCACACACCAAGCATATAAGAGATACATATTTATAATAGCAAATACCCAACAAACAAAGCCCAAAATCACATGGATCCATGGACCGAATTGAAAAAGCCCGAAAACTCGAAAATACTATTCATAGTACGGACTACACTATTCACCGTACGGATGTCACTATTCATTGGTGCAAATAGCACTATTCACCGTACATTTTTTTTCTTGACTTTTCGTCCGACTTTCTAAAACTTCTGATTTTTGCGATAAATGCAATTTCCAAAATATGTTTTCTCTCTCTTTGTCAACAAAGGTTTTAAGGCACATTTACAACAATCTCCACCTTGACTTTAAACCGTGTTGATACCAATTTAACAATCAACAACATTGCTGCTTTCTACCAAGTTGAAACTTTAATCAATAACTTTGATTAAATTCAAGCAACCCTTGAATCTTGATCTCGCAACTTGCATCCACTTGTTCCCAATTACCCTTTTCTGCCTAGGTAATTTAACAAGCCTACAAGTATGATTTTTCAACCACCCATGACTCCACCTGTTTTCAAATGCCTCTTTGAAGGTTTTTCTTCTTTTATTTGGCAGTTCTTCAGCCACATTAAAAACATAATATCCAAGGCTAGTGTCATACCCCAAATTTTACCCTTAAATTCTTTGATCTTCCGCATATCATGCTAGGTCAATCATATTGCATATCTAACCCAATTTATCAGACTTTGTTTGTTCTTTTTCATTTGTGAATTACGGTTTGCTTCAAGAGGCTTCAAGGGTTGATCAATCAAGGTTTTTGGGTAGATCACCAACCAATTAAATTCCCATACTTTCAAGAGACTTCTCTTCCTCAATAATCCAGTTCTTCGAGGCTAAGTTTTGCAAGGATGAATCAAGGATCAGAAATCAAAGTTATCTGGTCAAGGGTCTGTGCGGTGTGGTTTGAAATTCTTTGAAAGTTTTTTACCTAATCTTGGTCAGACAAGTGGTTTAATTCAGTATCAAGTATCAGGCTGTGGCAAGGACCACTGTTTCAGTTTGGATAATAATCAGAGCCATCTCACTTCCAATTAAGGTTTTGTTGCAGTCGCCCCGTTCGTGTCTTAGGTCATTTGGGCCATTGACTATTTTGAGGATAAGTGTAGATTGAATTCAAGCATTTGTATTTGGAGATCCAGATTAGGGCTTTGTGCAAAGTTCAGCTTTATCTGATGTAGTCAAGCTGTAAGAGCCATTTGAAGTCAAGACGTTATGTCAGTTGCTTCAAATCCTGATTAGGTTGTTCATGCTTTCTTTTCAAAGGAAGATTCAAGCTCTCTGTCCAATTCAAGTCCATTTCAAGTTAGAATCAGAATGTGGTGTTATGTCTCGTGGATTTGATTCAAAGTCTCAACACATTTCTGATATGATTGTAAGGAAGAGTTCGATATGCTGAAATATGGTTTCGAAGATATTTTGTTGAATCAAGTCAGGAATGTTAGTTATTCAAGATTGTTTCAAGTTTCACTTTTTGAATTGATTCATGGTTTGGTCAAAGTTCGAGGATTTAAGTTCAAGGTTCAAAATTCCAAATTCATGACAAAGTTTCTATTTTCGCATTCAAGATTCTTTTGAAGTTTCGATCCAAATTCAATTTCCATTCAAAGTTCATGATCCAAGTTACAACATTTCATCTTCAATCTAATTCATCCTTTTTTTCATAAACCCATCCATAACGATCCATTTTGTTCGATTTCAAATTTCCAATACCATTCATTTTTTTATACCAGCCATTTTATCCTTTTTTTTCACAAACCATTTTTATCACTTTTTTGTATACAAACCATGGTCCATCCAAATGTTCCAAAGTCCAAGTCCATCATAATTCACACAAATATAATAACAAAAAACCATTGTCTTTTCTTTTTAGGCCCATTAACTAATTTTTTTGGTTACAATCAGATTACAAAAAAATTCAAAAAGTGATGACAGAACAAAACCAAGACCAATGACATGCGCAACCAAATACACTAGCCTACCGCTCTTCACACTAAAAGGCACACACAAACTAGGATCACTAGCATGTTGCTGGACCTTATACGAATCAAGCAAACAACCCCACTTGCACGAAAGTGACCTGCTGTCACATCTGCACCTTTGACTCTGCACACTTGCAAATTGAGAAGGACATTACACCAACAAGAAGACAATTTCAGAAGATAAAAAAAGGAAAAAGAGGGGAAAATACAAGGGGAGAGCGATTTCGAAACAAAAGGACGACATACCACAACCTCAAAAAACAACCGCACTAGGATCCCTCTCAATATATCACTCACCGAAGCTCTCTTTCAACGACCATCTTGCACCATAAATTCTTCTCTCCAAAACAACAACTGTGATACTTTCATCTTGGTTTCAATCATTTTACACAAACCTCATTAGAATCCAACCGAAATCCAATCACTCTTCCTTTAACCTCCTTCAAAAATTCCTAAACTTTTCACTTTGTCAAACCTTCACCCCATCTAAACCCACACAAACTCAAATCTTTCTCAAAGACGAGAAATGAACCAGATAGAGATGAGGAGTGATTCGAGGACAAAACCGAAAAAAGACAACAAACATCCAAACCTGAAAGTCAATCGAGCAAAGCGAGAAGACGAAACCAAAGCAAGAGAGCTTGATCTTGAACGCAAACCGAAAAAGGTAGGACCGACTTGTTTCTTGGAACGCGGTGACGACGAGGAACTCATTGTTTCTTCTGAGTTTCGTTGACTTGTTGATGAATGATTTTTTCTGAGATTTACTTTGTTCAAATTGCCTTTTGATGTTGTGCACATAACGTGGCCTTGATTTTCCTTTTTAACTTTACTTTTGAACTGGCCAGGCACGTTGTTTTTTCTTTTATATTGGACTTGTTTTGTTTTACATTTACTGACTTTTGTTGGAATTGGTAAGAAAGCTAATGATGAATCACACGATCCCATTTCCTTTTAAGTTGTTTCAATAATTAATGTTTTATTTCTTAAACTTTTTGTTTTGGATCATACTAGGGCTTCATGGCCCATGTTTATTCTTCATCCACCCCCGTTTTCTGCCCGTACTCTTTTGAACGATGGGCTTTTGTGAAAAAGCCCTTTTGATTTCATGGCTTTTCACACACCCATTGTATCTCTGCACCCCCTCTCTCTTTATACTTTGTATTTTCGTGTTCTCCAAATGTTTTAAATAATTTATTTTCTAAGTATTATCATGTTTTCAAATCAATTTTATTTGATTTCCATTTTTATATTTCCACTCCTTTTCATTTTGATTTCCGGGCCAATGATATAACAAAAAATCATGATTGTTTGATTTATTCAAATCAATGAAAATCTTGATCAATATGAGGCCATTTTCTATTTTTGTTGGTCAATGAAAGTCAAAAATCAAAGATAATTGATTTCTCGATTAAATCTTGATTAAGACGAGACCATTTCGATTTCATTTTGATTACCATTTCATTTTACATTATCTTCTTCTATTTTCTTTTTTTCTCGATCGATGAGGTCTTTAGAATCACGAATGTTGGTTATTGAAGCGATTAACCTTTATTATTTCAAATCTGTAGTGAATAATCATCGAGATTATTCTCTATACTTTGAGATCGTGATAGGTTACCGTCGATTAATCAACGCAAGTTTATGATTAAGACGAGATCGTGACCTTTTCTTTTCGTGTGGCACGATTTCATTGGAGAATGATCCTCAATATCATTTCTCTATCGAGTTTTAACACATAGATCAAATTGCACGACCTCCTATAGCATGATCTTCCTCATGGATCGTGCTACGATGGTTTAGCACTACATTGGACCCGATTCAAAAAGTACTCACCCGATTAACCATTAACCACTAATTTTAATTTCAATCAATATTATCTTGCTTTACTTTCTTGTCAATATTATCTTGATCATACTATTCATCTGTTCATATTCATCTTATTCATACTTGTTCATCTAACCCTCTCTTTGTTCATACCTCTTTCAAAACACACTAATAATTATCGAAACAATAAAAGACTTTATTGGTGGACTGTGGTTACTATCTCGAGCTTTGGACTGAGGATTTAGATTTAGGACCTTGTGCCCTTTGCTTTTGTCCGATGTTTGGCTATTTCTTGGCTTGATGATGCTCACTAGTCCAAGAGAGGGGAATGCTTGTCATGCACTATCTTTTTGGTTAGATATTTCCATCTCTTACTATTTGTTTGATGCCTGTTTTTGATTCCGCTTGATGTCTGCTTTCATGATACTTGTGTTGATGCTTGTTTGACATTATTCATGATCATTTTGGCATGTTGAGTATGATATGATGTAGTTGCTGTCATTCTTGATTTGTCATCTCATTTGAATCATTTGGCTTTGATGCTTTGATTGCTTTCATCTTCATCTTAGCTTCTTATTCCAACACTTGTCTTTACAAGTAGTTTGTCCCCCATTCCAAAGGAAAGATACATTGTTGACTTTTAAGTCATTTTCTAGGTTGGTTTAGACTTTCCAATTTCCATTTCCATGACCTCTTTAGGATCATCACCCTTGGCCTCATTAGAGTCTTTCTCCCTCTTTAACCTAGTCTTAGGTTTGGGTTTTTGTACCCTGTGTGAGTACTATCATTATAGATACTTACTTTTCTTTCTTGGCCTTATCAGAGCCATTATGTCTTATAACTTAGAGTTAGGTTTGGAGTTTTTAAACTCCATGTGGATACCATTATGATGTGTATTCACTTCCCCCTTTGACTTTGTTTAAAGTCAACCTTCTAGTTAGTTTTTCAACTTAGACTTAGACAGTTCTTTAACTCTATGTGAGTATCATGATCATGAATACTCATTCCCCTTGGAACCTTGATCATTATCAAGAGTTCCTCACCCGTATTTAGGCGAACCACGGAGGCTATGATTCCTCAGTCCTAATCAGGATACGTAGGCACAAGATGCGATATCTTGTCGAGCCATTTTTTCCTTACAACTTAGACTTAGAGAGTTATTTAACTCTATTTGAGTATCATGATCATGAATACTCATTCCCCTTGGAACCTTGATCATTATCAAGAGTTCCTCACCCGTAGTTAGGTGAACTACGAGTGCCCTGATTCCATCCTTATCAGGATACGTAGGCACGAGATGCGACGTCTTGGCCAGCATACTTAGTGTATATACCCTTAGGTCTTTACCTTAGCACTCTTCCCTTAGCAAGCAAACTTTAACATAACACAAATACGAACAAGAGGTTCCTGTAGAGTACTACAGATATCTAGGATGCTAACACCTTCCCTAGGTATAACCAACCCCCAAACCTTAGATCTCTTAGTTGTGTCTTCACATAACGCAATTAGGGTTTTCTTCGATCTTTACCCTTTCCTTTGGATAAATCAAAGCTCGATGGTGAATTTCAAAGATTTGTGATTCAAGTTAATTAATAGTTTGATATCTGATTCTCACCGCAACAGAAATGGCGACTTCACTGGGGATGATATGTAAGAGGGTTAAGCCTACCTTGTTTGTGTTTGTCTTATTTATATGTTTGATTGCCTGTATATATGTATATATTTGTATGTTTGTGTATCTGCTTGGGTTCTTCTGTTTGGCAGGGTTGCTACTTTTGAGTGGTGAGATAAGTTCTAACCCGGACTTGAGCATGCACATATGATAGGATTGTGGTGTAATCAATAGTCGGCTGTTGGGAGTAGTCCTAACATGTTTGGCATATGATGACCACGCTCAGTGGAGGCCCCTTTGGGATTATTGATGTCTGATGCGAGTAGTCGTATTGATGTCACTCTTTCCGACCTGGGAGTTCGTGATACTGAGGACCTTTAGTTACCCTTTACCCCCACTTGGCATTTTTAGGACGTAGTGCAGTGATCATTCAGGTGTAGACCTGTGATGGATGTCATGCGATGCTACACTCAGACGAGTTTATCTTGAGAATATTATTAACCCGCACGAGTAGTCGTGTAGGCCGATAATACCCGAAAGATTTATCAATGACTCTGGGAACTTTTTAGAACCCTGATCTACAGATCGAGAACCCTTAGTACACACCTTTTGGGATGGGTAGACCATGGCTCCATGCTCGTGATCTTCAAACCTAGGCCCTCATTTGTTTACCTATATATATGTTCATATTTGTGAATATCTGTATATGTGTGTTTGTGCATACATTCATCCCTTCATGATAGCCATTTGGTTTCAAGGAATTCAGACAGTCATTCCTTTGCAAAAATCAATAGAGATCATGGATTTCAAAACAAAACTTTTTAGTTTTTCCAAAAAATGTTTGCAACTTGATATTGAGCTCCTTGAAACCATTTGGTTTGCATTTGCATTGCATGCGCATGTCGTCACATTTTCATTTCTCAGCCTTGAGTCTCATCTTCTTCTTCTATCTCTAGAGGATACGTAGCACGCATTTTGGACAAATGGTGATGATGAATGAGCTTTTGAAATGTCAGGAAGCCTTGAAGTAGGAGATCGGGGTTCTCAAATGTCAGAAGAACTGGGTCTTGGAGGCTTTGCAAAACTTGATGAAGAAAGAGGGGCATGTTCACCCAGTTGCATCCAGAGAAGTCATCACTTCGTCGTCTCCTGTGGTTCTTCCAACTCAAGAACTTCCTCAGTATCAACGGCCAGACCACCGTCAGTCGCGTCAACACGCTCAACAAAGGACCTATGAAGCCTCTCAAGGTTCTGTACAATAAGGAGCAAGTAATCACTGATGGAGGCGTCCCTCTGCTTGGACCTGGAAACTGAAGTCTGTTGAAGGCTACTGAAGTCAATTCGCCAAAGCTGGTTGTCTTTTGATATTTTCAGTTGTATTTTCCTTGCTTTTTGATTTCATGACTGATTGCAAGCTTTGTTGTTTATTGAATTGGCAAGATTAATGAAATGTTTATGCATTTTTTGGGTCAATCCTTTCGTGTTCACTCATTTTCTTTTATCGTCATAAAAAAGCAAAAAATATTTATCTTTTTTTCATCAACTTATCTTTATCAAACTGTTGTTTAAGCAAAGATTGGGGAGGATGACGAAAACATTATACCCATAACTGCTGTTGGTATGCTTTCAATTAAACTTTGTCGATGATGTAAGACATTGTTTCAATTCCCAAACACTGGAGAAATAAGGAGGATAATCCCTTGTTAACCCCTTCTAGCTTAGAAGTAGGAGTTTTCTTTCTTTAAAAAAAACCTGCAATCTCAACCTTGGGGTGGGTAGTTCTCACTTGGCGATGTATGTAACACCCCAAATTTATTAGAATATTTATTTAATTTATTTAAATATAATATTTGTGAATTTTCGGTGAATTTTGGTGGTTGTGTGGTCGTTGGCATTTTGTGGTGTTTTGGTTATTTAATTAAAATAATAGTATATAATATGGAATATATTAGTATTATTATTAATTTAAATAATATTAAAGGAATTAAGGGTAAGATGGACTTTTGAGGAGGATTAGTGGGGGTATTATTGGGAAAACCCATTTTGGAAGCCCAAGGCTTTAACAAAAAGGAATTGGGAAGAATATGACTCATTTTGGAAGATCATGAAAAGAAGGAGAAAGTCCAGATCTTTGAGGAAAAAGGGAAAGGCGGGGATTCCAGAAGGTTTCCAAAGGCTCAATAGAGAAAAGCTCTGGATCGACAATCTAAGGTATGAGGAGTATCACCTTTCATTGCTTTCAATATAAGAAGTGATGTGTTTAAAGCAGATTTTGGGGATTTTGGGGTTTTTTGAAGGTTTATGAGTTATTTGATGATTTAGGGGTATTTCTGAGGATTGATGATGGATTATTGAGGGTTGAATTGATTTAGGTAAAAATAAGCCTTTGAGGCAAAACCTTATTTGATGATATGTGGGATCTTGTATGAGAAAGGGATTTATGGGGTTTATGGGAATCTTGAGAATTTGTGAAGGTTTAGGTATTTTGAGGTTTTGATAGTGTAACGAATCGACCTAATAGACGTAGGTTTTATGCCTTTTATTATCATGATGCCTTAGGAATATTTTAGGGATGTTTTTGGGGTAATTGGAGTTGAAATCGAAAGGGCTTTTGGGGTCTGAGATGCTACTGATGCGTAGCAGCGATTTCCTAAAATCGCAGGTTCGCAAAGCGAACCATTCCTTCGCAAGGAGAATACTCGCCCCAGACTCGCAAAGCGAGTAGCGCAGTGAGTGCACGATGATTTGTGTGGTGATACTGAGCGGAATTCTGAGATGTGATTCGTGGGCTCGCAAAGCGAACGCCCCAGCGAAGGGCTTCGCAAAGCGAATAGAGATAGCGAGGAGGGACAGAAGGGAAGTCTCGCTGGTTTTGTATAGGGTTGGGGACTCACTGTCAGCTTCGCAAAGCGAATGTCCTGGCGAACCAGTTTACAAAGCGAACTCAGTAGCGAACGCCTGCTGTTCGTGAAATTTATTTTACGATGTTGTGCTGTCTTGATGTTTTGATGCTGTGATTTTCTGATGATTTTACCATGATGTTATTGATGATTATGAGACGATGATTTTGTGATGTTTTGATGAATAATTGATGATCTGAATTAATATAAGGTTATTGATGATTATGAAACGTTTGTATATAATGTATGATGATTAGTTGATGACGTGAATTGCCATGATGTATATGGATGATTATGAATTGTTTATATATGACGTATGGTGATTAATTGATTATATGAATTACCATGATATGTATTGACATTATGAGCTGCGTATATGTGATGTTCGATGATTAAATGGCGATGTGAATGACCATGAGTTATATTTATTGTGAGCTGATAATGCATGACTATTGTGATGTGAACTTCCATGAGTTGTATTGATGATTATAAGATGACGATGCATGATGCTTTGATGAATGAATGACGATATGACTAGATTGTGATGAATGATGATGCACGTGATGACCTGTGATGATGATGATGATTATGACGTTGTGTATCATGCATTTATAGCATTTTTGTGATTATGTTAGACTTCGGTCTATTGTGGGTTCCATCCCATTGTGTGGATGTGAGGTGGTTTATGACGTGCTCTGGTTCTTGTGTGGAACCGATCCTAATGACGGGGGATATTTAGAGGGTGATGGCCTAAGTGTCCATCGATTGTGACGATTAGAACCACATGCATGAGTCTTGTTGTGCATTGCATTTATGTGGCATATTGTTGTGATTTATGATGTCGTGTTTTGATGTTTTCCTTTGAAGACTCTGATGATGTTGAATATGATGATGATGCCATTTTATGCATATCTTATTTTTATATTGATTATAATGAATTGTGATTACTCACCCTACCTGTTTGAATGTTGCCTCCACGTGGGTAACGTGCAGGTGATCAGGATTAGCCGTGGATGCCTTTGAGGACTTTTGGAGTTTATTAGTGTTGGTCGATGTAGAGGGTCTTGCTCTGATAGTGTAACATCGGGTTGGGTTGTTGAGTCAAACCATGTTGATTGAATTTTTCTTTTGTTGTTATTTGATGACTATGGTTTTATTTTAAAAACCCTTTGGTGGGATTTTTGTGGTTATGGTTGTTCTGCTGCCCTTTGAAGGCATTTTGAGTTATTTTGAGGAAAAACCCGTTGTTTGCGGAGCAATTTTTGTTGATTTGAATTTATTGAGAAATGTGCGCCCTTTGAGGTGATTCTGATGTTACTATGATAATATGTTAAATCTGCTGCATTATTTGTGGGGTAGAAAAGGGTGTTACATTAGTGGTATCAGAGCAGGTCGGTCCGTCCGACCAGGTTGTTTAATGTTGTCTATTCCCTAGTGTGTGACATGTGTGTGAAAACACTGTCGATGCTTGTTTTGTTTTACATTTGCAAGTTAGGAATGAAACAAGTTGGGGAGAAGATGGTGCTTCTCCAAGATGCTTCAGGTGTGGCGCAATGGCTAAGTGTGGTATTGGACGCTACAATGGTTTGGTAAGATAGTTTGTACCACCTCATGATGGTCGGCTGTTATTAACAAATTGAGGAACTGATCACCCTTAATCTCTTGTTGATAATAGATGGGATCATGTTGGATGAGATAGATGTGTCTTGCCAGCTTAAGTGGTGTGCGCGGTGAATTGTTTGGAGTTAAGCCAAGTGCTTACAGATGGTTTTGATGGGTTGATCTAGGATAGTGCTGAGATGTTTATGCTGAGGACAACCTTGAGTATTAGTGAAGGTGGAGAAGTTGGTGTTTTGCCTTTTGTTTGTGAAATTTCAAAAGTGTTTCCTGATGACGTAAGGGATTTGCCTCCATAGCATAAGGTAGAGGTTGCAGTGGATTCGATACCAGGTATGAGTCCGGTGTCAATGGCTCCTTATCGGATGTCTGCATCTGAGTTGGGAGAATTGAAGAAACAATAGGAAGAGTTGCTTGGGATGAAGTTGTTCGACTGAGTGTTTCTCTGTGGGGGTGCTCCTGTGCTGTCGGTGAAGAAGAAAGATGGTACTATGAGGTTGTGTGTGGATTATAGACGATTGAGTAAGTGACAATCAAGAATAAGTATCCACTTCCGAGGATTGACAATTTGATAGATTAATTGGTAGGTGCCTGTGTGTTTAGCGAGATTGATTTGAGGTCTGGTTATCATCAGATTCATGTTAAGCCTGATGATATTCCGAAGACAGCTTTCAGGACGAGGTATGATGACTATGAGTATGTCGTGATGTCGGTTGGCGTATCTAATGCACCTGATGTTCATGAAGTCTATGAATCGGATTTTTCATGAGTATTTGGATAAGTTTGTGGTGGTTTTTATTGACGATATTCTAATATATTCTAAGTCTGAAGAAGAGCATGCTGAGCAATTGAGAGGCGTGTTGCAAGTGTTGGAGGAGGAGGCGTTGTATGCAAAGCTGTCGAAGTGTGAGTTTTGGTTGAAGGAAGTGAGTTTTCTTGGCCATGTGATTTCAAGTGGTGGAGTTACTGTAGATCCTTCTAAGATTGACGTGGTGTTACAGTGGGAGACTCCGAAGTCTGCTACTGAGATCCGAAGTTTTCTGGGATTGGCAGGTTATTACCGCAAGTTTATCGAGGGCTTTTCTAAGTTGGCATTACCTTTGCCTCAGTTGACTCAAAAGGGTCAAGCTGTTGTGTGGGATGTAGTTTACAAAGAGAGTTTTGTGGAATTGAAGAAGAGATTGATGACCGCTCCAGTGTTGATTTTTCCTAATCTGAGTAAATCTTTTGTAGTGTATTGTGATGCATCGAAGATGGGTCTTGGTGGAGTGCTGATGCAGAATGGTCAAGTTGTTGCCTATGCTTCGAGACAATTGCGAGTTCATGAGAGGAATTATCCTACACATGACTTGGAATTGGCCGCTGTGGTGTTTGTGTTGAATATTTGGAGACATTATTTGTTTGGCTCTAAGTTTGAAGTGTTCAGTGATCATAAAAGTCTGAAGTACTTGCTTGATTAGAAAGAATTGAATATGAGGCAGAGAAGGTGGTTAGAGCTGTTGAAGGATTTCGATTTTGACTTGAGATATCATCCGGGAAAAGCGAATGTTGTGGCTGATGCATTAAGCTGGAAGTCATTGCATATGTCGATGCTTAGGGTGAAAGAGTTAGAATTAATTAAGCAATTCAGAGATTTGAGTTTGGTGTGTGAAGAGACTCCTGACAGTGTGAAGTTAGGAATGTTGAAGCTGACGAGTGGTGCTTTGGAGGAAATCAGAGTGGGTCAGCAAGTGGATTTGAAGTCGGTGGACCAATTGACGTTCATTGACCAAGGTAACAGAGGTGAATTTCGGATTGATGAGAATGGTGTAATGAGGTTTTGAGATAAAGTGTGTGTTTTAGATGTTCCAGAGATCGAGAAAAGTATTCTATGAAGAAGGATATTGCCGAGTTCGTTCATGCTTGTTTGAATTGTCGAAAGTCGAAGATCGAACATCAGAAGCTGTTGGGTATGATGCAATCGTTGAATATTCTAGAATGGAAAGGGGATAGTATTTCCATGGATTTCACGTCGAGATTGCCGAGGACTGCTAAGGGAAATGATTCCATTTGGGTGATTGTGGATAGATTAACTAAATCGGCTCATTTCTTGCCGATGAAGATTAATCATTCTATGCAGAAGTTAGCCGAGATGTACATTGAGGAGATTGTGAAGTTACATGGGGTACCTTAGAGTATTGTGTCAGATAGATATCCGAGATTTACATCGAGGTTCTGAAAGAGTTTGCAAGATGCGTTGGGTACTAAGTTAAGGATGAGTTCTGCCTATCATCCGCAGACGGACTGTCAGACAGAAAGGACTATCCAATCATTAAAGGATTTTCTGAGGGCTTATGTGTTGGATCACGGAGGATCTTGGGATAGCCATTTACCGTTGATTGAGTTCACGTACAATAATAGTTTTCATGCTAGTATTGGAATGGCGCCCTATGAAGGTTTGTATGGGAGGAGGTGTAAGACTCATTTGTGTTGGTATGAGTCGGGCAAGAGTGCTATACTCGGACCTGATATTGTGCAAGAGACGACCGAGAAGATTAATATGATCCAAGAAAGGAGGAGAGTGTCGCAGAATCGCCAGAAGAGATACCATGATAAGAGGAGGAAGATACTTGAATTCTAAGAGGGAGATCACGTGTTTTTGAGGGTGACACCAGTGACTGGTGTGGGTCGAGCTTTGAAGTCTAGGCAGCTCACTCCACGTTTTGTTGGTCCATATCGAATTTTGTAGAGGATAGGAGAGGTAGCCTATCGAATTGCTTTACAGCCGTCACTTGCGAATTTGCATGACGTGTTCCATGTGTCTCAGTTGAGGAAGTACATTCCGGATTCGTCGCATGTGATTCAGATGGATGATGTATAAGTGAGGGATAACCTGACAGTGGAAGCTTTACTTGTGCAGATTGATGGTCGAGGGATGAAGCAACTGCGGGGTAAAGGCATAGTTTGGTGAAGATGTTGTGGGGTGGACCAGCGGGCGAAAGTTGGACTTGGGAACGTGAAGAGCAGATGAGGGAGTCGTATCCGACTCTATTTCTTTGAGGTAATTTTCGAGGGCAAAAATTCTTTAAGTGGGGAGAGTTGTAACACCCCAAATTTATTAGAATATTTATTTAATTTATTTAAATATAATATTTGTGAATTTTTGGTGAATTTTGGTGGTTGTGTGGTCGTTAGCATTTTGTGGTGTTTTGGCTATTTAATTAAAATGATAGTATATAATATGGAATATATTAGTATTATTATTAATTTAAATAATATTAGAGGAATTAAGGGTAAGATGGACTTTTGAGGAGGATTAGTGAGGGTATTATTGGGAAAACCCATTTTGGAAGCCCAAGGGTTTAACAAAAAGGAATTGGGAAGAATAGGACTCATTTTGGAAGATCGTGAAAAGAAGGAGAAAGTGCAAAGCTCTGAGGAAAAAGGGAAAGGTGAGGATTCGAGAAGGTTTCCAAAGGCTCAATAGAGAAAAGCTTAGGATCGACAATCTAAGGTATTGGGAGTATCACCTTTCATTGTTTTCAATATAGGAAGTGATGTGTTTAAAGCAGATTTTGGGGATTTTGGGGTTTTTTTGAAGGTTTATGAGTTATTTGATGATTTAGGGGTATTTATGAGGATCAACGACCTTTGAGGAAAAACCTTCTTTGATGATATGTGGGATCTTGTATAAGAAAGAGATTTATGGGGTTTATGGAAATCTTGAGAATTTGTGAAGGTTTAGGTATTTTGAGGTTTTGATAGTGTAACGAATCGACCTAATAGACATAGGTTTTATGCCTTTGATTATCATGATGCCTTAGGAATATTGTAGGGATGTTTTTGGGGTAATTGGAGTTGAAATCGTAAGGGCTTTTGGGGTCTGAGACGCTACTAATGCGTAGCAACGATTTCCTAAAATCGCAGGTTCGCAAAGCGAACCATTCCTTTGCAAGGCGAATACTCGTAAAGCGAGTAGCGCAGCGAGTGCACGATGATTTGTGTGGTGATACTGAGAGGAATTCTGAGATGTGATTCGCGGGATCGCAAAGCGAACGCCCCAGCGATGGGCTTCGCAAAGCGAATAAAGGTACTGAGGAGGGACAGAAGGGAAGTCTCTCTGGTTTTGTATGGGGTTGGAGACTCGCTGTCAGCTTCGCAAAGCGAATGTTCTGGCGAACCAGTTCGCAAAGCCAACTCAGTAATGAACGCCTGCTGTTCGCGAAATTTTTTTTATGATGCTGTGCTGTCTTGATGTTTTGATGCTGTGATTTTCTGATTATTTTACCATGATGTTATTGATGATTATGAGACGATGATTTTGTGATGTTTTGATGAATGATTGATGATCTGAATTAATATGAGGTTATTGATGATTATGAACCGTTTGTATATGATGTATGATGATTAGTTGATAACGTGAATTGCCATGATGTATATGGATGATTGTGAACTATTTATATATGACGTATGGTGATTAATTGATGATATAAATTACCATGATATGTATTGACGTTATGAGCTACGTATATGTGATGTTCGATGATTAAATGACGATGTGAATAACCATGAGTTATATTTATTATGAGCTGATGATGCATGACTATTGTGATGTGAATTTCCATGAGTTGTATTGATGATTATAAGATGATTATGCATGATGCTTTGATGAATGAATGACGATATGATGAGATTGTGTTGAATGTTGATGCACGTGATGACCTGTGATGATGATGATGATTATGACGTTGTGTATCATGCATTCATAGCATTTTTATGATGATTTTAGACTTTGGTCTATTGTGGTTTCCATCCCATTGTGTGGATGTGAGGTGGTTTATGACTTGCTCCGGTTCTTGTATGGAACCGATCCTAATGACGGGGATCTTTGGAGGGTGATGGCCTAAGCGTCCATCGATTGTGACGATTGGTACCACATGCATAAGTCTTGTTGTGCATTGCATTTATGTGGTATATTCTTGTGATTTTTGATGTCGTGCTTTGATGTTTGCCTTTGATGACTCTGATGATGTTGAATATGATGATGATGCCATTTTATGCATATCTTATTTTTATATTGATTATAATGAATTTTGATTAATCACCCTTCCTGTTTGAATGTTGCCTCCACGTGGGTAACGTGCAGGTGATCAGGATTAGCCGTGGATGCCTTCGAGGAGTTTTGGAGTTTATTCGTGTTGGTTGATGTAGAGGGTCTTGCTCTGATAGTGTAACATCGGGTTGGGTCGTTGAGTCGAACCATGTTGATTGAATTGTTCTTTTGTTGTTATTTGTTGACTATGGTTTTATTTTAAAAACCCTTTGGTGGGATTTTTGTGGTTATGGTGGTTCTGCTGCCCTTTGAAGGCATTTTGAGTTATTTTGAGGAAAAACCCGTTGTTTACGGAGCAATTTTTGTTGATTTGAATTTATTGAGAAATGTGCGCCCTTTGAGGTGATTCTTATGTTACTATGATAATATGTTAAATCTGCTGCAATATTTATGGGGTAGAAAAGGGTGTTACAATGTATGCATACAAGACACCTTTCATATACAGGATGTGCTCACAGATTTTCCTTCGCGCACAACCAACAAGCAAGTGTTGAAGGTATTTTCCAAGCCTAAAGGCCAATGATGGTTCGTCGTAGCCATTAAACCAGGTAGTCACCTTCTTTCACAAAAAGGGAAAATGAAAAAAATGAATAAAAAAGAAAAAAAAACCCGCTAAGTCAAAACCTATAAAGGAGGCTTAGGCAAAAAACTAGGGCATCCCGCTGACTGTAAATCCAAAAGGAGCAGTTCAGGCAAAAGTTAGGGATAATAAAAGAGGAAAATTCTCTAAATCTTATACTCTAAAAATCCTCAATAGCAAATGACAACCAAATGTTGTAAGGGGAGTAGTGACTGCCCTAGGTTTTTGAACCATCGTTAACTATCATCAGTTCAATTCCTAGCCTATAGGGACTTGAATGTATAACCTGAGTTAATTGAGCGTAGGATTGAAGTTCATCACGAAGATTGAGTGGGGACAAACAAAATTTGAGCCTTTATCCTTTGTTTCATGAGCCGTGAACCAAGCCAGGTTACAACCTTTAAAAGACCTAATTGAGGTAAGGTTGTTTTGAAAGCATACTACAACAAGGTTGGATAACCTGACTCCTAATGATCTTTTCTATTTGTTTGCGTTGATCACTTTATCTGTCATTCCGCAAATAACTAAATCCGCGTTGTGTTTGATTATTTAATCACTCCACTGTGTGTGTTTTATCAATAAACTTTGATTTCAAAAACTTGCATGAATATTACATTGAAATTACCAATTTTTAATGAACAACACTATTTGCAAGACAACTCAATATCAAAGGAATCCCAACATATGCAGCCAGCTAGGGAATTTGACTTGGTAAAGGAAGCTTAGCCTGGGACAACCAATTTGAAAGATTTGTTAATCAACCATTCCAGAAGTTGGTAAATCAGGGGCATAACTCTTCAAAGTTCAGGATATTAGGCCAAACCATCTTGAGGTCATCTTAGGGCAAGTTGTTCCCAACTCTTTTCGAGGTAATGACTCCAATGACCCACCAACAAGGGCAAGTTTGATCCCCAGTTATTACTACTGAATTCTGAGAATTTTGTATTGCGAATACAATTAATCAGAAGCAGTCAGGTCGAGATTAGACAAATCTCTTGAAGATCAGTTAGTCTGGGGCATCTACTTCACAGATCAACCACCTAGCAGTGGAAAGTTTGTTTCCCAATTGTTACTCCCACAGTCTGATTGACAAGTTCGAGGACTTTGTTGTACAAATACACTTAAACTGGGGCAGTTACGTCGAGATTTGTGAATCTCTCCAAGAGTTTGAAGATTATTGAAGAATCTTGTATGCCAATTCTTCTGTAAAATCCTCTTGGTATTTTCCTCCCTCAGACCATGAAATCTGGGGAAGAGAAGACTTAAAGATTATTTATTGCAAGAGTCATTGCTCATTGTGATAACCATTATGCAAGTTACAGAGCAGAACTACTTAGTTCTTGTGATATCCTTTGCCAGCTCCCCCAGTAAGTTGTTACTTCAGTTGATCTTGGCAACTCCCATGGATCTCCTCCTCCAACAAGGAAATCAGGCTCGTGATGGCAATCCTAGTGAAGTCATGAGGCTATACTCCAAGCAGAATAATCCTTTTCCCCAGAGAAGGTTATTACCTTGAAGTAGAATTGCTGATTCTGCATGCTCATCCCTAATGATGTTCCAATCTGGTGAAGTTGGCTGGGTATCCTTGTTGAGATATTTTATTTCATCTCCGGTGTGCTTCCTCTATCTGTTTATCAGTATAACCATAAGCATAAACATGGCATACATGCATTTATACATATGCATGGCATCTGAGCATTTTTGCTACCTTTCTAGTGTTTACCTGTTTTGGTTCACTTTGGCGTTAACTCCCCAAGTGACTGGGTTTTTCTATTCTTTCCAATAGGGTCATCACCTTTAGGGATAAAGTTCCCATCCTTTCTAAATTCCCCACAGAGTTTGATCCTCGTGGATGATGGTTGCTTCAGTTATCTTTTCCATGTTTGGATAAGATAAATCCCATTTGAGTTCATTCCTAAATGGTTGGAGTCTTGTTTGACCGTTTTCTTTCCAATTTGTTCCTAGATTGAACTTTGGTCCCCGGTGGGTGTTGCTTTTGAGCCAAATTAGGTCGCTGAACCTAGTTTGAACGTGCATTATTTTGCACGGTGTCTTGCAGGAAGAATCTTTTACAGATCCTCATTGAAGACAAAATCTTTTCTCCAGCAGTGTTGTCGTAACAGCATCTCTTTGGAATTCATACTCAACAACTGGAAATCTCTTTGAGAAGCTTGTTTTATATGGCGATAGGTGGCAATCTCTTCGAGAAGCTTATCCGACCTTGGTGTTGTTTAATTTGCTGTAATTACAATGGGAACTCCCCTCGAAGTTTTTCAAAATGATTTTGTTGAAGACCTTACAAACGGTTTCTCTTTATTTGAGTTACCCTCTCCACAAGGATTTTATTGTAAAAGATGATTCCTCGATAAATCCTTTGTCTGGTTCACTTCTATCAAAAGGCACCTTCTTTAAGAAATTGATGAAGACTCTGATGGTTTTTCTCTTTATTTGATAAAATTTACTCATGAAGCAACCAGCCAGCATCTCTTTTGTGAGATCCCCCCAAGTCCAGTTGTGACTGGCATCTTTGTTAAGATCTTTGGTTATCACTGATTTCTACCTCAAGTTCAATTGTAATTGGCACCTTTTTTGAGATCGTTGGTCGTCACCAGTTTCCTGTCTTAGTCCGGTTATTATTGGCATTTTGTCAAACTTTGGTTGTTGTATGTATCCCCAAGAAGTTTAGTCGTTACTAGCAATCTCCGGTGAATTTCCATTTGTTGATGGACACTTGTTGCAAGTCCAATCTTTATTGTTGCTATTGGTCTGGTCATCACTAGTATTTCCCTTTGATTTCTAGTTGCTACTAGTTCCCCTTAACATTACTTACCTGGTTGTTACCAGTATTCTTGTGAGGTGTAGTTATTACTAATACCATTGTTTTCCAGTTCAATCGTCATTGACACCTTTAAGTTTGCTGCTTTCAGTATCCTTTTTTTCAGTTATTACCAATATCCCAGTGAAGTCCAGTAATTACTGGCATTCTTTAAACACAAATTGTTGTCGGTTTTGGAGTCCTCAGTTACTACCAATTCTTTCCAAAGTCCAGTGATTACTGGCATTGTTTGAAAAATCCAATCATTATTGGTATCCAAAGTCCAATGATTACTGACATTGCTTGAAAACCCAATCATTATTGGTACCTAAAGTCCAGTGATTACTAGCATTGTTAAAAATCCAATCACTATTGGTACCCAAAGTCCAATGATTACTGGCATTGCTTGAAAACCCAATCATTATTAGTATCTATAGTCCAGTGATTACTGGCGTTGTTCAAAATCCAATCATAATTGGTCAGTCATAACTGTATCTTCTCTTTTCAAATCCAATCATAATTGGTCAGTCTTAACTGTATTTTCTGTTTCAAATCCAATCATAATTGGTCAGTCTTAACTGTATTTCCTGTTTGAAATCCAATCATAATTGGTCAGTCTTAACTGTATTTCTTGTTTGAAATCCAATCATAATTGGTCAGTCTTAACTGTATTTCCTATTTGAAATCCAATCATAACTGGTCAGTCATAACTGTATTTTCTATTTCAAATCCAATCATAATTAGTCAGTCATAACTGTCTTTTCTCTTTCAAAATCCAATCATTATTGGTATCCTAAGTCCAATGATTACTGGCATTGTTTAAATCCAATCATAATGGTCAGTCATAACTGTATTTCCGCTTTCAAAATCCAATCATTATTAGTATCTAAAGTCCAGTGATTACCGACATTGTTTGAAAATCCAATCATAATTGGTTAGTCATTACTGTCTTTTATCTTTCCAAGTCCAATGATTATTGGTGTTGTTCAAAACCAATCATAATTGGTTATCATATCTATCTTTATCTTTACCATCTTTCTCTTTTCAAGTCCAGTCATGACTGGCATTGTTTCGTTAGAAGCTGGTCATAACCTTTGCTTGCGAACTAAGTCCAAATTACTGTTGGCACATATAGAAGAATTTAATTACCCTGTATTTTCCTAAGGGCTCTTGGAAGGTCACATATGAATCTTCATTCTAGAGAGTTTCCAGAAGTTTGGATGTTATTCTTATTTGAAAACTCCAATAATGTTTGTTTTGATTGATTTCTTCATAAAGAATCGTCATAACCCTTTTTGTGGATGATCTTCTCATAAGAAGACTCCATTGTTTTGTTTTGTGGATGATCTTCTCATTAGAAAGACTCCAGTTTTGTCAAACATATTCTTCTCCTTTTAGGTCATATATCAACCTGAAGTCCAGTGATTACTAGCATTGTTTTAAATCCAATTATTATTGGTACCTAAATTCAGTGATTACTGGCATTCTTTTTCAAAGTCCAATCATTATGGGCACTCCTATTCAATTTTGTGTGATACCGAAAGTTTGGTTATCACCGACGTCCCTTTGAAAATCGAGTACTTACCAACATGGACCTGTCAAGAGCCGGTTATTACCTTTGCTTGTGGTCTAAGTTCAATTCTTTGGCACGCACCAAGTTGTGTTTTCCCTGTCTCTTTTCTGGTGTTTCTTGAAGATCCCGTTTGAACTCTTCATTCTAAGAAATTTCTAGAAAATATTTTCGTTTGTCTCTTCTTATCAGAAGTCAACCTTTTGTTCAAACTGATCCCCAGTGGAGATCATACTGCTTTCTGGTTTTATCCCTAGTAAAGAATTTGTCTACCCCTTTTTGTTCTAGTGTCATCCAGTCACATCTGAACGTGTTGATTAATCCCTCTGGATATTCCCCAATGGGACCATCTGTCTTAATTCTATCTACAGTGAGAATCTTTGCTTCTAAAGTGGTACCTGGTCACATCTGAACTCGATATTGAATCACTTTAGACTTCCCCAGTTTATTCTTTTTACCAGTGTCTTCGTGGTCATCCCCAGTGAGTTATTACCCTTTGGTTGTTGACCTTTATCCTTTTGTTTCCTGTTTTGTTTGCATCTTGCACCATCATGGCATCATATCATCAAGCTAGAGTTTAAGGAATATTAGCATTGCATAATTTAGTTTTGTCCATAGCATATCATGTCATTGCATCTAAGGGAAAAAATTTCGGTTATCTATATTTAAATATCTTTCACCATGATTTCACGAGGATTATCATCACTTATGTCGTCCGATGAAGATATTTAAATAGAGGCAACTGTCATACCCCAAATTTTACCCTTAGATTCTTTTATCTTCCGCATATCATGTTAGGTCAATCATATTGCATATCTAACCCAATTTATTAGACTTTGTTTGTTCTTTTTCATTTGTGAATTAGGGTTTGCTTCAAGAGGCTTCAAGGGTTGATCAATAAAGGTTTTTGGGTAGATCACCAACCAATTAATTTCCCATTCTTTCGAGAGACCTCTCTTTCTCAATAATCCAGTTCTTCGAGGCTCGGGTTTTGCAACAAGGATCAGAAATCAAAGTTATCAGGTCAAGGGTCTGTGCGGTGTGGTTTGAAATTCTGTTAAAGTTTTTGACCTAATCTTGGTCAGACAAGTGGTTTAATTCAGTATCAAGTATCAGGCTATGGCAAGGACCGCTGTTTCAGTTTGGATAATAATCAGAGTCATCTCACTTCCAATTAGGGTTTTGTTGCAGTCGCCCCATTCGTGTCTCAGGTCATTTGGGCCATTGACTATTTTGAGGATAAGTGTAGATTGGATTCAAGTATTTGTATTTGGAGATCCAGATCAGGGCTTTGTTCAAAGTTCAGATTTATCTGATGTAGTCAAGCTGTAAGAGCCATTTGAAGTCAAGACGTTCTGTTAGTTGCTTCAAATCCTGATTAGGTGGTTCATGCTTTCTTTTCAAAGGAAGATTCAAGCTCTCTATCCAATTCAAGTCCATTTCAAGTTAGAATCAGAATGTGGTGTTATGTCTCGTGGATTTGATTCAAAGTCTCAACACATTTCTGATATGATTGTAAGGAAGAGTTCGATATGCTGAAATATGGTTTCGAATATATTTTGTTGAATCAAGTCAGGAATGTTAGTTATTCAAGATTGTTTCAAGTTTCACTTTTTGAATTGATTCATGGTTTGGTCAAAGTTGGCGTATTTAAGTTCAAGGTTCAAAATTTCAAATTCATGACAAAGTTTCAATTTCTGCATTCAAGATTCTTTTGAGGTTTCGATCCAAATTCAACTTCCATTCAAAGTCCATGATCCAAGTTACAACATTCCATCTTCAATCTAATTCATCCTTATTTTTCATAAACTCATCCATAACGATCCATTTTGTTCGATTTCAAATTTCCAATACCATTCATATTTATATACCAACCATTTTATCCTTTTTTTTCACAAACCATTTTTATCATTTTTTTTGTATACAAACCATGGTCCATCCAAATGTCCCAAAGTCCAAGTCCATCATAATTCACACAAAAATAATAACAAAAAACCATTGTCTTTTATTTTTAGGCCCATTAACTAATTTTTTGGTTACAATCAGATTATAAAAAAAATCAAAAAGTGATGACAAAACAAAACCAAAACCAATGACATGTGCAACCAAATACACTAGCCAACCACTCTTCACACCAAAAGGCACGCACAAACTAGGACCACTAGCATGTTGCTGAACCTTATATGAATCAAGCCAACGACCCCACTTGCACGAAAGCGACCTGCTATCACGCTTGCACCTTTGAATCTGCACACCTGCAAATTGAGAAGGACATTACACCAGCAAGAAGACAATTTCAGAAGATAAAAAAAGGAAAAAGAGGGGAAAATACAAGGGGAGAGCGATTTCGAAACAAAAGGACGACATACCACAACCTCAAAAAACAGCAGCACCAGGATCACTCTCAATATATCACTCACCGAAGCTCTCTTTCAACGACCATCTCACACCAGAAACTCTTCTCTCCAAAACAACAAATGTGATACTTTCATCTTGGTTTCAATCATTTTCCAAAAACCTCATTAGAATCCAGCCGAAATCCAATCACTCTTCCTTTAACCTCCTTTAAAAATTCCTAAACTTTTCACTTTGTCAAACCTTCACCCCATCTAAACCCACACAAACTCAAATCTTTCTCAGAAACGAAAAACTAACCAGAGAGAGATGAGGAATGATTCGAGGACGAAACCGAAAAAAGATAACACAAATCCAAACCTGAAAGTGAATAGGGCAAAGTGAGAAGATGAAACCAAAGCAAGAGAGCTTGATCTTGAACGCAGACCGAAGAAGGTAGGACCGACTCGTTTCTTGGAACGCGATGACGACGAGGAACTCGTTGTTTCTTCTGAGTTTCGTTGTCTTGTTGATGAATGATTTTTTCTGAGATTTACTTCGTTCAAATTGCCTTTTGATGTTGTGCACCTAACGTGGCCTTGATTTTCCTTTTTAACTTTACTTTTGAACTGGTCAGGCACGTTGTTTTTTCTTTCATAATGGACTTGCTTTGTTTTACATTTACTGACTTTTGTTGGAATTAGTAAGAAAGCTAATGATGAATCACACGATCCCATTTCCTTTTAAGTTGTTTCAATAATTAATGTTTTGTTTCTTAAACTTTTTGTTTTGGATCATACCAGGGCTTCATGGCCCATGTTTATTCTTCATCGACCCCCGTTTTCTGCCTGTACTCTTTTGAACGATAGGCTTTTGTGAAAAAGCCCTCTTGATTTCATGACTTTTCACACACCCATTGTATCTCTGCACCCCTCTCTTTTTATACTTTGTATTTTCTTGTTCTCCAAATGTTTTAAATAATTTATTTTCTAAGTATTATCATGTTTTCAAATCAATTTTATTTGATTTCCATTTTTAGATTTCCACTCCTTTTTATTTTGATTTCCGGGCCAATGATATAACAAAAAATCATGATTGGTTGATTTATTCAAATAAATGAAAATCTTAATCAATATGAGGCCATTTTCTATTTTTGTTGGTCAATGAAAGTCAAAAATCATAGATTATTAATTTCTCGATTAAATCTTGATTAAGACGAGACCATTTCGATTTCATTTCGATTACCATTTCATTTTACATTATCTTCTTCTATTTTATTTTTTTCTCGATCGATGAAGTCTTTAGAATCGCGAATGTTGGTTATTGAAGCGATTAACCTTCATTATTTCAAATCTGTAGTGAATAATTGTTGAATGCTGAATATGGCAAGCACCAAAAATATTTATTTTCGGAAAGAATTCCCTCCGGGATTTATGTCGTGTCCACAGACATCGGTTCGAGGGAAATAATGCCATTTGACAGTCTCTCGCGTTTATGAGTTTAGGTTTAAAATGGTTTAAAAGTAAAAACAGAAAAGTAAACATTAAAACATAAAAAGAAATAATTCTTCAGAGAGAAGAAACTTATCAGGCGTGCACATAATTGACTCCTCACAAACTTAAACTTACCAACCAGTTATACTCAACCTACAATACTCCTCAATATCACCCAGCATCGCTCACAACAAAGGTTATGTCTAACGCAAAGTTGAGAGAACAACCATGTTACCATCGTCGACACTCTCGCACGAGACTCAAGGCACAGAGGCATTAAGCTTCGACGCCTATTGCAGATTGTTAGCTCCAAATCTATCTCTAGAGTCCATAACCTAACAGATAATCATCCCTAATCGAAGTTTGTGAGGATTATCTCTAACGCAACCCAAAACCCACGCATAAAGCAAAAATCAGAGACAATCACCAATAAATATTTGTAAAGCAAGTTTTATACAACGCCATGGGCGACAAATATACATGAGATCATAGTCAATGCATATACAAAACCCAACAAAGAAGAAAAACACAAAGAAGAAGAGAAATGAACCAAACATCTCGCGGATTGTCAGAGCCGATCGACGATCAATCCACCCCGGTTCATCCGTATGCAAGCTTCCGTGTTGTTTTCTAAGCTAATCTACAGAAAAATGAAGTTTGATGGAGTTGGAGCAAGAATCCCCAAAACCATCCTCTAAAAAGTGAAAAAAATGAACTAAATACAAGTTGAAATCTGTCACGTTCGCTAAAAGAATGTTTTACTCGCTAGGCGAGCCTAAAAAAATGGCACTTAAGTGCCTCTGAAATGCTAAACCACCTTTGCAAAATTCCAGAAGTTCGCAGTGCAAACGAATCATTCGCAAAGTGAATGCTCGCTGCACAGTTTGCAAAGCGAAATTTGGTCTCTTTCTCCTCTATCCAAATCTGGGCTCCTTTGTTGGGACCTCGCCAGCCATTCGCAAAGCGAAGGTTCGCTGCCAAACTCGCAAAGCGAACATGACAGAAAACCAACCATTATTTTGACCACAACTTCTGAACCGTAACTCTGATTTACGCACGGTCGAAAATGCTAGAAAACTTATTCAATGCTCGTCATGAATATGGCAAGATAGCCTTGCCTGAATACTTACAAAAATGAGAGAAAATCAATTAAAATCAGTAATATTTACACGATACGCAATATATACTCTAAAATGTAAAGTAAACGTATTTATAAACAAATTGGGATTTATTCGAACGATATAGACAAAAAGTATCGATAAGTGCACCAAAACTTATATACAAAAATAGGTATGTTTTGCATTCATCAGTCTCCCCAACTTAAACTTGTTTGTCCTCAAACAAGAATCAAACAACTCAAAGAAACAGAGTGATAACCAAAGAATCACGAATCAACAAGTTTTGAAAAACGGAAACAAATGTATGGTTCAAATGAAAAACGGTACACACAAAGTAAATACTTACCACTAAACTACGACGACAACATAGTCACGAAACAAATGCAAAATACAAAAATCATGCCAAACATCCTAAAACAACACAAGTTCCAATGTGAATCACACCTAGCAAAAACAATCATCGGTAGATGAAAAACAGAAAATGAGGTACTTATCACTCACACAACAATCATGCAAACAATAGACTAAATTATGCAGCCATCCAAAAATTCACATTAAACATACAAAGGCAAGAATCACAAGGACTTTCAAGGTTGTAGCGTGGTCGGGTAAACAAACAAGGGGCAATTTCTAAAGGTAATTGAAACAAAAACTTGCCTAAACCTAAGGGAGTGATCAACTCACAAAAGTTCAAACACCAAATTCCAATCAACTTCTTCCAAAATCCCAAGTGTTACACAAAACACAATACTTATTTAGCACAATTATTTGAACTCTTTTTGTTTTATTTCTCAAGGATTTTCTTTTTCTTTCTTTTTCACATTTTTCTTTTCTTTTCTATTTCAAAATTTTCTCTTTTTTCTTTTCTTTTTCATCTTAATAGAAACCAACCAATGAGTACACCACCATTCTCTCCCCAACTTGAATTCAACCACATCATCACGTGAATGCTCCCTACTTTCTAAGGCAAGGTAAATATTCATACAACAATACAAAGTTGAGGGTTCAAGAAAAAAAACCCATTCAAAAATAAGTGAACTAAATACTCATAGACAAGCATAAAGTTCAAATAAAACATGGATCAAAAAGCTCAAAGGGGTTACAAATGATCACACGCTCACAAGGTGAATGACTATTTGGCTAGGTAGTTGTGCTCAAAATGAAACAAAATGCCTTGATCCTTTTCATGCTTTCATATAATCAACACAAACAAAAGATTAAGCATAATAAAATCCAGTTAGAACAAGAATGTTGATACTCCGCGCATATATGAATAATGGAAAGCTACCTCACAAAAAGGTGGGAACTAAAGTGATTCACAACAAGAACAAGCATACAAAAGAATGAATGACATGGAAGTTTGTAAAATGCCTAAGTATCATGAATATGCTAAAGTCAAGAAAGCGATAAACACATACCTTGGACGTGTACAAAACTTAACAATATCATTACCATACACCCGCAAGTTGAAACGATCAAACTTGGAACATCACCTTAAATTTCCTCAAGCTTCTCAAAACAAGCTCATTGACAAACACGAAAACTATTAATATAAACAAACTAAAAGACGGGTGAAAATGGATTAAACAAGTTGTAAAGTGAAGATTTGAGAATTTACGAAAAATCCGAGTACAACTTGTTTAATGAATACTCACCACACTACCGAAGCTAAACAATAACAAAAGAAAAGAATACACCATGCTTGTTTTACGTCGTAAGCTCGACGCCTTTACAGTGCTTAGCTAGAAACTTCCTTCCTTCATGCCTTAGTAATGACTCACCGCGCAAACCAAAAGCAAGTGTCCTAACCAAATACTTAAACAAACGTTAATCTACAAGTATCAGTATAACAATTGAAAATATACAATATATACGATATCTACAAAACTCAAAAAAAAAACTATCGCAATGTGATTCAATATCAAAACCGATCCCCGGCAACGGCGCCATTTTGTTGAATGAAGAATAGGGCAAGCAGCAAAAATATTTATTTTCGAAAAGAATTCCCTCCGAGATTTATGTCGTGTCCATAGAGATCGGTTCGAGGGAAAGAATGTCGTTCGACAGTCTCTCGCGTTTATGAGTTTAGGTTTAAAATGGTTTAAAAATAAAAACAGAAAAGTAAACATTAAAACATAAAAAAAAATCATTCTTCAGAGAGAAGAAACTTATCAGGCGTGCACATAATTGACTCCTCACAAACTTAAACTTACCGACCAGTTATACTCGACCTACAATACTCCTCAATATCACCCAGCATCACTCACAACAAAGGTTATGTCTAACGCAAAGTTGAGAGAACAACCATGTTACCATCCTCGACACTCTCGCACGCGACTCAAGGCACAGAGGCATTAAGCTTCGACGCCTATTGCAGATTGTTAGCTCTAAATCTATCTCTAGAGTCCAGAAACTAATAGATAATCATCCCTAATCGAAGTTTGCGAGGATTATCTCTAACGCAATCCAAACCCCGTGCATTAAACAAAAATCAGAGACAATCACCAATAAAGATTTGTAAAGCAAGTTTTATACAACGCCATGGGCGACAAATATACATGAGATCATAGTCAATACATATACAAAACCCAACAAAGAAGAAAAACACAAAGAAGAAGATAAATGAACTAAACATCTCGCGGACTTTCAAAGCTGATCGACGATCAACCTACCCCAGTTCACCTGTATGCAAGCTTCCATGTTGTTTTCTAAGCTAATCTACTGAAAAATGAAGTTTGATGGAGTTGGAGCAAGAATACCCAAAACCATCCTCTAAAAAGTGACAAAAATGAACTAAATACAAGTTGAAATCTGTCATGTTCGCTAAGTGAACGTTTTACTCGCTAGGCGAGCCTAAAAAAATGGCACTTAAGTGCCTCAGAAATGCTAAACTGCCTTTGCAAAATTCCAGAAGTTTGCAGTGCGAACGAATAATTTACAAAGCGAATTCTCGCTGCACAGTTCGCAAAGCGAGCTTTGGTATCTTTCTCCTCTGTTCAAATCTGGGCTCCTTCGCTGGGACCTCGCCAGCGATTCGCAAATCGAAGGTTCGCTGCCAAACTCGCAAAGCGAACTTGACAGAAAACCAGCCCTTATTTTGACCACAACTTCTGAACCGTACCTCTGATTTATGCATGGTCGGAAACGCTGGAAAGCTTATTCAATGCTCTTCATGAATATGGCAAGATAGCCTTGCCTGAATACCTACAAAAATGAGAGAAAATCAATTAAACTTAGTAATATTTACACGATACGCGATATATACTCTAAAATGTAAAGTAAACGTATTTATAAACAAATTGGGGTTTATTCGAACGATATAGACAAAAAGTATCGACAAGTGCACCAAAACTTATTTACAAAAATAGGTAAATTTTGCACTCATCAATAATCATCGAGATTATTCTCTATACTTTTAGATCGTGATAGGTTACCTTCGATTAATCAATGCAAGTTTGTTCTTAAGATGAGATCGTCACCTTTTCTTTTTATGTGGCACGATTTCGTTGGAGAATGATCCTCAATATCATTTCTCTATCGAGTTGCAAGGCCTCCTATAGCATGATCTTCCTCATGGATCGTGCTACGATGGTTTAGCACTACATTGGACCCGATTCAAAAAGTACTCACCCGATTAACCATTAACCACTAATTTTAATTTCAATCAATATTATCTTCCTTTACTTTCTTGTCAATATTATCTTGATCATACTATTCATCTGTTCATATTCATATTATTCATACTTGTTCATCTAACCCACTCTTTGTTCATACCTCTTTCAAAACACACTAATAATTATCGAAACAATAAAAGACTATATTGGTGGACTGTGGTTACTATCTCGAGCTTTGGACTGAGGACTTAGATTTAGGACCTTGTGCCCTATGTTTTTGTCTGATGTTTGGCTATTTCTTGGCTTGCTGATGCTCACTAGTCCAGGAGAGGGGAATGCTTGTCATGCACTATCTTTTTAGTTTGATATTTCTATCTCTTACTATTTATTTGATGTCTGTTTTTGATTCGGCTTGATGTCTACTTTCATAATACTTGTGTTGATGCTTGTTTGACATAATTCATGACCATTTTGGCATGTTGAGTATGATATGATGTAGTTGCTGCCATTCTTGATTTATCATCTCATTTGAATCATTTGGCTTTGATGCTTTGATTGCTTTCATCTTCATCTTAGCTTCTCATTCCAACACTTGTCTTTACAAGTAGTTTGTCCCCCATTCAAAAAGGAAAGATACATTGTTGACTTTTAAGTCATCTTCTAGGTTGGTTTAGATCTTCCCATTTCCATTTCCGTGACCTCTTTAGGATCATCACCCTTGGCCTCATTAGATCCTTTCTCCCTCTTTGACCTAGTCTTAGGTTAGGGTTTTTGTACCATGTGTGAGTACTATCAATATAGATACTTACTTTTCTTTCTTGGCCTTATCAGAGCCATTATGTCTTATAACTTAAAGTTAGGTTTGGAGTTTTTAAACTCCATGTGGATACCATTATGATGTGTATTCACTTCCCCCTTAGACTTTGTTTAAAGTCAACCTTCTAATTAGTTTTTCAACTTAGACTTAGAGAGTTCTTTAACTCTATGTGAGTATCATGATAATGAATACTCATTCCCCTTGGAACCTTGATCATTTTCAAGAGTTCTTCACCCGTAGTTAGGCGAACTACGGAGGCTCTGATTCCTCAGTCCTAATCAGGATACGTAGGCACAAGATGCGATATCTTGTCGAGCCATTTTTGCCTTACAACTTAGACTTAGAGAGTTCTTTAACTCTATGTGAGTATCATGATCATGAATACTCATTCCCATTGGAACCTTGATCATTATCAAAAGTTCCTCACCCGTAGTTAGGTGAACTATGAGTGCTCTGATTTCATCCTTATCAAGATACGTAGGCACAAGATGCGACGTATTGGCGAGCATACTTAGTGTATATACCCTTAGGTCTTTACCTTATCACTCTTCCCTTAGCAAGCAAACTTTAACGTAACACAAATACAAACAAGAGGTTCCTGTAGAGTACTACAGATATCTAGGATGCTAACACCTTCCCTAGGTATAACCAACCCCCAAACCTTTGATCTCTTAGTTGTGTCTTCACATAACGCAATTAGGGTTTTCTTCGATCTTTACCCTTTCCTTTGGATAAATCAAAGCTCGGTGGTGAATTTCAAAGATTTGTGATTCAAGTTAATTAATAGCTTGAAATCCGATTCTCACCACAACAAATAGCATAATCGTTCCTTTGAGATGCTACAATAACCCTTCTTACCTTATCATGAGTCAAATGATAATCAGAGATCTCACTAACCGTTCCCTCACTTCTGCTAGCATTCATAGTAGGAAACTCCACCTCAAACTGAGTTTTCTCCGTTATAGTTTCTCCCAGGTTTCTCCCTTGGTTTTCATTATTCTTCTTCTGAAGAAATTCTCTACCAACCAAGTTGTTTTAACCTCAGCTCTTCCCCAAAAACTCAATAACAACTCAGTGGTAACATGCATATTTATCCCTTGATTTCTGCAAAATTCATTGTACTCCTCTGAAACATTCTCAAAGCATTCATAACGCCTTAAACTCAAATCCCATATCTCTTCCTTGTCATGAAAGCCTTCACTAGTTAACGATGAATGAATAATAACATTTGAACTTTCTAAATTATATAGACCACATATTTTAGACCCTTTAGCAATAATTAATTCATCACGCAAAATCTTCAACACTCCACGTTCTACTCTAGTACAATAGCCTAGATCATCAAACATACTTATAGATAACAAATTTCGCTTGAGTTCTAGAACATACCTCACATTGTGAAAAAGAAGTTCATGATCATTAAACATTTTAAATCTGACCGTACAAATACCTTGAACCTTGCATGCCTTATTATTACCTAGGCGAACTACTCCACCTTGCACCATCTTCAAAGTTTCAAAGCATTCTATTCTTGGACACATGTGATAAGAGAAACCTGAGTCAATGACCCAACTATCTTCAGTTTCCAAACTCGATACTATTAGTGCTTCGGCATCCTCATAACTTTCCTCACCCAATGCAACTATAGCTTGAACAGAATCTTCATTGACCTTTCTTTCAGGACAATCCCTTTTAAAGTGACCGATTTTCTGACAATTAAAACATTTTACCTTTGACTTGTCAGACCTCTTTGATTTGGACATCCCTTTACACTCACCTCCTCCTCTTGACACATTTAAGCCTTCACCACTATCTTCAATCTTCAAATCTTTCGACTTTGAAAATTCTTTGGATTTCACCGCCGTCTGGACTTCATCCAAAGTAATAGTACCTCCCTTAGCATAAAGAAGGGCATCCTTAAAGTGCTCAAAGGATCTAGGTAATGAACTCAACAGGAGCAAAGTCTTGTCCTCATCATCAATCTTCACTTCAATATTCTCAAGATCGTCGATAATCTTGTGAAATTCTATGAGCTGCTTAACTATGGGTTTGTTCTCCACCATTCAGAATGAATAGAGTTGTTGTTTCAGATACAACCTATGAGCCAAAATTTTTGTCATATACAATGATTCAAGTTTTGCCCACATAGCAACCGCAGTTTTCTGCCTGGCGACTTCTCTTAGAACTTTATCCCCGAGGCATAAGATAATGGCACTCCTGGCCTTATCCACCATCTCGGTCTTCTGTACCTGTGTAAGCCCTGCAGGTATCAATGCTTCACTCTTCAAAGCATCAATACACTTCTCTTGAATTAAAATGGCTTGAACCTTAATTTTCCACAACCTGAAGTCGTTGTAACTGGAAAATTTCTCGATTTGCCATCTACTAACCATGGTGCTCACTTATCAACAATATCTCTTTGTTCCACACTCACCGCACCACTTGTTGTGAATCTTGTTGTGAATTACGACAAAATTCAATATCAATTTGTGAGGAAAAGAACAATAGCAACCACAGTAAATGGTCTTCAGCAATAATAATCCGTACACAGATAATATAATAGAATAAGGCAAGGAAAAACTGAAGGTTTATTTACCCAGTTCGATCAAACGATCTATTCTGGGGGAGATAGCAGCTCTCTAATTCACTATACTCAGAAAGTTGTTACAAGAGATTACAGATGAGTTACAAGAAAATAGCCTTCGCCTTCCCAAGAAAACCCCTTTTTTCTACCCAAGTGTTTCCCAACCTCTCCAACTCTCAATATATGAATCACTCAAACCCAAGGTGTAACAGTGTTTCACAATAACCTTAAACAACTCCAAAAGTTTCCCTAAACCTTTGCTTTTCTAAGGTTTTCCTTGTGAATAGCTGAAACCCTATGATATACCTTTAAACCCTTGATATCCCTTGTTGGTGTAAACTCTAAGATTGTCACACACCAAGCATATAAGATATACATATTTATAATAGCAAATACCCAACAAACAAAGCCCAAAATTACATGGATCCATGGACCAAATTGAAAAAGCCCGAAAACTCAATAACACTATTCACTGTACGGACAACACTATTCACCATACGGAAGTCACTATTCATCCGTGCGGATAAAACTATTCACCATACGCTTTTTTCCTCGATTTATCGTCCGACTTTCGAAAACTTCCTATTTTCGCGGTAAATGCAATCTCTAAAATATGTTTTCTTTCTCTTCATCAACAAAGGTTTTAAGGCACATTTACAACAGATCATATTACCTTTACATGCCAAGTTTCAAGTTTCAAACCAAAAGGCAAATGGAAGAAGAGGAAGATATTTCTTCACCCTTCTGGCTGCAAAACAACAACACCAACCGCTGTCGTCTCCGCCGCTCATACTCTACATTCTCTACATTTTCAGCTTCGACACGGTTGTTATAATCTTTCTAGTAACTACACTTGCATTCATCTTAGTCGTAGTTCCTACATTGCACTCTTTCACTTCCCACATTTTCAAACCCAAAAGAGTTGGGATTCTTTCAACCTTTTGCTTGTTCTCTTTGCCATATTTTGTGGCTTCCTTAGCAAAAATAATAACAACAACAAAAGTCCGCGTTCGTATAAAGATCACACCTTTTTAGATACAAACACAAGACAAGAATACGAGAAAGCAAACCAGAAACAGAACCACAACCAGCTTCTCTCTATGAATATTCAGAACATATAAGTCCTACAAATCAAGTTTCTGTAAAATATGAAAACTTCTAAAGTCTCAAAATGATATATCAATAATTAAGTATTAGATTTTCTGAAAAGTTAAGAGATTTTGTTTCTAACCTGAAAGCAAATGAAGCAGCATGAATCATTATATAATTTCATGATTTTGTTGGAGGAGCTAAAACTATGAAATGGAAGTTTCATAATGCAAGTTTGTGACATCCCTTTAACTTCCATGCTGTCATAAATATCTGAAACCACTCCTCTATATGTTGCTTGTACTAAATTTATATGGAAACATTTAAATTTTTTTAGCAAATGTGACACATGACTAATATTTCAATTCAACATTTATTACTAAAACTTACATAAGCTTGTGCAACAGTATGAAATATCCATTCTATAAACACTTTTCATTTAATAAACTTGTCAACAAAGCAACCTGCATTTCCATACCAAATTTTTTAAGTGACAACCACACTGTCTCTATTAGATTAATACCAGTGTCGTGTGTCAGCGTTGGACACAAAAATATTGATTCTATGAGAAATCTTACCTTGGAAAAAGGGTCACCTACATAAGCAAAACTCATAAACTCTATCGCTGCAACTATACACTTTAATTTTGGATTAGTTGCCTATGTCATACAAAGAATAACTTTCATGGTTAGAAATTTCACTTTCAAGAATAACTTTCTCAAAAAATAATAATTAGAATCTTATTCTCGAGTATCATTTAGAAAATATGTTACAGCATTTGCGATTTCTACTTGAGCTAGTAGTTCTACCCTATGCCTTACAAAGAGCATATGTGTCACAAATACAAAACAGGCACTAAAAATGCCATACATTCCATGAAAACAAGCAAAGAGGTTTAGAAAAGAAAATATATGACTTTAAAAAGTTCACCCACGACTCACCTTCCCGGCAATATCAGGTGTTGAACCATGTACAACCTCAGCAAGTGCAATACCTCCCTCGCCAATGTTGCAGCTGCAAAATACAGGAGATCCTATCAGGTGATATATTTTCCACTACTAAACTTCTTTGCCTAAAACTCAAAACAAAACAAAGAAAAACCTGGGTGTCAAGCCTAATCCTCCAATCAAGCCAGCACAAAGGTCACTGATTATGTCACCATAAAGATTAGGCATCACCAACACATCAAAAAGTGCAGGATTTTTCACAAGCTGCAAATGGTCCAAAAAGTAACAGTGTATTATTTTCAGATAGACAGAATTTCAAAATGTGGATGTACTCCCTACATCAAATTGTCCAATATAACCATCATGCAGCCATTGTCAATGACAACCTCCTCATACGTTATCTCTGGATATTTTTCAGCAACCTCATGGCAACAATAAAAAATAATCCAAAATAAAATAACAATATTAATATTCAAGAATATAATTAGAGACCGAATATTTATAGCAATTTTCTATAAACAGACCTTCAGAAAAAGACCATCAGTCTTTTGCATAATATTGGCTTTGTGTATAGCAGAAACTCTTTCTCTTCCCTTTAGCACAATAAGTAATTTACTCAAAAGACGAAACTGCAGAAGGAATCTCTAGCTGTGAAAATTATAAAACACAAACAATTAACGAAATCGCATAATGCTATTTTCATCTGATGCATTGTTACCTTGTTTTTATTTCACCAAAAGCTCTTCAAGTTCTAAAAATTGATTCAAATCTGCAGATTGGTGTTGAGCAACTTCAAAGTCTTGCTCCCATATCATTAAAGCATCTAGATACATCATCAGATACGAAAATTCTAGCATTAGTATACATGGAAAGCAACATATATGATACTGCAGAAACCTTCCTGGAAAGAGGTTGTAAAGCTTCATCATTCCTGCATAACAAAGAAAGTGAGCTCGTGCACAAAAGTTTAATTTAAAGATTTTGGTTAATATATATGACATTGGTAGTAATGGAAATACTCACAACAACGAATCATCTCTAAATATATCAGGTCTGACATCAATATCACCAGCCCCTCTTTCAGAAGCAGTTAGGCCTGTACTCATTGGAGCAACATTCTTTTCTGGCTTCATCTTTCATCCATCAACTGTTTCTTTCCATGCTACATTGCACATTCCTGCGTCCACGACCCTCATATTTGCTGCTCGAGAATTTAACCAAATGTCTCAAATCACAATACAACAACTAAAGGAAGAAAGAAAAATAGTTATCATGGAAGGTAAATTCTCATCTTCATCAGATTTAATTTCTTTAGGTTTTCCATGAGTTTCTAGCCATCCATCATTATCTTCATCATCAAGTAGAACCTCCCCTCCGATAGCTTCATATTCTTCTTCAATAGATGCAGCTCTTCGCAGACAAGGGACATTTCTAGTAATCAAGGATAGGATGTATAAGATGGGTTTTGTGGACAATAAACAATGTGGTTTCTGTTCTGAGAATGAGAGTTTAGAGCACCTGCTGTTCCAATGCAAAGAAATGAAGCAAATTTGGACTGATGTGTGTAGGTGGATACAAGTCCCTCGGAGCCCCAAGACATGGACTGAGGAACTAAATTGGGTGATGCAAAAGAGTAAAAGTAGGAGCAAGTAGGCTATTGTTCTTAAGGCTGCATTTACTGAAACCATATATGCTTGTTGGAATCATAGAAATAGCAATGTAATGGATAGCCAATATAGAAGAGGAAACATAAGTCAAAATATAATAGATATAGTGATACATAGGTTGTGGATGAAGCCTAAAATTAGGGAGCATGTTGCTCGCCTAATCATAGACTTATAAATAGTGGTAATTAGTTTGTACTTATCTCTTTGGTAATAAAATCTCTTTATTTCCAAAAAAAATAAAAATAGTTATCATAAGAAAAACGTCTCAAATCACAATACAACAACAAAATCTGAAAAATTGTAATGTTGTGAATCCTTATAAAATGAAAATAAGAATGTCATAACCAAAACTTGTTTGTTTAAGCTACCTTGTAGTCGTACTGAGGAACAGAAACATTTAAATGCAGATTACCATCTCCAAGGTGACCCTATCCAATAACATTAGCAACGTCACCTACAATATATCAAATTGATTTATAACATGCTTCATGTCAATTTCATTATCTATGAAAGTTACAAATTATAATCCAATAGGGATAAAACCAAAGTGCAGAGCAAGAAAAATCGACAAAATATAAGCAAAAGCTTCCAAAATGTTAACCAAATACATAAACTTTTTAACCAACTTTTACTTACATAATAAGCATAATATGGAAAAATGTATAAATGGAACATAATCTTGAAACAAAAGTTTCTGAACCATACAGGAAATAGAAAAAAATGGAAGAGAAAACACTTGTTATGAAAACCTAAGAAACTGTCCACAAAAGACAACATCAAAAACTACAAAAAAATACCTAGTAGCAAAAATCAGAATCCAGTAAGGAAAACATCAAATGATGTAATACAGTAAACTCACCATATGATGTAATACAGTAAACTCACCATGAAATAAAGGAATGGAAAGAATGATGATGCAGGAAGTGCTGAACATGGAAAAACACATTGATCAGAGAAGAACTGACACTAAAAAGTGTTAGAATTGAAAAAATGAAATATTGAATCCCTGTAAAATTGGTTAGTTGAAGATAACACCACCAGCCAAATGATGAAAATATTTGTAATGGAAACACCTTGATTTGGGAGTGCTCTCAAGCTGTAAGAATATCAAATACATTGCAAACAACAAAAATATTAGATCCATCTGATAATTGTGACCAACAACAATACAAGTTATATCTCATATTTGAAAATTAATTCATTTCCAACAATATGAATTGTAATTGAGACTGCATAAATCTGCATGAAAAAATAAACATATTAGTCAAGATACGGTTGCACAGGTGCGAAGAGTATTACAATAGGAAATCAACTGCTTATGGTATAATTTTTCATTCTCTGGAAGATAGCTCGCCTGGTCAAAACAACACGGATAATAACACTATGGCAAGGTTCGGTTAAAACAATATCGGATGCACTTTAACCTGCCCAAGTAAAGAAGATGAAGGATACATATTGATACCTATTCCCAAGCGGCGACCTGTTTCCTTTCCTATAGCTAGATGATCCCCTGATAAAAATAAAGGAAATTACATAAACAAAAATTAGAAGGAGGACATTGGGTCAATAAGCCCTTTTATGAAACAATTATCCTTAAATATAACTCTTGCATCAAAATATAAATTGAAATAGAAGGATGCGCCAACACTTGTTTATGTGTAAATATAACTTACAGCCTTACAGTCTTACAGCCCAGGAATCAATACCTTTAGGAATCAAATAATCTCCACTTCAATTTCTTCGGTGCCCTTCCATATTGAAAACCAAACCTCAATGAAATTAACTTCAACAACCATAACACAACACAACATAACAGTCACAACAACTATAATGCACTACTAAAAAAACAAAACACTTACTTCAAAGGAGGAAACCGCAAGATTGGGGTTCATCACATCAGATTTTAGGGTTTGCTTGAGAAGATTGAATTTTAGCACATTCAATGGTTGAAGTAACCAAAACATTGTCTTACCCGTCGAAACCCGGTTCAATACTTCTTGAAAGAACAACAACAAAAACCTATATACGAAATGGTAAGACAAAGACATTTGAAGCTTTACGAAGATACGAAATCACATCTATAGGATCGATATCGATAACTTTATCGGCTTCGGTTAGGGTTTCATTAGCGAGGTGTTACTGGGTAAAAAGAAGAAGGATCTGAAGAAAAAGAGGGAGAAAGAAGAAGAAAAGGAAGAAGGAAGAAGAAGAGAAGAGAGAAAAAGAGAGAAAAAAGATAGAGAGAAAGGACGAGAGCGAGAGTGTCAGAAGAAGGGTGTAGTGTATTTGCCAAATTCAAATTTCACACAGCAACTGGGATGTGGCAGTTGTTTAGGGCTACAATATAAAAAACGTGGCATGCTTAGGAAGGAAGAAGGGTGTTTTGGTCTTTTCCAGAACATTAGAAATTCTCATATGGTAGATAGGGCCTCTAAATTAATTGGATCAGTCCTGTTGATGACAAATAACAATTGGAATAAAAAGAATGAGAAGGATATTTATTTTTAAATATTTTTTATTTTTTTTATATAAAATAGAAAAACAAAACATAATTATTTTCCTAGTTATAATAACTTGGACAACATGGAAAACTACCCAAAAACATGATAGATTTTAATAGTTATTCTAATTATTCCAAAATATTAAAAGTTATAAGTGAAATAGTCTCTAAAGATACTGAGAATTATTTATAACAAAATATTAACCGTATATAAGTGTTTAAATAAGAGAATTAGTATAAAATTTGTTTAACAAATTATAAAATTCAAAATAAAATTATTAATGTCTACCTTCAATGTTTCATAACTTTGATGTCTTTACTATAATAAAAATGTACATAATTTAATAAAATAATTTATCTAAGTGAGAGATAGTGATTTTTTTTTTTAGTTTTAGAGATAGTGATTTAATATAAAAAGATATAAACAAATTCGTCAAAGATATGCAGTTAAAGATAGCCGATCATTCTCTGATAATAGTACACCAATCCAACTTTTCTATTGACTTTCCACTTTTTGTCCAATTAGCTTAGAAGTCTGGCATAGTATGGTGAGGTGGATGGTTTAGTGTTGTTATTAGAGCAATCCACGATAAGTGGCCTCTATGAGTCAACCAAGGACTCTTGTTAGAGGCAGTTAAGAAGTTCAAAGTAGTTGCCAACTTAGTTATTAATATGATGGTTGGTTTTGAGCAATTTTATTTTATAAGACGCGTCAAAACAAGTTAAAGCTGAGAAGCCTATGAAGTGGGATACATGTTAGATGGTTAAGATCAACACGTCCACCAAATGTTAGGGACTAAGGATGTTCTCAAGTCCAAAGACTTTGTAATGTGGAGATGTCTCAGCAACATTAAGAGTCGACCAAGGACTCTCGAGAGAGGAAGTTAAGAGGTTCAAAGCAGTTACCATCATAGTTATCAACATGATGGTTCATTTTCAGCAGTTTTATCTTTGAAGACACGTGGAAGCAAGTTAGAGCGAAGAAGCCTTCATATTGGGATACATGTTAGATCGTTAGGGTTTATCCATTGTCGAAGGTTACAATTGTATTAGTATATAAGTCAATCTCAGTGTTTTGGATTGAGGTCGCAAGTTTTCACTCATTCTCAATAGAACTAAGTATCCAAGTCATAGAGAGAAACAATTTGTGATAAATGTATGAGTAAGCAAATTACTAGGGAGGATTATGTTCAACTCCTCGTGCCTATTACCAAAGATGAGTTATTCAAAGCCCTTACTCACATGTATCCGGATAAGTGTCACGGGGCCGACTGGTTTAATCCAACATTTTACCAAAAAATTTGGGGGTTGTGTGGTGATGATATATTTGAGGCAATGACACTTTGGATGGAGAGAGGGTTCTTTCCACATGCTCTTAATGATACTAATATTTGTCTTATTCCAATGTCCGAGAATCCTAATAACATGAAGTATTTGAGGCTTATATCACTGTGTAATGTGGTGCACAAGATGGTTTCAAAACTCCTCGCTAATAGAATGAAAAAATGCTTATCTAAGTGTGTGTCAGAAGAGCAGTTGTCATTTGTAGAAGGTCGATCTATTGTTGATAATGTTGTGATAGTGTTAAGTGAAAATTTTGACATAAATTGAACCATCTTTCTTGGCACTTTTCAACTCATTTCTCATGTTTTTATAGATTTATTTCTTGTTCTTGTGTGATTCTTCAATAATATTGCAAATACCTTTGGATTCTTTGATGCGTGTGTTATTGTGCAGGAAATAGGCATAAAACATCAATGATTAAGACACAAAGGAATGGACAAGGAAGCCAAAGAAATGAAGAAGAGTCAGCATGTTCGCTGTGCGAACACCAGCGAGTATCCAACGAATGTTCACAGTGCCAAGTTGCAGAGAGGTCCCAGCGAAGTGGAAACCTTGGATGGCAGTAGGAAAAGGGCCAAAAGTTCGTTGTGCGAAGCTGGGGCGAAGAGGTTCGTTGTGCGAAGAAGTGTTCACACTGCGAAGTGCCTGAAAGTGGACTTCACTGTGCGAAGGTGTTCGCTAGGCGAACAAGACAGATTTTTGTTTTACTATATATGCACTTTTTCTTGCTTTTTAGAACATAACTTTGGTAGAACTTAGATAACTTATATTTTTCATAATAGAACTTTATCTCTCTTTATTTTCAAAACATATTTTAGAGAGAGAAACATAAACCCTAAGGGGGAGAAGATAAGAGCTTCAATTTCTTGTTGGGTTTGGATGTAATATTTTGATACCTTATATATTTCATCTATTCTATGTATTGTGAACTAGTTTTGATTCAATATTGATGTTGTCTTTGATTTCTTATTTGTGGGTCTTGACAAAAATCTTTTCAAATCTTAGATCTTAGATATTCATTTATCAATGAGCAAAACTTTTGACATAGTCTTGTAATTTGATATTCACTAGTGTCTTTTATTTTATTGTGTTGATTAGTAGCATAAGTAGCATGAGTAGGATCAATACGGTATTGTGAGGATGTGTGATAATAGAGATGAGAAACTATGTTCACTTACATTTGGAAAATTAGTTGAATGCATGTAAAAAGGGTTAAACGTATATACGTATTTTGATCATGGCATTTTATATGAATCAATCATGAAGTTGATATGGATGTCATCTTTGTTTAACTATTTATGTTTAATTTAAACCATTATAGAAATATACTATTCAGATCTGGATCTAGGATGATTATATGCTAGGTTCTAGACTCTAGACATAGATTTAGGCTTAACATTTACATGGCTATTAGTTCTTAATGCTCTATGTTATTGAGTTGCGTGAGACATCACCAATGAGACAATACGGTTGTTATCTCGACGTTACATTAGACATAACCTCTATTGTGGGTGATACGTAAGGATATCAGACGAAAGATTGATTTGTGTTTAACTGGTTAGAAGAATGCATGTGTTATCAATTGATGAGATCCAATCCCAACAAGGCTCCGTTTATTTTTAAGTCTTTATTTTATATTTTCCGTCTTTATATTTTCTGCCTTTATTTATGGTACCTTTTATCTTTCAACCAAAATTATCACCACAAGGTTAGAAATGTACAGACCGTTGAACAACATTCATTCCTCACATCGATCCCTATGGAGACGATATAAATCTCGGAGGGAATCCTTCCAAATCTAAATCTTTTGCTTCTTGCCGCTTTACTGCAGTTCGAACAAAATGGCACCGTTATTGGGGATTGGTGTTTAGATATTGAATCGAATTGCAATAGTTTCTATATTTTTTAGCTTTGTACAGTTGTTTATAATGTTTATTTACTTGTTTCCTTTCACGTTTTCTCAAGTGTTGGTTAGGGATGAATGATGAGAACTTCTTCTAGATTGGTTGCTATTTGTATAAAAGTAACCAATGAAGATTCTCCCAAGTTTGGATGGTGATGGTAGGATGTTGAACATGTGAATGCAAGCAAGGTAAATTGAACCACTTTATAGAAAGTTAGAATGATTTAAGAACTTTACTTTGTGCAAATGTGTATTTTTGTTTCATTTTGCAACTTTGTTTGAATGCTTGTTTCACTTAGGTCCAAAAGCTACAAATTATGAGAAACCTCCATTGTTTACTATATGCTAGGATGACTATTAACTTTGTTTAATTCGTTTGATTCATGCTTAGTCTTTTGATTATTGTGATTTTGTGAAAGCATTAGAAATGATCAAGGCATTTGTTTATATTGAGCATAACCGTATCTAAAAAGTAACTTACCCGTGAGTAGTGAGAATTTGTTAACTCCTTTGAGCCTAAACAGTTTAGATCTCATTTTAGTGATGAAATTGGTTTATGTACATAATTTGAAAGTTTAGTTCATCATTGAATTTTATGAGATTCTAAAAAAATTCTGGAACCTTTGAACATTGTTTTAAATTGACTTCCTTGCCATAAAAAGCAAGGAGCATTCACTTGAGGTTTGGTTGAATTCAAGTTGGGGAGAATAAAAAGGAAAATGGTAGGTTACTAAAAATTTTGAAAAATTTCAACCAAGCATTGAAAAGAAAATCGTGAATTTGAATGTGAAAAACAAAAGAAAAAGCATGCTTGTTTGAAAGAGAAAAATAGAGAATGAATAATGTGCATAAAGGAAGTTTGAGAAGGTCTACAATTGAGGAAAGAAAGTGGTGAATGAAGTTGTGATGTGTAAATAACTTGTATAGTGAATGTTTCTTTTGCATTGACAATTTCGATTCAATGACCTTTAGAAAAGTCCCTTTATTATGAACCCGACCAAGCTACAACCTTAAAAGCCCATAGTGATCCTTTTGCTTCCATGATTTCATTTTTGATTTATTATATGAATATATGAATTGGATTGTTGTTTGCATTGTTTGTCAGGCGAGTGAAATTGCCCCGCGGTTGCAAACGCGTTAATTTCTTCATTCTTATTTTGAAGAGGAGTGTTAGAGTGATTCAAGTATGAGAATTTAGTTTTTATTTGAAACATTGCATGATATTTATTTTAAGAACTGAATTCTTTATCATTGTTCGATTATATTAAGTGGTGAACATTACTTGTGCGCATTCTCATGTTTGAGCAAATCCTCTTGTTTGAGCAAATCTCTCTTGTTTGAATTTGAACCGTTAATCCTTTCTTGGTTGAATCTTATGCTTGAGAAAATCCTCTTGTTTGGGCAAATCTCTCTTGCTTTCATGAGGGGCATACTTTGCTTGAGGACAAACAAACATCTAGTTGGGGAGAGTTTGTTAATTGCAAATTTTGACTTAAATTGAACCATCTTTCTTGGCACTTTTCAACTCATTTCTCATGTTTTTATAGATTTATTTCTTGTTCTTGTGTGATTCTTCAATTATATTGCAAATAACTTTGGATTCTTTGATGTGTGTGTTATTGTGCAGGAAATAGACATAAAATGTCAATGATTAAGAAATAAAGAAGTGGACAAGGAAGCTAAAGAAATGAAGAAGAGTCAGCATGTTCGCTATGCGAACACCAGCGAGAAGCCAGAGATTGTTTGATGTACGAAGTTGCAGCGAGGTCCCAGCGAAGAGGAAACCTTGGATGGCAGTAGGAAAAGGGCCAAAAGTTCATTGTACGAAGCTGGAGCGAAGAGGTTCGTTGTACGAAGAAGTGTTCGCACTGCGAACTCAGATATTTTCCAAGGGCAGTTTAACTGTTTCTGAGGCACCTGAAGTTCCTGAAAGTGGACTTTGCTGTGTAAAGAAGGTGTTCGCTAGGCGAACAAGAAATTTTTTTGTTTTACTATATATGTACTTTTTCTTGCTTTTTAAAACATAACTTTGGTAGAACTTAGACAACTTATATTTTTCAGAATATAACTTTATCTCTCTTCATTTTCAAAGCATATTTTAGAGAGAGAAACACAAACCCTAAGGGGGAGAAGGTAAGAGCTTCGATTTATTGTTGGGTTTGGATGTAATCTTTTGATACCTTATGTATTTCATCTAATCTATGTATTGTGAACTAGTTTTGATTCAATATTGATGTTGTCTTTGATTTCTTATTTGTGGGCTTGACAAAACTCTTTTTAAATTAGATCTTAGATATTCATCTATCAATGAGCAAAACTTTTGACATAGTCTTGTAAGTTGATATTCACTAGTATCTTTTATTTTATTGTGTTTATTAGTAGCATGAGTAGGATCAATACGATATTGTGAGGATGCGTGATAATAGAGATGAGAAACTATGTTCATTTACATTTGGAAAATTAGTTGAATGCATGTAAAAAGGGTTAAGCGTATGTACGTATTTAGATCATGGCATTTTATATGAATCAATCATGAAGCTGATATGGATGTCATCTTTGTTTACCTGCTTATGTTTGATTTGAACCATTATAGAAGTATACTCTTCAGATCTGGATCTAGGATTATTATATGTTAGGTTCTAGACTCTAGACATAGATTTAGGCTTAACATTCGCATGAGTATCACTTCTTACTGCTTTGTGTTGTTGAGTTGCGTGAGACATCACCAATGAGGCAATACGGTTGTTCTCTCGACGTTGCGTTAGACATAACCTCTATTATGGGTGATACATAAGGATATCAGACGAATGATTGATTTATGTTTAACTGGTTAGAAGAATGCATGTGTTATCAATTGATGAGATCCAATCCCAACAAGGCTCCGTTTATTTTCAAGTCTTTATTTTATATTTTCCGTCTTTATATTTTCTACCTTTATTTATGGCACTTTTGATCTTTCAACAAAAATTATCACTACAAGCTTAGAAATGTAGAGGCTAACGAACGAAATTCTTTCCCTCGCACCGATCCCTGTGGACACGATATAAATCCTGGAGGGAATCCTTCCAAATCTAAATCTTTTGCTTCTTGCCGCTTTACTGCAGTTCGAACAAAATGCTATCGAGACTATACATGCATTGAAGAGAAGGAAAAATGGGGAGAAAGGGGAATTAGCTTTTAAGAATGACATAAGCAAAGCTTATGATAGAGTTGTAGCGCACGATTTTTGTCGGTGACGCGACCACCTTATCTCGGAAATTAGGTTTTCTCCTCAATGAAGAAGAGGGGGTGTTACTTTCTGATTTCTTATTTATCCCGTGAAGCTGGAAGGGAAAGGGAAGCTATCTAAAACTAACCTTGCACACGAATGTTTAACTGAACAAATGCTAAAAAGAGATTGGGGGGTCCGGGGTCAGGTTATACAATGGGGAGTTGTCAATTACCTATCCTATATGTGGTTATCCACAGGTTGTTAGCTTTAGGTCTCGCTTTGTACTTGATGGTGTTTATCCGTTAATGGGTTGGGAAAGTTTCTTGGGAAATATGAGAGGGAGAATGAGCTTTTGCTGATGTTTGGGTTTTCCCGATGTTTTTATTAAGGTACTGGACCTAAGTTTTGGTTTATATGAAGGTACTGGACCTAGATTTTTTTATTAGTATGCTCTCTAAGATTTCGCAATCTTATGCCTATGTATTCCCGTTTAAAAGAAACAGGGAAATCAGAGCAATCGTAGTTCCTCCTATTCTAAGGGAGGAAAAAGATGTTTTGGTGTCTTGTTCAAAGCCCAAGATTGAAGCTAAAAGGTTGAGTATTTGTGTCTTGTTCAAAGCCCAAGATTGAAGCTAAAAGGTTTAACTGAGAGAGAACTTGTCATCTCTAAAGGGAGACATTTGGTCTGTTTATCACGACTGTTGGGTGACTGTTTTATAAAGGAGGATTACTTTAACTGGGATATGAGATTCCAGCAATGCCATAATTTTCTTTATAGGGGTGTTATCCTGAAGGGGAAAACTTTAACTCAATATAGAGCAATGCCGTTTTTCCTTAGGAATTTCTCATGCTAAGAGAGGGACAGTGGCGTGGATGTAAATAATCCAGAGGCTTGCCGCTTACAGTAATTAGATGAAAAAGATGAAGTTTACCCAGATAAGAGATGGACAACAGCTTGGATATTTGAGTTAACAAGTGTGCCTCTTACAGTAGTTATCTGGGATTAGGGTTTGTTTTGAATTTCTATTTTGATAAGTGATAAACAGAGACATTACTTCCTACAGAGGGATTTTGATTTTTGTGTGCCTTGATCAAAGCCCAAGGTTGAAGCTAAGAGGTTGATTGACTCCACTAGGGAAGTCCTTATACAAAGCCTAAGAGGAGGCTGTGAAAGACTGGCTCAACAAGAGAGTAATTATATGTGTCTTGTACAAAGCCCAAGATTGAGGCAAAAAAGAGACTGACTCTTTTTGGGATATCATTATACAAAGCCTAAGAGGAGGCTAAAAAGTTTTACTTTTTCGGGGAAAATGTTTTGTCTGTCTTGTACAAAGCCCAAGATTGAGGCTAAAAGGGGAAACTGACTCTATAGGTGAGAGACATTATCTGTCTTGTACAAAGCCCAAGATTTGGGCTAAAAATATTTTACTGACTGAGGATATTTTAGGTGTCTTGTACAAAGCCCAAGATTAAGGCTGAACCGAGTTTGACTCTGCAGGAGAGTATTATCTGTCTTGTACAAAGCCCAAGATTGTGGCTGAAATAAGTTTGACTAAGCTTAGGAACTTTATTTCTCAAAGCCTAAAGGAAGGCTGAGAGGAATTGACTCCGTTGGGGAAGATATTTGTCCCAAGCTTAAGAGAAGGTTATGAGGATTTATGTCTTGTACAAAGCCCAAGATTGAGGCTAAAAGGGTTTGACTCAACAAGAGAGTGCTTTAACAAAGCCCAAGATTATGCTTGAACAAGCTGGAGAAATCATTATACAAAGCCTAAGAGGAGGCTGACTTTTGCTAGGGGGAATATTTATACCAGGCCTAAGAGGAGACTGGAAAAAGACTGACTCAATAAGAGAGTGTTTTTATCTGTCTTGTACAAAGCCCAGGATTGAGGATAAAAGGATTGACTCAACAAGAGAGTGCTAAAAGGTGATTGACTCAACAAGAGAGTCTGAAAGTTGGTTGACTCAACAAGAGAGTCTGAAAAGGTTAGCCCTGCTGGGGAGAATCATTGTATAAAGCCCAAGAGGAGGCTGGCTATGCTGAGGAAAGATCATTATACAAAGCCTAAGAGGAGGCTAGCTTTGCTAGGGACTATTGAGATCCCGAGGTAGGTCCAAATGAGGAATCAATTCTTGCTGAGGGTTACAGAAGAATTGAGGTATCAGATGCCTTGAGGTTCTGATTTGGGATAGTGTTATATTGATGATAAACAGATCCTGGATGGGGGGAATTTTTAGAATAGAGATTGGGTTTTAGAACCCATGGGTTTTAACTCTTCTAGAGATTTATCCAAAATGACCAGGGCTTCTCCTATGTTTACAGGGAACTTGAGAATGTCTTTGAGACTCAAGGGGAGATTTAGACTGTCCAAGTCTACTAGTGTGGAATAGTTTTATCTTTTGTATGATGTCCAAGAGGAGGCCAGTGAGGGTTGAGTATCAACTCTAAAACGATTTGATGTGTTTGACACTGGAAAGACTGCTCTAGCAAAGGATGACTAAGTTTTGTTTTATACCTTTAAGAGGTCTTCAGGGTCCTTGTATTAAGCCCAAGAGAAGGCATGAGAACTTCTAAGAAGCCGAAGGGTCCTTGTACAAAGCCCAAGAGGAGGCGGGGATGCTTTTAGGAAGCCTGTGGGTCCCAAACCAAGAAAAGTTCAAGAAATGCTATTCACCGAGAATAGATCATTTAGTGAAAATTTTGAGGTTTGAAGAAATTCAAGAGATGCTATTCACCGAGAATAGATCAACTCTGGGGAGTAGAATTTCTTTGACAATTTCTAGTAGTGACAGTCTGAGAAAAAGTTCACCGAGAATAATGCCTTTCTCTTTGTTCCATATTGTTTAAGCCCAAGAGAAGGCAAGACTGTATCTGGAAGTCCAATGGGGATCTAGTTTTGGCCGTATTAAAGAGTGATCAACTGGCTTTACCTAGTTCTAGACCTAGTTGCCGGGGAAAACTCAAAAAAGATATACTTGTATATATACAGTTGATATATGACAATTATTTAAAAGGGTATGAAAGAAGGACTTACAGGGCAGCAACTTCCCACAATACAGTTATATATATATATATATATATATATATATATATATATATATATATGAAAGCGCGTAAATGAAAGCTGTTAAAACTTACAGGTGAGCAAGTTTCCATGCAGTATTGTTAGTTGTTCAAAGAAATTAAAGAAAGTTTTGATAACAACATGTATATTTGAATCTAAATCAAAAGAGAAGTTGCTTTTGAAGAGATCATTGGGGCTTATACTCAAAGGGAGGCCCAGGGTTTAACAGTGATCGCACCGTTGTTTTTGAAAATTGTATCGGGACTTATACAACGACTGAGGCCCATATTATTTTACAAAAAGAGGGTTGGGTCTTACACTCTATTAGAGGCCCAAAGATGGTTTGAAAAAGAAAGATGAGACTTACAACACGAGGGGCGACCCAGATGATTTGATTTTGAACTGGCGATCTCGCCGAGATTTTTTTTGAAAATGTGTTAGGACTTATACAATGTCTGAGGCCCAAATTGGTTTTGGTTAAAAATGATTGGGTCTTACACTCTATTAGAGGCCCAAAAGTTTTGAAAAAAAGATTTAATAGGGTGAAAATCAAAGAAACCCTAATTTCATCATTTTTTAAAGTAATTATCCAGAGAAAATTAATTAAAATGATAAAAACACCAAATAAGTTTGAATAAACAACTTGTGTTTTTTGGTTGAGGTTTGAAAAATGATGTTTTAATCATAAGATGAATTAAAACTCATTTGGTTTTGATTTCCGAGATGAAAATTCATTTTTTAAAATGTTTAAAAACAATTAAAAATAAATTTATTTACAAAAATATCAACTATATTAAATAAATAATATAAATTGGATTTTTTTGTGGAATAAAATATTTTTAATATTTTTGTGATTTTTTGCAAAAAGAACCAATAAAAAATAATTAAAATTGAGAGATAGATTAATTTTTCAAATCATTTAAGAAAATAATATGAAAAATATAAAAAAAATGGAAAAGTGATAAAAAAGGGTCTGGGGCGAGGGGGATTTGAACACCAGACCTCCAAGCCAAACACATGTGTGCGCAACCACTGGGGTGTTGATACATCCGTGTATCAAAACCACCCCATAAATACATATGGGATACCAAGTTTTCAAGCCTGGCCAAGGCAAGGCAAGGCAAGTTCTTGGGCCAAAAACGTGAAGGTTGTAACTCTCTCATTTCTTCATGGATTGGGACAAAATTTAGGTCTATCATGCCTAGAATTTCACAAGGAATCCAATGGTGCCCTTAGTTTTTCCAAATGAGGTCCCCATTTTAAAACCCGATAGTGATTTTGAAACAGGCCACAATTTTCATTTTCTATGCTACCTCATGGTACAGGCTAGAATTACATGATGAATTGGTTCAAACACAACATATACAACATGTATGAGATGTTTATGATCAGTGGAGTTCAAAGCAATGCATAATTTAGGAAGTTCAAGTGATGATGCACTTACCTCTTGGAGCTTTTTGTGCTATCTGCCAAGTTCCTTGTGCCAGAAGTAATTTGATGCTTTGGACACTCTCAATTGATCCCTTAGAAGCTTTTAGAATGATCAGAACCAGCTGGAATTCTCAGGAACAAGTTTGAGCTCTTTCTTGCAAAAGGGGCAAAAATGACCAATATGACAACTCTCTCAAATGGTGTTCCAGATGAGGGGAACCAATTAAGACAGTTCAAGGATGATATTTGAAGTGTGTTTGAGGTTTTATCTGGTTTTGAAAGTGAATGAATCAAGAGATGGCTTAAAAAATGCAAAAAGTCCAATTTTGAGGTTTTGGAAGTGGACTTTGTGATTTTGGTGTTTCAGGTCACAAATGAGAGTTTGAATAGCTTAGATACAACATATTAGAGGTGTTTGGATCATGAGCTATGATGGAATTGCTCTCTAACTCAAAAACTCAGAGATACCTTGCAAAAGAAGGGATTTTGGCCTAGAGAAAGAGATTTTGAGGAAAGCAAGTGTTGTAGTGCTTTGGTGTCCTCAAACTGAGCACAAACGAGCTCTATTTTTAGTAGAGTAAGTTTGTTTTGCAAGCAATAGTGAATGGCAACTGCAGCAGGCCTTTGGCCAATGTTATGCAAAAGAAATCTCAAGTCTCCTCTAGCCATTGACTTGAGGTTAGAGCACAGGCTTTGTAGCTTTGGTTCAGAGATACGTCTTGACTAAATTTAGTTGGAATAGGCTCAGTTCATGCCACCTTGATGCATTCAGTAAAGGCTTGGAAACAAAATTGGAGTCTTGGCATCTTTGTAGCCTTTTTAGGGATGACAAGCCTAATGTAGATTCTTGGACTTGGGAGGCTTGGAGATCAGATCACCCCCCTTGGATTTGATCCTCTGATGTGTCCAAATTGATGACAAGGCTTGGAGTTATCAGATTTGGACAAATCGAGCAAATGTGCATAATTCTGCCTTGTAAACCAGTCCATGATGCCATGTTTCAAGGGCTGTATCTCCCTGCTCAAATTGAATTTGGAGATGATCCGGTACTTGTTGGAAAGGCCTTATGGCATACTTTAACTTTTATGTGCACCCATAGACCTGGTTTGACTTGGATCAAGGTGAAAAATGTCCCTACATTTTGAAAAAAGTAAGGCAGATTTTGACTTAGTGAAAATTTCACTAAGTGTTGAAAAAAATGTCATTTTCATGTTTTCAGCCACTTTGATCACTCCA